>CAWUFW010008078.1:600000-932687 GCA_963921515.1 Calotriton arnoldi | reverse complement strand
TATCGATGTTAAATATATCGATGTTAAAAATATCGATTATAAGTGTTGTTAAAAATATCGATGTCGATGTCAGTAATATTGAATGTAAAAATATCGATATGTCAAAATATTGTTATTATATTTTAATGTTATGTCTGTTTTTGGTATAATATGAGTTGATTAATGTTATAAAAAATAAAAAATGTATTTTAACTTTTTAGGAGCGGGATGTTGGGTTTATAGGGGATAAGGGTGGGGAGTGTTATAAAAATTGAAATTTACGTTTATTTCTTTTTTTTAATTTATAGAATTAAATTTAGAATGTTGTTTTAGGAGCGGGATGTTGGGTTTATAGGGGATGAGGGTGGGGAGTGTTTTAAAAAAATTGAAATTTAATTTTAATTATTTTTTTAATTTGTAGAATTAAATTTACAATGTTGTTTTAGGAGCGGGATGTTGGGTTTATAGGGGATAAGGGTGGGGAGTGTTTTTAGAAAATTGAAAATTAAATTAATTTTTTTTTTAAATTTATACAATTAAATTTTAAATGTTGTTTTAGGAGTGGGATTTTGAGTTTATATGGGTTAAGGTTGGGGAGTGTTTTCAAAAATTTGAAATTAATTATTTTATTTTTTTTAAATTTATACAATTAAATTTACAATGTTGTTTTAGGAGCGGGATGTTGGGTTTATAGGGGATAAAGATGGGGAGTGTTTTAAAAAATTGAAATTTAATATTAAAATGTATTTAATTTTATACAATTAAAATTACAATGTTGTTTTAGGAGCAGGATGTTGGGTTTATAGGGGATAAGGGTGGGGAGTATTTTAAAGATATAAATTTTGAATTTTGAATAAATTTAAAATTATAAAATTATTTGTAAAAATATTTTTGGGGAGTGGGATGTGTTTATAGGTGAGAAGGTTGGGGAGTGTTTTAAAAAAATTGAAAATATTTCCCAAAAAATGTAACATTTTTAACATTTAAATTTAAAATTAATTTTTATGAGTGGGATGTTGTGTTTATAGGGGATAGGGGTGGGGAGGGTTTGAAAAATTTGTTTTAAAAATAAAAAAATAAAAATAATTACGAAATTATTTTTATAAATAAAAATCATGAGTTTGATGTTGAGTTTATAAGGGTTAATGGTGGGTAGTATATTAAATTAATTTAATAATTTTAATAAATTAGCTTACTAAGGGGCCCATTACGATAACCAGCGTTAAAAAATCAGCCATCCACTATAGCCTGAGAAAACCGCCCGCCTGCACCATGGGAATACCGACCGAGCAATTATGATGTCGCGAAGCAACCTCCGCCCGCGGCGGTAAAAACACACAAAATTCCACCCGTACATGTCCGAGTAGAAGATTAACCGTCCGCAACGGACGCAATCCCGCCCGAAAACCCACCTCCGTCCGCCCTGACGACCGAGACAACGACCGTGAAATTATGATATCCCCGACATGAGCGCGGAAAATCCACATATTCCCCGCCCGCCATTGTTAACAACAGCGATGAAGAACTGACACGGCGGAAGGCCTTGCGGACACGTCCGTGCACGGAAACCATTTGCGGGACAAAGAAATACACACAACATGGCCAACAAGTCCACACAGCAAACCACGCCAAAATACACAAACACAGAACACATCCCAATGACACATGCCCCCTGCCAAAAATAAAAACTACAAATCCCAGGACAACAGACACAACACACCTGAAAACGACAGACCATCATGACACACCCACATAAATTAGTACAAAAGCAGCCTCCTCACAGACCACAATCCCTTGCACGAGGACAAAGCAAAGACGCCATCAGACAACACAGAGACACAAAGGAAAGCAGCACACCACACGCACGCACACATCACACACATCACCACCACTACCACCACCACCATCACCACTGAAACAACGGCACCACGAACCCCCTGCACATCACACACCACACAACAACCACACCAGCTCAACAAATAGCAGATCACACACCATGGCAAGCCATAGGATGCCAAAGTACACTGCCACTGAGTTGACGGTCATGGTCGATGAGATCATCAAGGTGCACCCACAAATCTATGGGAACCAGGTCCAACAGACACCAGTAGCCAGCAGAAACAGGATGTGGAGAAGGATAGTGGACCAGGTGAATGCAGTTGGGAACGTGCCACGCAACCGGGGCGAAATCACAAAGAGGTGGCACGACCTGAAAAGCGTGGTCAGGAAGAAGGAGGCCAAGAACCGTGAGCTGGCTGCCACGACTGGCGGCGGAAATCCCGCGCTATTCAAGACCTTCAAGGCGTGGGAGGAGAAGGTGCGAGGCATTCTGCATCCGGAGAGTCTCACCGGAATACCAGGGGAGTGGAGGCTGGTAAGTACAAACAAATGTATACCAGCACACCGCTATGTACTGTCATGCACTTCCAGAATGCCATAGCACCGAGGGCCAAACACCCCCATGTCCAGTACACAATACACAAGACATCTCTCACACATGCAACAGACACTCCCACACACTCAGCCCAAAGGTACCAACAAACAAAACCATGGGGGCATGTGTACAGTCAGCCAGCACCACAACTCCCACCAGGTCCCTCTGTACCCCAGATGTGCCGGAAGGAGCACTCCCCACACCCACACCCATGTGTCAGCCATAGCTGCACTAACCAACAAGTAACAGGTAAGTAGCCTTACCACAAACTCCGAGTATCGGAGGGGGACTGCAGAAATACAACCACCACCAGGCCCCTAGTCCTACAGCGCAGCAAGATGGAGCACTCCCCACACCCATGTGACAGCCATTGCAGTGCACACCTTCACCCGACAGGTAGATATGTTTCCCAAATGGAGGGGTGTCTGTGGATGGTAAGCCTCCACCACAACTCACAACACGGCCCCCACTGCCACAGACCAGCAAGATGGAGCACCCCTCCCTCTCATGACCATGTGACAGCCATGGCAGTGCACCCTACAAACCAACAAGTAGTTAGACTACTGTACAGGGCGGGGTGTCTGTAGGCATGAGGACTGTACTACGACTAACATTTGGGACATGTCACGTAGCAGAGGAACAGGTAGCACTGCTCCCTGCCATAATCATGTGACTAATGTGCACACGGACATGAATAACAGAGTCAAATCACACATGAGCCATCACAAATACACCAACACGGAAGGAGTCACGTCTGAATGCACAAGTCTCACTGGAGTACTGACCCACATGCCGTGCACTGTGCCAGTCATCACACACATCAGCAACACCATCGAAGTACTGTCCATGTAGTCGTGTCTGCTTGTTCCGTTGACATCGTACAGCATCACCCATGTAAGTCCATCTCGTCACAATGTAACTTAGTGGAACCACAGTAATGTCACATACACCACTGGACCCATGAACCACACAGCTACACAATGCACATTCAATGTCTCATCCATCACATCTTCACAGCCCCAGTGTCATGAAAGGTATATCATCTAATCAGTTGCCCCATATACAGTAGTACAGCAAAGATTCCTGCCGATGACCAATAATGTGTCTGTAGTGTCTGAAGTGCACGTCACACTGTGATTTACAACATACCTAATATAGTCAACACACCAAGAGCACTGCATTGCTGCACATGGCTGAGGGTAGCACACACACAAAGGAATTGTCCCATCTGTAATATGTCGTGTGGCACACAACCATCACCCACCTACTACAATGCTTTCAGTGTAATGTCCCTAAATGATAACAGTGAGCAGATATGCTTGGTACGTCAGACATACACATACCTTTGTCTCTGCAGTGTCAAGTGGCCAAAACACATGTCTCCTCCTGCACCCTTATGCCACAGTATGTACCCCAAAACCATATTTCACATTAAATGCGTTGAGGGGGCTGTACCCCGTGTCCACCAAATTTAGGGGTACTGCAACACACACCGATTGGCTATCCAAATCCGTCCCATGCCATGTGCACCCATCACACCATTACATTGCCTTGATCACGCACACACATTGTAGAGCCATACAAACGCATCAGGGAAATCAGTGCACAACTGTGCACCAACTGTGAATGTCAGTCATCTAACACAAACCTTGCAAGGTGCAACACAATAACCTTTCGTCTCCGACCCACAGGTGACGAACAGCATGATGCTGGAGAGGGAGACAGCAGTCACCACAGCCAGTCCACAAGCCCTCCACTCGGACTCACGGATGTGGAAGAGCTGGACACCTCCTCGGACGAGGACTCCGGACCGGGCACATCTGGTGTTGCAGGGCCCAACCGCTCCCCAGGACCCCTCCTACCCACCTCCCAGGGCCGGTGACCAGTCCCAGGCCCTGCTGCCACAGTCATTGTGGCCACCACCACCGCCGCAACCACCACCACCACCAGGGCCTCCCTGACCACTCAGCCTGCGCAAGGGCTCGTACGCACGTCGACACCGACCCTGGGAGCCACAACGAGGCCCCGTGTGACCACCGTGGCCAGTGGGCAGGTCGGTGGCAGCAGTTCAGGTGGGAGGAGCAGGGTCAGGTCAACGCCATCAGAGCCTGGGAGCCAAGCCCTGCCGCAAATCGCAAGAGTCCTTGGGGCCTATGAAGAGGCCCAGGGACAATGGGCCCGGTCAGCTTTCGATACGCGGGAAGTCCTTGGGGTGTTGAGGTCCATGGACGCCCATATGGGCCAATTCATGACTCGAATGGGCAAACTTGTCGACCTCATGGGCCAGCTAGTGGTGGCGGTGAGGGCCCAATCAAGGCCAACCACACCACCTCTGACACCACCTGCTGGGGCGCAGGTCCGTGCAACATCCAGTTCCCCTGCATCCACAGCTAGTGGGCAATCCTCACCCACCACCAGCAGCCCACAAACACAACCACCCCCTCTCAAACGTGGAAGGGGCGACCGAAGAGGAAACAGGTGTCCAGAGAGGACATTGCACACTCCAAACGCCAGTGAGACAGCCAGCCACGGTGGACATCTACTGCATTCACTTGGACTACTATCCTACCCCACACCGCCATGTGAATAGCATGTGTCTGTCGGACTGTGGACCCAGAACAACATGGGTACACCTTGGCCATCACGCGGACATGTCCGTCAACTCATTGTTCCAGCATGCACCACTTTTGTCATCACCTTGCCCACAATCACATGTCACTTAACAAAATAAATACACCTTGACCACATTCTGTTGTATGTGCTCTGTGTTTAATCAATGATTTGCAACCGTCACCATGATCAGTAATGCATCAGGAGTGTGGCATGTCGATAGGCCAGGAGAGGCTGGAGGGACCTAGGGGTGAAAAACAGAACAAGAGTCCATTGAATGTGTGTGTCACACACTCATCACACAGTACTTGTCATCAAGTTCAAGCAATGTACACACATCTCACAGAGCAACAGGGCACAATGCCACAGCCACTGTCAGTCCAAATCAATAAAGGGTTCTGGCCCTTAATCAGTAAGGCTGGACCAAACTATAAACAATATACCACACAAATCGCCAATACTGATATTGATACAAAAATCTTTTCAACAATCACACGTGACACTCTTAGTGATCGAAAAAAATAAAAAAAATAGAATATTTTATTTTTCATTATAAATTTCAGTGAATATTTTCATGATTTAATTCATTTTTTCACATAATCATTACACAATATATTAACCACAAAACACTATACAATATACAAAAGACAATGCTATACATTTAAAAGCTTAAAAACATTATTTGAGAATGCTCAAATCCTACCCACAAGTAAACAGAAAAGAAAAAGAAAAGAATGGAAACCCAAGGGAAAGGTTGAAAAAAGAGAATAGTCAAGGATTATTTGAAAAACCGCTGTCCCAGGGGAGAGTTCCGACCAAACTGTTCAGTATTCAGGTCATGAAAACTGGATTTAATTGTTTACTAATTACTCTATAGACCTGATACTTCACATTTATAATCAGACTCGTTTGGACAAAACAACAAGGTCTGATTATAAATGTGAAGTATCAGGTCTTTAGAGTTTTCTGTTTACTTGTGGGTAGGATTTGAGCTTTCTCAAATAATGTTTTTAAGCTTTTAAATGTATAGCATTGTCTTTTGTATATTGTATAGTGTTTTATGGTTCATATATTGTGTAATGATTATGTGAAAAATGAATTAAATCATGAAAATATTCACTGAAATTTATAATGAAAAATAAAATATTCAAAAAAAATATTTTTTTCGATCACTAAGAGTGTCACGTGTGATTGTTGAAAAGATTTTTGTATCAATAACAGCCACTGTCAGTGGCATACTACCCTGGACATGAACAATTGCCACACAGCACTCAGTGAACAATAGGCCGCCGTGACAATGCACACATACACCTACACAACTACAGCAACATCAGCCGACGTACATGGTCACTCACCGTCAAGTGAAGTAGCGGGCGATGAGCTGCTGACGCTCATGTTTTTATTTTTTTTAATTTTATGTGTTTTATAGAGCGCGAACTTGACCCGTTAGGGTATCAGAGCGCTTTACATGAGAGCAAACAATATACAGACAGGCTTAGAAACAACCAATTGCAGATCGAGTAGTAGGGGGCCGGGTGCCGGAGATATAAGGGAGAGAAGGACACGTATTTACAGTTTACAAAACCAAATACTGAAGACGAGATAACATATATACAGATTATGTTTACAATTATTCAAGACAAGGTACCAAGTTTCCGATGGGCGACTCGGTAGTCCGAAGGGAGGCAGTGGACGGCCATAGGTCAGGGCCATAGTGAAGCATGAGGCCAAACTTAAGCGAGGAATTTGCCCATAAGGAAGGTTTTGGCATCTTTTTTTAATCGAGTTAGAGAGGGGATTCTTCTGATGTCGGGTGGGAGAGAGTTCCATATTCTTGGAGCAGACCCGGAGAAGGCCCGATTGTAAGTTTTTTTTTCCCGAAAGCGTGCAGGTTGAAGCAAGAGGTTTCTGGCAGATCGGGAGTTTCTGATTCCTCCGGAGATCACAAGTTTCTGTGCCAGATATGCAGGGGAGTTAGAGTATAAAGCTTTGTGCGTGATGCATGCTAGCTTCAACTGTATTCTAGCCTCTAGGGGAAGCCAGTTGAGAGCTTTCAGGTGTGGGGAAATATGATCATATTTTCGTGTGCCGGTAAGTAGTCTGGCGGCCGCATTGAGGCAGGCTTTAAGAGGTGCCAGGGAGATCTTGGGTAAACCCGAGAGGGTAGAGCAGCCATATTCCAGTCTAGAGATGACGAGTGCTTGGACTGCCATTTTTAGGTCGGGAGCATCGAGGAAGGGTTTCAATTTCCTAAGGTAGCTCAGGTGGAATCTGGCTGTTTTGGCCATCGAGTTGATGTGGTCCCGCATGTTCAGGTTGCTGTCGAGGGTAATTCCCAGGGATTTAGCCGAGTCCACAATGGTCGGTGGGCAATTTAAGGCTGTGATAGCCTTAATCCATGAATGGATATCAAGGTTGGTACTGGGAGGGGAGACCAGGAGAAATTCTGTTTTCTTTGCATTGAGTTTGAGTTGATTGGATGCGAGCCATTGGACGGTGAGTTTCAGGGCTTCGTTCAGGAGAGAATCTCTTCGAGAGATGAGGTTTTGATGTAGATCTGAGTGTCATCAGCGTACATATGATAGGAGATATTTGCAGTGCGTAATACTTCAGTAAGCGGTTCTAGGTGAAGGTTGAAGAGGGTGGGGGACAGGGTTGATCCTTGAGGGACTCCAACCGTGACCGGGGATGGTGACGAAAGGTTGCCGTTGATTAGGAATCTCTGTGACCGGTTTTGGAGGAAGGACCTAAACCATTCTAGAACAGTGCCATCCAATCCCAATTTGAGTTTGAGGCGTTCGAGTAGTTTTTCATGGTTAACCGTGTCGAAGGCTGAGGATAGGTCCAGGAGAATTAGGAGACAAGTTTTGCCTTGGTCAAGGGCTTGGAGGGCATCATCCACGATGTGGAGCATGGTGGTTTCGGTGCTGTGCCCTGGTCTAAATCCGGATTGGAAGTCATCGAGCAGGTGGAAGTTGTTAATGTGTTGGCTTAGCTGCTGTTGCACACATTTCTCCAGCACTTTGGCTAACAGGGGGATGTTGGAGATGGGTCTGAAGTTATCGGGAGAGGCTGGATCCAGCGACGGCTTTTTCAGAATGGGGAGGACTTGGCCGGCTTTTAGGGAGTCAGGCATCGTTCCCTGCTGGAGGGAGGCGTTGATTATTGTAGTCCAACTAGGAATAATGGATTGGGCGACGGCAGCTAGGCAGTTGGAAGGGAGCGGGTCATTAAAATGGTTGTTCGGGTTTAAGGTGGAAAGGATTTCAGAGATGGAGTCTTCTTCGTAGTCTTTGAAGACAGACCAGTGAGCATGATTTTTAGGAGGAGCCTGTGGCTGCGTCGTGGTGGGAGGAGGCGGGTCAAGAAGGGGTTGAGGGTGTGTGATGGAGCTGAGTTCGTTTCCAAGGGCAGAGGTTTTGTCAGCGAAGAAGGAGGAGAATTCCTCTGCGGATATAAGAGACTTAGGGGTTTCTTTCGACGTTTTGGCCAGTTTATTAGATTGGTGTTTGACCAGTTCGAAGAGCTTGTGGGGTCTGTTCTTGGCTTTCTCAAGTTCAGTTCTGAAGAAGTCTTTTTTGAATTGAGTATGTTCCTGTTGTAGACATTTCTGGCCTGGCGGAGGAGTTTTAGATGTGCGGCAGAGGGGTGCTGCCTCCAGGATCTTTCAGCATGCCGGAGGGCTCTCCTCTCATTATTAAGGGATCCCGTGAACCAGGGGTTTCTGTCTTTGATTTGCGTTCCTTTCAGTTTTAGTGGGGCTAGATCATCCAGGATGTTTGATATTGTCGCAGAGTAGTGATCGTTGAGGCCACTGACTGTTGTGATATGCGAAGGGGGGGGAGGTCGGAAATGCAGCGAGCCTCAAGTTTACTGCGGTCCAGGTTCTTGGTCTCTCTGATCCAGCGTTTAGGAATCGCCGGTTGCGGTGCTCTCGTCTTGTGCGTGCCAGGCAGATGGAAGGTGAAGGTGGAGAAGTGTGGCTCAATGGTTAGAGCGGCAGACCCTGATGCAGAGATCTGGCCCGGGACCAGGGTTCAATTCCCGCCTCGGCGGGTCTTGGGCTCAATTTCCTCGGACCTGATAATTCTCGCCTCGGTGCCTATTCTAATCATGGGTCCCACTCTGCAACTCTGGGCAATAGCTTGCTTAATCTCCACAACGGCCCCAACAGTGCTGGGATGCCTGGCTTCACCCTGGGGGTGCCCAGGAGTGGACATTTCACAGGGAAAGCCAGGAAGGGTTCCACAGCGGTATGCGTACAGCGCCAGGACACCTCTTTGGGGGTATAAGTGCGCTTTACAAGTACGAATTTCATTTCATTTCATTTCATTTCATGATGGTCAGACCAGTCGCATGGGTCAATAGCGATGAGCTTGACTGTTGATTCTTTGGAGATGATCCAGTCAAGAGTGGCCCCTTTTGAATGAGTTGGTAAAGAGCAGGCTTGGGTCAGAGCTTGATCAGCCAGGAGGTCTTTGATGGCGTTGACATGTGGATCCTTGGGATCATTCCAGTGTAAGTTAAAATCGCCTAGGAAAATATCTTTGGCGTTGGTGGGAAACTTAGCTGTGATGAGTTCCATGAGGTGGTCGGTAAAGGAGTCGTTCATGCCTGGAGGGTGGTAAAAGATGTGCAGGTTGCATAGTTGGGTAGAGTTGCTGCCAACAGCGAGGGCGAGGTATTCACAAGAATCGGTGGTGTCCGCCAAGAGTTCCGTGATAAGAAGGTTAGAGCGGTAGATGCAGGCGATGCCTCCTCCTTTCTTGTTAGATTGTCTGTCCAGCCTTGCGATGTTGTAGTTAGGAGGGACTAGGAGGTCCAGGCATGGGGATGAGGATTCGTTGAGCCATGATTCTGTTAGGATTGCTAAGTCAGAGTTTTTGCAAAGGATGAGATCAGCAATATCTGCGGCGTGCTTAGCTGCCGATCGGCAATTGATTAACAGACCAGACAGAGAAGATTTGGACGTAGTTTCAGGAGTCAGGGCGGTCAAATGGACAGGTGCTAGATTACTCTTGACCACAGATCTGTTGCGGAGGGTGGCTGGCCTGTTGGGGTTGATAGAGACCGTGCGGATGGCATGTTCGGCATTCAAGTCGAAAGGATAAGGGGTAGTAGGGGTAGAGTTGTAGTCCCTGAGGATGGCAAGGATTTCCATTTCAGTGAGGTCTAGTGGACTTGGAGTGGCAAGGGTAGAATTGTAGGAGAGGGCAAGAGCCAGGGTTTCTTCCTCTGAGAAGTGGCAAGGTTGCTTACGGGGGCGAAGATGTCTCAAGGCTAGCGGAAGAGCTTGTTTAGGTAGCTCTGTCAAATGCGGGAGGGTGGAGTTTGGCTGGGGCATGAGGTTGGCGAGGGAGAGTTCAGCGAGGTGAAGGAGGTTCATTAGTTCCAAGATGGAAATATGAATGCTCTGGGTTAGTTTGGCAGCTCTGGAGTGAAGAGAAACCATGTCCCTATCAGGTGGAGGCGTTAGAGGGCAGGGGGGTAGTGGTTCAGGAGTCGTTCTGTCTGCATGTATGGGTGATAGGGAGGAAGGCCTAGCACGGCCTGCGTTGTGGGTCATTGGATCTATGCTGGAGCCCCTTTGCGGGTTGGTTTGAGGGCTGGAAGGGCAAGCACGACCTGTATCGTAGGTCTTTGGGGGAGTACCAGTGGCATAGTCTACTTGGGGGGCTAGTGGGGAGGGGACCAAAGGTCTGGGGGTGATTCTGTTGGCAAGGCCGGGCGCCGTGCTGGAGAGGTTAGGGGGTCTGTGTTGGAGGACCTTAGAGGGGTTTGTGAGTGGCTAGCTACGCTGGGTAGGCTGGAAGAGGACTCATCGGGGCGGGAGTTGGTTACCCTGCCAGTGTCGTGCACATGGTTTCTGAGGAGGGTAAAAAAGTCTGCAAATTTGTCCAGGTTTTTGGTTGAAGCTTGGATCAAGACAATGCCATTTTTGTAAAGGGTGATGGTGAGGTCGGCTCGCAGTGTTGGAGAGGGTGCTATTGTAAGCTTAGTGCTGTATGGAATGTTCTTTGTTGCACGTACATTGAGGAGGTGGACAAAGGTTTTGCGCCAGGCAGAGGTTCTTCTAGAGTAGAAAATGAGGTCATTAAGGACTGTGCCGTTGTCCGCGCTGTAACGTAGGTCAGATATAAGTGATTCAGGGTGCCTTTTCATGGTGGAGTGCTTGAAGGATTTTGCGGCGGTTTTGGAGAGGTTGGGGGGGTAGACCAGAGTGTAAGAGTTTACCCCTGTAGCGGATAGGCCAGGACTTGCCATGCTGGCTCGAGTGGGCTACTCGACGGTCAATAGGGACAGATTTGCCACAGAGTGGGCTGCCCACCGTGCGGGAACCAGGATTGTAAAGAGTCAGTATCAAGGGAGAGCGCACTATTAGTGTAAGAGTCTGGTTGGTAGCTCTCGACAGAATATCTAGCTAGGATGGGGATACTATTAGTGTAAGAGTCTGGTTGGTAGCTCTCGAAGGAAAATCTAGCTAGGATGGGGATAATTGGAAGGTAGTTCTCGAGGAAAAACTAGTGGGGGTGAGGATAACCAAGTTGTCTTAGGATATCTGCATTTGGGGTCAGGCAATGTAAGGTGATTGTCGTGTCTTCATACTGTCGCCATTTTAGGGCCAGGCATTGAGCAGTCTGCCAGATATATGGCTGCTGTGGAGTTAACGACTAAAAATCAGGCCTCTGGTGGTGAAAAACAGTGTAGGTTACCAAAAACGCTGATCTTGAATGATGATCCCATGGGCAAGTCCGGGAAGAGCAATGATCCCGTTTTTTAAATTTTTTTTATTTTATTTACCGCGGCGCCGCCATTTTAGGTCCAGGCAGCCATCGATCCCTGCATTTATTAATATTTAATGGGAGCTCGCAACATAACCAGGTGCCGTCGCATTTCGAAATCACAGAGGCGGGCTTCCAGAGGCGGAGGGGCAGGGCTCCCCAGACAGCTTCCCGTAGTTGTTGTGCCCTGATTGCAATGGCGTCGGGAATACAGCAGGGGCCGATCCCGGGCTTGGTGAAGATCGCGGGCTCAGGCAGTTTCCGGGATAAGAGGCGGCAGCAGCAGGGTAACCACCAGATTGTCAAGCCTCCAGATTGAGCCTGAAGATATCAGGTGGCGAGGGCATCAGCGAGTCACAGCCCCACAGCGGGCGAAGGCGCCGGGGCAACACAGCAGGAGCCCATCTCAGGCCTGGTGTCGGTCGTAGGGCTCAGGCTGGTCCTGGGATAAGTAGCGAGGGCAGTAGGGTACTCACCACTGAGCTCCTCAGGCCCGCAGGAGAGCTCCGGCTGATGGCGTCACCACACCGGGCACGACCCTCCACGTCAGGGGGATCTGGATTCACCGGGGCAGGCACGGTGGGTCCGGAGAGCCGACATCGTTGGACAGGTTATGGCATCCGTCTTTCCCAACAGCAAGTCGAGGAGCTGGGCATCGGCCAGGGGGCGCGTAGCTTGGACACCAGTCGAGCAGCGCTGGGGTCCGGGCAGCGAGGGCGCCGACCAGAGCTGTGGAGGTCGATAATCCGGGTAAGTTGGCTGCCAAACTCCGTTTTTGTGGGATGGTTCGGAAGGATCTGCAGTCCGGTCCAGGGGAAAGGCAGGTGGGGGCTGGTGAGGTGGTTTTTCTGGGGATATTCACCAAAAGGTAATCCCCAAACCGGGAGCTCCTCGGGAGGCTCCTACTCAAGCGGCCATCTTTGTGTACATTCACTGCTTCCTCCTCTCCACTGTCCTCGTCACTGGACACGGCCTGGTCTGCAGGCGGGGGTCCTGGCTGATCACCGTCATCCACTATCAGGGGGATCTGCCTGCGAATAGCGAGGTTGTGCAGCATGCAGCATGCCACAACTATCTGGCACACCTTCTGTGGGGAGTATGCCAGTGCACCCCCGGTGCGGTCCAGGCACCTGAATCTGGACTTCAGGAGTCCAAAAGTACGCTCCACCACACGTCTGGTCCTCCCATGTGCCTCATTGTATCGGACATCAGCTGGTGTCCTGGGATGACGGAGTGGGCTCAACAGCCAAGCCCGTTAGGATATGCCGAGTCACCTGGGTGTGAGAAACACAGAGAATCCTTACAATTCCAACAGGACACAAGACAGCATGTCACACCCAGCACGCTACACGAGTATGCATACTCACCAACAATCCAGGCACGGTCCGGTTGAAGATTGGACACCAGTCGTGGGAGGATGCTGTGGCGCATGATGTGCGAGTCATGGGTGGAACCGGGAAACTTCGCACACACGTGCATGATGATCATGTCCGCCAGGCACACCACTTGCACATTCAGGGAGTGGAAATGTTTCCGGTTACGAAAGATGTGCTCCATGGCCTGTGGTGCAACAAGGCCAACATGTGTGCAATCAATTGCACCAACAACGTGGGGGATGCGTCCGAGTGCATAGAAAGCCCCCTTCACTGCCGCCAAATCACGAGCCCTGGGGAATCTGATGTACCGGTTCCTGTACCGCATCATGGCTGACAGGACATCCCGTAGCACCATGCTGAACATGGGTTGGGACATTCCAGCTCCACTGCCTACCGTGTGTTGGAAAGATCCGGTAGCGAAAAATGCAGTGCAGCCATCACCTTAGCCGTGGGGGTGAATGCTGTTGGATACACCCTGCGAGGACGAAGGTGGGGTTCCAACATGGCACATAGGCGATGCAGGGTGGGTCGGTCCAGCCGGAATTTACGGATGACCTCCACATCCTCCATGTCTGACAGCAATTGGTAGGGGCGATGTATGTTTGGTCTCCTCCTAGGACAGATGGAAGTGGACACATGTCAATGCAACACACCACATGGCACATACACATACACATACCAAAAATAACTGGCAAAGCTATAGAATCACAGAACAGCTGACAAGTAGGGACAGCACAGCCACAATACTCTTACACAGGTCCCCTTACCAATAGCAATGGTTACTGACACATACCATTGACATGAGCATGCACATGGGGATTTAGGCCCTAATAGCTTGAAAGGCATCATGATGGTTTCAGACTGCATAGGTGGGAGGCGACAACACCACGGCACTATACCTAGCTGCTGTGCCAGACACAGCTTCCGAGGCCGGGTGAGTATGGCACACACCAACAACACAATGTACACAGGCTGAGCGGCCAAAACAAATGGGTCCGGTTGCACAATGGGATATGAGGCAGTCAATGATGTCCCTAGCCCACCTAATGTCCAGCACTGTACGTATCACACCTCCAACACACATTGACAGGTGTACACATTGACAACTCCATGACAACACAGCTGTGTGAATGCAAACACACATCACAAGTGACACGTAACATTGCACGTGCCAAGTGGGAGATGTACGTAGAGAAAAATGGCATGTGTGTGCATATGCACATCCCATGCACCCATGCTAATGTGTACATGATGATGTGCCAACAGACATGTGGAGGCTGAGCACTGGCCGTCAATGCCAATGCACACAGCATGAAGTGGCCCTGTCCAGTGTGGACATGCTCCCACACACAAATCATGGCCACACCTGCAAATGCATGGCGCACCTTCAACTGTGGATTCCACATGGCACCAGCGGACTGTACCCGCCATGGACCAGGCCCTTGAGGCCAACTCCAATGCCCCTCGCGACTGCATCCTGCGTGTACGACGATAGAGGTAAGCGTACCGGGACAGCTCGGTGCAGGCTATTGTGTGCATTTGAAGCAGGCAGACATGGTACACCAATTGCAGCAGCTTGGACCAACTGGAACAGCCCCAGGGGCCATATGAGTGTGGGAGGGAGACAGGCATTACCACAGCTGACAGGGACTTCTGCCTGGCATCCCTCAACAACACCTGCCGCTGCTGCCACATGTCCACCTACATGTCGACGACTCTGAAGATATGTCCAGGTCCACTCACCAGCGAGGAGCTGGAGATCATGGATTCCGAGCTCCACGCACACTGCCCAAGGCTATTCATAGCAAAACTTGTGTGTGTAAGACAACTACAGTGTGTGTGGGAGTGCATGTGGGGGACACACAAGTCGTAGATCCGCAGCACTATGATTCTGAGCCTGTGGGGTTCCAACATGCACTGCTTACCATGCTAACTACAGGTGTAAGGGGTATGTAGGCTCTATGGCGCTTTCCCATGCATGTCCCTCACGAGTGGTGGTACATGGCATGTCCATGTCAGACATCCAGTCACGCAGCCACTTGGCAATGCAGGAGTCAGGGCAGTCATTGCTTGTGTGACTGGCTGGCTGGGTCCCTGCTGGCCTTCTCAGTGGCAGCAGACCTGGGCTGCACATTGACCGCACAATCCTAGAAGGAGACAACACTGACTGTACAGTGGGTCACATGTGTCTTTTGTTCAGGTCTCTCCTGAAATGCACAGACTCAGCCCTGTCGATTGGACACACCATGCCTTGTGATAGGGATGTGTGTGAGAGATAGTGGCACTGAATGTGACCTCCATTGCGTGGTGAGCCATTCACAGGGCGAGTACGTTGAGGGCTGCGCAGTGTTGGACACAGTGAGTCCACCCACAAAGATGTGTTGCCTTGTGATCTATTTGTTGGTCCACCTGACAATGGACAGTAAATGTGGCCAGACTACACATTGCTCAATGTGCTGGCAACCTGCATGTGAATGGGATGGACAGGTACTGTGTACACACTCCCAGCAGCATGCATTCACGTGTGGTGTACACATGCTGTTGGGCCATGTCCGATTCATACCTGGCTCTGTTGCACGTCTCTGAGTATTTGGGATGGGTCAGCAGCATGCCACTGTGATTGGTGGATGTGGGTGATGTTGAGAAGTGCATGAGTGACATTCCAAGGCTCTTGTGTACCATCCCTGCAGTTTGAAGTCCTCCAGCCCAAGGGCTTGTGATGAGCCATTGCATCAAAGTTGATGCATCTGTGTATGTGTGACCGACAGTGCAGCCAATTCCACAAAGGGTGTGACGTCATCTGCCGGATGAGCTACTACGTGGCGAGAACGGATCGGGGGATGCCCCTCGTATTGTCAGGTCAGCACGGCGCTGCATTTCACCAGTAATGGTCTGCATCTTGACAGTCACACAGCCTGTGCCGGATGCATGTTTGTAGGGGCATCAACAGAAAACAAGTGTACAGTAATGTGGGATGGTGTCTTCTGCGGTGAGAGGCAGCATGTGTCCACAGCCTAACCATAATCTGGGTGATGCGATGCCCCAGGAACAACCTGTAGTGGGCTGGATTGGCAATTCACATGTATGTTTGAGGCACTGTGCCTACTCTGATTCCATTCGGTCATATGTTTGCGATGCCTCAGCTCATATCTCTGTTGCTTACACATCCGGCGCACTGTGCAACAGCAGTTATGCTCGTGTCAACAACAGGTGGATGGCATGGGCTCATGGCCATTGTGGCCCGTCATGTTGCAGTCTGTGTGAGTGGTGTCCCATTCTGCTCCATACAGGTATGTCTTTGGCCTAATTACGTAGTGGTCGTCCTTGCCCCACTAGGTCCACTGTGGCGGAAACTCATATGCATTGACATCCAATGTCACTGGACTACATGGTCATCTCACGGCTCTTGTGTACTTCACACACTCTCATCCTCTCTCATTCGTACTTGTCTTCTTGAAATTGAAATTATTCAACAGAGTCACATATTTGCTTCGAGGCATGTATTTGGACTTACTTCCTCTGTGATGCAGAATAGCGGACACTACTGGCAGCAAAATGCATGTGGAGGATATACTTAGCATGATTACACATACGAAAAATGTGGAATGGAGGCTTCAGGGTTACAGCTGCCTTGCACTTTCTATGCTACAGTACATTTGCTGATTACTCATGGTCTCTGGGCTTTGACACAGACAGTATTCAATCAGCCTACCACACAGCTTGGCTTCATAGGGACAGTTCATCTCAGTTCCATGGTACCGGTTTAAAACAATAGTGACTCCGACACACCTGCGTCAGAGGTGACATCAGGGCATGTGCCCACCTGTATGCAGCAGCGTCTCACCAGTTGTTGCAATGTGGGGGCTACTGAACATGACACTGTTACTGGGGCCATGTTGTAGGGGGTTGCAGTAGTTGTCCATGCAAATGTCCTGGCACGGAAGTACAGACAAAGGTGAGGTGACAGTTTGCACGTACTACAGCAGACAGATGTGTGTGCACTGACAGGTGCATGTGTCCAGGTGCGCAGGATACATATTATGGCATAGTTGTTCGTGCTGTATTGGCCATGTGGTTACTGTACACAAGAACCATACCTCTGCCTCCCCCTGTTCATGCAGAGACACAGGATATGGTGGGGTACAGGGTGCATGTCCCGGAAATGTCAGTTGTCATGGCAGTGGAGTTGATGGTAAGGTGTTAGTTGCAGATTATATGGCATAGTTCTTGTACAGCTACCTGCACACTCCGTGCGAAAGCCAAGCATGGGTACGGTGTTGTACATCTGTGTTCAATTGTGGATGTTGAGTCGGGGACCCATGAATTGACAAATCGACGTGTATGCGACACCTTCCAGCAGGGTATCCATCCCATTGATGGTGAACATGGATGTCATCCAATGAAGCGGGTGGTGGGTGGCAAGGTGTTCATCGTAAGTTGTCCCTTGTAGAATCCTGATGGGACATGTTGGAATACATTCGATGAAACTGTGATTCAGGAGACGTTCTGTGGAGGCACACTGGTCCCATTGCAGTGTGTCCCCGATTGCAGCCACAAACGCCATGCCCCCATACACTGAACAGATCCTGTCGTGTTCGTCCAGGGGTGCAAACAAGTGTACCAAGTCCGCCTTTGGACATGCCGGGTTGGAGAGACATAAATCCACAGGGCAGTGGAACGGACACCTCCGACAGTAGAATACGGGGATGACGCAGCTGAACATTGCAATGCGGTAAGTTACTCGGTAACTTACATTCAGCATTGCCAGATTTGAGCAGCCCACTATGTGTAGCATGCTGTCACTGTACAGCTTGATCTGTCCGGCGTAGTTGAGGGTCAGTGGTGCAACAGCCATTTTGCTACAGGGTGATGTGATGGCGTGCTCCGTCTGCCTGAGCAGTCAGCAGAGTGCAGCCTCCGTCGATGCTGGGAATTCTGGAATGGATGTAAGGCGGATGGACTTGTGGTATAGCTTGGGCGGAGGACACAGTCCCTCATCCCACATGCTTCTATGAATAGTCAAGGCCAGTGGTGTGTGACTCTTTCCACATTACTTTCATTTGGTCCACATGGAGGAGTGGTATTATTGCATTTTGTGGTGTTATCTATCTTTCATGTTGTGCGCTATCTGCCAGTGGACGTTTTCCTCTGCATGGCTATGTTTTGCTTCTTGTTGGTACAATGGCTCCATTCTCCAGCATTATTTGTAGCAATGTTATTTCGGAGCAGGAATGGAAGGCCATTCAGTGCTATCTGCTCTCCCGTGTGTGGGCGGGTCACTGCGTTTCCGCTGTACATTTCGGCTTATGTGTGGGTGTTGTGATTGTGCACACCTGTTCTCAGGCAGCCGGTTTTTCTATTTTGTACATTGCATGTGTTGTTGTTGCGAGCAGGATGGTTTTGGTATTTCTTGTTGAGACTGGCGTGCCTTTTCCGGACATTGTTGATATTCTGCGCTGTTATGTGGTAGCCGCTGTGTGATTATCCATGTTTTACATACAAGGGTGTGTCCTATTTCGCATTCACATTACTCCCCTGTTCGTGACACTTGTGTGACGTCAAGTTGACAACTGTGAGTTGTCGGTTGTGGACATGACTGATGCAGGAAGGCCACGTGACATGTACCTTCAGGGTGGGGCTGGTGTGTGGGGTGTGTAGTTGTGGCCCTGTGGTGTTTGTGTGCAGCCGGATTCTTGCGCAGTCGTTGGCCACTGTGTTGTGCGCATGTGTACCTGCGTCATCGCCGCTAAGCTGCGGTGCCGTGACGGGGACGTCACTTCCTGGGGCCGGGTTGTGGGTACCCAGGATGTTGCGAGTTGTTTAGTTTTGACAGGTGGGACGTGTGTGGGTACAGTGGTGGATGTGTCCTGTCCACACAGGGGTGTCTGGGGAGGCCATGTACACTTTTCCCGCCCTTGCACTGTGTGCATTGTTTTCGTACCCTTGTTGTGTGTCTGCCTACCTGCGTCGTCGTGGTGCGTTCACTCCTAGGTGGTGCATCAGGTAGAGCAAGGGGATGGCCTGGAGTGCAGGATTCATCTCTGGGTGGTCCGCCTTTTTAGTCTCCGTCAGGTAAAGTCGAGTCTTTGCCTTGGTATCTCGTGCGGTGTCTCTTAGCCGGTGCGGCTGTTTGGTTGTGGCATCGTAATTTGTACGCCGGGCGGTACGTCATTTCGTCGGACGGTGTGTCTCCATTGGCTCGCGCCGCTACGTAGACTGGCGCACTTTGATGTCGGACGGCGCAGCAGGCTTGCCGGCGGTGTTTGCCTGACTAATCACATCCTAATTTGGCGGGCATGTGGCCCGTTGCTGGCGGACGGTAATTTGCGGTTTTTGCCTCCGTCAGCACAGCGGTCGTGCTTCCGCCCGACATCGTAATGGGCCCCTAAATTTTGAAAATTGCTTTAAAATAAATAATATTTTTATATTGTTTAAATTTTATAATGAAGGTGTGTAATTTGATGGTATATTTGTAATTTTGTAATATTTGTAATTTTGTTAAAATATAAAAAATTATTTTAACAGAAATGTAATTTTTATGATATTTTGTAATATGTTTAATACTGGAAACTTTAATATATATTATTTATAGAATTTATAGTTGATAAACAATTTACAATATTAAATATTTAATATTTAAATAATATTAATAATTAATAAATACAATTTGTTTCCTATGAAAAATATTAATTTTTATACAGTAATTTATGGATATTAATAATAAAGTATTAGGGGGCCTATTACGATTGTGGGCGGACTTTGTCCGCCCGCCACCGTAACGGTAAACGGGACCGACCGCCAGAGGTGCGGCAGTCCCACCAGGCCCATTAGGATGCGACCGCCACCCTGGCGGTCGCATCCCGCATCTATTACATTGCGGCGGGCGGTGCTGTCAGCAGCACCTGCCGCAATGTGAGAGCTGCATGTAGTGCATTGGCATGCACAACGTGATAGGCACCGCACGGTGCCTGCCACCTTGAGCGTGGCAATGAAGGGGGGTACCATAGGTACCCCCCAAGTGCAGCCACCCACCCCCCCGGGGGCCCGCAACGGGCCCCCAAAGCCATTCACCGCATGCCTTTTCATGGCGGAGTCTCCGCCATGGAAAGGCATGTCACCGCAGGCATCGTAATATGGATGGCGGTGCCTGCAAGGCACCACCACCATATTGTGTGCCTTTTCCGCCTGGCCGGTAATCCATACTAATATGGCGGGGGGTGACACAAGGACATTTGGCGGGCGGATCGCCACCGCCGGCGGCAATCCGCCCATGATCCTAATGGGCCCCTAAGTGAGGATAATTTATTAAAAATATATTACATTAAAAAAATGAATATGTATAATGTACATAAAAAAATTAATTTATTTGTGAAATATATTCATTTTTTATGTATATTTTTATATTTACCGTTTTGGAAAAATAAAGATTAATAATAATATATTTATAAAATAATTTACTATATTTAAATAATTTAAATTATTGTTAATGTTATTGTTAAAGGAAATTAATGTAATGTACAGTTTATTTACAAATGTATTTTTTATTTGAGGAGGATTAGTAAATTATATATGTTTAGTGTCCTGCACTTTCCCTGATTGAATAGTAACTGGAGTGGGAATAGTAAATGATATATGTTTAGTGTACAGCACCTTCCCTGACTTAATAGTAACTGGAGTGGGAATAGTAAATGATATATGTTTAGTGTACAGCACCTTCCCTGATTTAATACTAACTGGAGTGGGAATAGTAAAATATATATGTTTAGTGTCCAGCACCTTCCCTGACTTAATACTAACTGGAGTGGGAATAGTAAATTATATATGTTTAGTGTCCATCACCTTCCCTGATTTAATACTAACTGGAGTGGGAATAGTAAATTATATATGTTTTGTGTCCAGCACCTTCCTTGACTTAATACTAACTGGAGTGGGAATAGTAAATGATATATGTTTAGTGTACAGCACCTTCCCTGATTTAATACTAACTGGAGTGGGAATAGTAAAATATATATGTTTAGTGTCCAGCACCTTCCCTGACTTAATACTAACTGGAGTGGGAATAGTAAATTATATATGTTTAGTGTCCATCACCTTCCTGATTTAATACTAACTGGAGTGGGAATAGTAAATTATATATGTTTTGTGTCCAGCACCTTCCTTGACTTAATACTAACTGGAGTGGGAATAGTAAATTATATATGTTTAGTGTCCAGCACCTTCCCTGAATTAATACTAACTGGAGTGGGAATACTAAATTGTATATGTTTAGGGGCCGATTCCGATCTGGGTCGGAAAACTCTCCGACCGAGCCGGATCCGGAGAGATTTCCCACCGAGCCGGACTCCTACAGTCCGACCGAGCGAGTACGATGCGGCCGCATGCTGCCGGACTCGATTCGGTCGGACTCCCATTGAAGTCAATGGGAGCCGGTCGTACAACGCGTACATGGGCTCCCAGTGACTCAATGGGTACGTCACAAACAAGTGCGCCCCCTACAGTGTGTACGCATCGGTGCAACTCGCACCGTACATGCATGTTTAGGGGGGACAAGGGTCCCCCCTGTGTCCGACTCGTACGGCTACGGGTGCAGGGGGGGCCGGCACGGACCCCCCAAGTCCGGCTCCGGGAGCTTTTTCGAGCCGGACGCTCCGACTCGATCCGGCTGTCCGACGCGTCTATCGTACTCGCTCGGTCGGAGAACGTCTCCATTGCGTGGTGCGATTCGTGTCCGTACGAGTCGGTCGGAGCGGTTGGGATCCGGAAACGGTTCGGTCGGGACACACGCGTACAATCGCATCGTACTCGTTCGCTCGTACAGCTGTACGAGTCGGTCGGAAAACAAGCGTACGGCTCGTACTTTTTCCGGCCGGATCCCGTTCGGAGAGCTACCGACCGAGATCGGAATCGGCCCCTAAGTGTCCAGCATCTTCCCTGACTTAATACTAAATGGAGTGGGAATAGTAAATTATATATGTTTAGTGTCCAGCACCTTCACTGATTTAATATTAACTGGAGTGGGAATAGTAAATTATATATGTTTAGTGTCCATCACCTTCCCTGATTTAATACTAACTGGAGTGGGAATAGTAAATTATATATGTTTTGTGTCCAGCATCTTTCCTGATTTAATACTAACTGGAGTGGGAATAGTAAATTATATATGTTTAGTGTCCAGCACCTTCCTTGACTTAATACTAACTGGAGTGGGAATAGTAAATTATATATGTTTAGTGTCCAGCACCTTCCCTGAATTAATACTAACTGGAGTGGGAATACTAAATTGTATATGTTTAGTGTCCAGCACCTTCCCTGACTTAATACTAAATGGAGTGGGAATAGTAAATTATATATGTTTAGTGTCCAGCACCTTCACTGATTTAATACTAACTGAAGTGGGAATAGTAAATTATATATGTTTAGTGTCCAGCACCTTCCCTGATTTAATACTAGCTGGAGTGGGAATAGTAAATGATATATGTTTAGTGTCCAGCACCTTATCTGAATTAATACTAACTGGAGTGGGAATAGTAAATTATATATGTTTAGTGTCCAGCACCTTCCCTGACTTAATACTAACTGGAGTGGGAATAGTAAATTATATATGTTTAGTGTCCAGCACCTTCCCTGATTTAATACTAACTGGAGTGGGACTAGTAAATTATATATGTTTAGTGTCCAGCACCTTCCCTGATTTAATACTAACTGGAGTGGGAATAGTAAATTATATATGTTTAGTGTCCAGCACCTTCCCTGAATTAATACTAACTGGAGTGGGTATAGAAAATTATATATGTTTAGGGGTCGATTCCGATCTCGTCTGGAAGCGCACCTAACAGTATTCGTCCGGAAAAAAAACAAGCCGAACCCGTGTTTCCTGACCGATTCGAACAGTCGTCCGAACGAACAAGTACGATGCGCATAACAGCCCAGATTCCGAGCGAGCCGTACTCACCAATTCCAGCTCCTGTTCCCCGCCCGAGCCGGATCCGTAAACGCCGAATCGAGTCGCACGGAAGCAAAT
This sequence comes from Calotriton arnoldi, assembly GCA_963921515.1. NCBI lineage: Eukaryota > Metazoa > Chordata > Amphibia > Caudata > Salamandridae > Calotriton > Calotriton arnoldi. Next base: position 909,485 of record CAWUFW010008078.1, on the reverse strand, counting down.
ACACAGCACCTTCCGGCCGGACGAGTACGATGCGCCTTCCGTACGCGCCGAACCCATCTCTACGTCCGGCACGGCAGAGCATCCGGGAGAGCTGTACATAAGCTCCGATTCGCGCCACAAGAGGATCCACGGCGACGAGACGGACAAGCCAGCGACGAGTACGAGTCCAAGCCACGAGAAACCCGAACGAGACGACCCAACCATGAATCCCATCGCGCAGGTCCTACCAATACTCTACATCTATTACCGGGACCGGTACGGACGCGTACGACGCAGACGGTAAGTCAAACACCCACAACACAAACAAACGACACGTACCCGAAATATGTCACACACACATAGGGATGCAGAAATGACGTACACTAGCAACAGCAGAACCATAGGGGCGGGATGGCTATCACCAATGCCATACACACCCATAGGGGGATAGATGCCTACCACTAATACCATCCCCACTCATAGGGAGATGGATGCCTGCCACTAATACCATCCCCACTCATAAGGGGATGGATGCCTACCACTAATACCATCCCCACTCAAAGGGGGATGGATGCCTACCACTCCCACCACCCCTACTCATGGGGGCCTGGATGCCCGTCACTACTACCCTCACCACTCATAGGGGGATGGATGCCTGCCACTAATACCATCCCCACTCATAGGGGGATGGATGCCTACCACTACCACCACCCCTACTCATGGGGGCCTGGATGCCTGTCACTACTACCCTCCCAACTCATAGGGGGATGGATGCCTGCCACTAATACCATCCCCACTCATAGGGGGATGGATACCTGCCACTACCACCACCCCTACTCATGGGGGCCTGGATGCCTGTCACTACTACCCTCCCCACTCATAGGGGGATGGATGCCTGCCACTAATACCATCCCCACTCATAGGGGGATTGATGCCTGCCACCACTACCATCCCCTCTCATAGGGGATGGATGCCTGCCACTAATACCATCCCCACTCATAGGGGGATGGATGCCTGCCACCACTACCATCCCCACTCATAGGGGGATGGATGCCTGCCACTAATACCATCCCCACTCATAGGGGGATTGATGCCTGCCACCACTACCATCCCCTCTCATAGGGGATGGATGCCTGCCACTAATACCATCCCCACTCATAGGGGGATGGATGCCTGCCACTAATACCATCCTGCCACTAATACCATCCCCACTCATAAGGGGATGGATGCCTACCACTAATACCATCCCCACTCATAGGGGGATGGATGCCTACCACTCCCACCACCCCTACTCATGGGGGCCTGGATGCCTGTCACTACTACCCTCACCACTCATAGGGGGATGGATGCCTGCCACTAATACCATCCCCACTCATAGGGGGATGGATGCCTACCACTCCCACCACCCCTACTCATGGGGGCCTGGATGCCTGTCACTACTACCCTCCCCACTCATAGGGGGATGGATGCCTGCCACCACAACCATCCCCACTCATAGGGGGATGGATGCCTGCCACTAATACCATCCCCACTCATAGGGGGATGGATGCCTACCACTACCACCACCCCTACTCATGGGGGCCTGGATGCCTGTCACTACTACCCTCCCCACTCATAGGGGGATGGATGCCTGCCACCACTACCATCCCCACTCATAGGGGGATGGATGCCTGCCACTAATACCATCCCCACTCATAGGGGGATGGATGCCTGCCACCACTACCATCCCCACTCATAGGGGGATGGATGCCTGCCACTAATACCATCCCCACTCATAGGGGGATGGATGCCTGCCACTAATACCATCCCCACTCATAAGGGGATGGATGCCTACCACTAATACCATCCCCACTTATAGGGGGATGGATGCCTACCACTACCACTCCCACCACCCCTACTCATGGGGGCCTGGATGCCTGTCACTACTACCCTCACCACTCATAGGGGGATGGATGCCTGCCACTAATACCATCCCCACTCATAGGGGGGATGGATGCCTACCAATACCACCACCCCTACTCATGGGGGCCTGGATGCCTGTCACTACTACCCTCCCCACTCATAGGGGGATGGATGCCTGCCACTAATACCATCCCCACTCATAGGGGGATGGATGCCTGCCACTACCACAACCCCTACTCATGGGGGCCTGGATGCCTGTCACTACTACCCTCCCCACTCATAGGGGGATGGATGCCTGCCACCACTACCATCCCCACTAATAGGGGGATGGATGCCTGCCACTAATACCATCCCCACTCATAGGGGGATGGATGCCTGCCACCACTACCATCCCCACTCATAGGGGGATGGATGCATGCCACTAATACCATCCCCACTCATAGGGGGATGGATGCCTGCCACCACTACCATCCCCACTCATAGGGGGATGGATGCCTGCCACTAATACCATCCCCACTCATAGGGGGATGGATGCCTACCACCACTACCATCCCCACTCATAGGGGGATGGATGCCTGCCACTAATACCATCCCCACTCATAGGGGGATGGATGCCTACCACTCCCACCACCCCTACTCATGGGGGCCTGGATGCCTGCCACTACTACCCTCCCCACTCATAGGGGGATGGATGCTTGCCACCACAACCATCCCCACTCATAGGGGGATGGATGCCTGCCACTAATACCATCCCCACTCATAGGGGGATGGATGCCTACCACTACCACCACCCCTACTCATGGGGGCCTGGATGCCTGTCACTACTACCCTCCCCACTCATAGGGGGATGGATGCCTGCCACTAATACCATCCACACTCATAGGGGGATGGATGCCTGCCACTACCACCACCCCTACTCATGGGGGCCTGGATGCCTGTCACTACTACCCTCCCCACTCATAGGGGGATGGATGCCTGCCACCACTACCATCCCCACTCATGGGGGGATCGATGCCTGCCACTAATACCATCCCCACTCATAGGGGGATGGATGCCTGCCACTAATACCATCCCCACACATAGGGGGATGGATGCCTACCACTACCACCACCCCTACTCATGGGGGCCTGGATGCCTGTCACTACTACCCTCCCCACTCATAGGGGGATGGATGCCTGCCACTAATACCATCCCCACTCATAGGGGGATGGATGCCTGCCACTAATACCATCCCCACTCATAGGGGATGGATGCCTGCCACTACCACCACCCCTACTCATGGGGGCCTGGATGCCTGTCACTACTACCCTCCCCACTCATAGGGGGATGGATGCCTGCCACTAATACCATCCCCACTCATAGGGGGATGGATGCCTGCCACTAATACCATCCCCACTCATAGGGGGATGGATGCCTACCACTACCACCACCCCTACTCATGGGGGCCTGGATGCCTACCACCCACACAACCCCTACTCATAGGACAGGTAATGCATGACACAACCAGCATACTCCAACATAAGGAATGTCTGAAAAATACATCCCCCCAACACCATGACAAGCGTGTGTAGTCTGTGTCAAATGCCTACAACACTGAACATGACATTGAACATACAATGTGACCCCCTATCACATGTGTCACACATAAATGTGTGTGGCCTCCACAATGCAAGCGGACCATGACCACTGTGGCAATGGGGTCTAACACCCCATCATCACACTGACCAAAAGGTAAGTGTGGGGTCCATAGCTGAAGCACATTTTGAACATTGTGGCAATGGGGTCTAAAGCCCCATCACCACAGTGACCAAAAGGTAAGTGTGGGGTCCATAGCTGAAGAACATTTTGAACATTGTGGCAATGGGGTCTAAAGCCCCATCACCACAGTGACCAAAATGTAAGTGTGGGGTCCATAGCTGAAGCACATTTTAAACATTGTGGCAATGGGTTCTAAAGCCCCATCACCACAGTGACCAAAATGTAAGTGTTGTCATGGGAAAAGCTGCAAATGCCAAACTGCATGGATGATTCCTGGTCACACAACAACAAACACATCAGTGGCATAGTAGTGCTTGTGTCCCATAGCAACATAGATTGGGTGAGGCAAACAGTGCAGTGCCAATGAAACATCTCTTTGGCCATGTGCAGACAAACATCACCCATGTGGGCTCACATTGTCAACATTCACGAATAACACAATGACAGAAGTGACCATCATAATGCAGACCCACATATCTGCACCAATGGACACACAAATGTAGATATCCTGGGGAGACTGTAGATGTGAGGTGAACAAATACCATTCCATGGCAGCAATGGGACATACAAACTATGATCATTGTGCTGACTGATGACCTAGGAGTCCCAGGGACAGCAGGAGAAAGCCACCAAACAACATACAGCCAATGGCACACTAAAGAAATGCCAATGCAGTGGTGCAAATGCACAAACACAAACAGGCAGACTCACACTGCATATCAAACACAACAGGTGATGGGGGTGTGTGCCAGTGTCCCCAGGCAACCACACAACACATGAGGAGGCCTGAATCCCTATTACACAGATGTCAATACAGTGCCACACAAAAGTAACTCATGGATCGGATTCCCCTATGTGGGCAATCAGGCATTGTTAGATGAGAGGGAGCCCAAATTACAAATGTCACACAAGCTTGCAGGAACAGCAACTAACACAGCAAGAGACAGACCCACCACAGCACTACCCCCAGGGACCCCACATTGTGGTGACACTGGCCTGCATGATAATCCCACTGTGATGACAAAGGTAGATGTCGTACACACTGTGAACCACAGTCATGTGTCCTGAGCAACTAACTACCATCACACCTACACAAGCACAAATCAATCAGCACGGCCTGTCAGCCAAGGCCAACATGGAGGTAGGGGTCTAGCCGTGCAACAACTCTCATTTGCACACACTCAACACCACACACCTTGATCTCCACCAATGTGCAGCAGTGAAGCTCACATGGACTGGTGACATTGCACATGCACCCATGACAATCCCAGGGGTGGTGGGGGAACTAAGGTGGAGATACCCATCACACATGGCCAGTTAACAAGACTTGTGAATGTCTGACACACTGCACAGTACGCTGTACATGGGCATGACGTCAAATCCAAACCAACCAATGGGATCCCGGCCACAGTCACACACCAATGAAGAAGCCAAGGTCACCCACAAAGAACACACATAGACAACTTCCAACATTGCAGCTCTGACCCTGAGGAGTGGCAGCAGTCACACACACAACGCGTCACAATCACTGAAAGCTAACACAAACTGTAAATTACATGACTTGTGTAACCAACAAGTGCCAAGGGGAATCCTGACTGTGTCTCATCTGCGTTTGCCCACAAACTCAGCCCTGACAGCAAACACACCTATGGATGACACCCTGATGGCCAGTAATGTGCCATGCACCCACATCCCAGAGAACCCAGGGCGAAGATTTTGGGGGAACATAGGTCAACTCAGCAAGCATCACAAACAGGAACATCACTAGGGACCCCAGCCTGCGTAGCAAAATGGAAGTGAACACACACAGACATGCTCACACAACACACACCTTGGGCTCAGGCAATGTCACGGAATTACACACTGCCATGAGGGGACTCCACTCCTGTGTAAGGAAAGCTGTGCCATACGTTGTCTCTGCAGGGCTCTATCATGTCAGCAGAACACTTGGTCACTCAGTCAGCAATTAGCACAAAATGAAGGCTCTCGTCACATCAGCCTGGTCATGGCAGTGTCACCGAAATCATCTGCACAGATCAAATACACATGTATAGCAAGTTGCACTGATACCACAGATGAGTCCTTCCCCATTGATGCCCAAACTTGCATGTCCAGTGGAGTTGGTCACACGATCAGGGAAATAGACAAATTGAACAATGGCAAGCACATCTGATGTGCAGGGGTGTAAGCCACAGATGTGATATTGCAAAAACATGTAGGGAATCCCATTGGCAAATATGAAAAACATGACACCCTCATATTGCTGCAAAGGATGACATGGCTACACACCAGGATAGGACACATTCACCCTGGACCACATGGAGTCCTGCACAGTAACACTTCATTTACCTGATATCAAAAATCACCATCACTGCAGCAAGGGCATGGTTAGCATCCTCAACATCATGTACATCTGAAGCAAAACCACTAGAGAACTGAAAGGAGCTTTATTCAGCATATGTGATTTGAAAATAGAAAGTCCAGACAAAACCCAAAGGCCAATGGCCAGTCCATGACTAAAGTCCAAACAGGGTGACAGTGGCAGATGTCACCCTTTGCTTGCCTGCACTGCTACTAACCAGGGACACTCCCCTCGGAGGGGCATATGGGGGGCAGGCCAGGCACCGCAGGGACAGGATCAGGGCTCACCAGAAGGAGGCAGGGAAGGGGTGGCTGGTGCTGGAGAGTCACTGACAACTGCAGTGGAGGTGTCTGACATGGTGTGTGCCGGCACAACTGGGGGGCATGAGTCAGATGGTGTGGGTGCCGGCACAACTCCAGTGGGCTGGCCAGATGGAGTGGACAGGTTCCCCACTGCAGTGCCGAAGTCAGACAGGGTGGTAGTGGACTCCACTGCAGTGCCCATCTCCAGGGGAGTAGAATGGGGTTCAGGTAAGGTGGGCAGGACAGAGGGGGAGGACACGGTCTCCACACCAGTGGCACAAACATGTGCAGCGGGGGTGTGGGGCTGGAAGAACAAGTGGTAGGTGGAGAAGGCCGTATCATTTTGGGGATGGTGTATCTGTGGGTGGGGGAACCTGGGGCAGGGTGTGGTGGGGGAACCTGTGTTGTGGGGGCCTGAGGGATGGAGGAAGGAGACTGTGTGGTTGACCTGCAGGGCGGTGGCGGGGTCTTGCTCTTCCGGGCCCGGGGGGACTTGCGGGTGGGGGCCTCAGTCTGTCTGCGCCTGGGGGAGGGTGTCTGGGGGCGAGGGGCACTCCCTTCTGTGTGGGTGGACTTCCTCTTCCCCCTGTATGCTGGATCAGCGGGATCGGAGGGGAAGAGGCCGAGGTCACAGAGGAAGAGCTGCTTTGTAGGTGGGGTTGCAGGTGAGGCAAGGGAAGGGGTCTTGGAGGGAGAGGATATTGAGGACTGCGGAGTGACTGTGGATGCCTGTGTGTGTTTCTGTTCCCCATCCCCTGTGGGTGTGGTATCAGTCCCCTGAGGATGCTTGTGTGCACGTTTTGCCTTTGTTTTGTGTGTTTCTGTGCTGCTCGTGTCTGTGTGTTTGGGTGATTGTGCAGGTGTGCATGTGCTTGGGACAGGTACGGTGCCAGGAAGTGTGGATGGGGCAGAGGTAGGAGGGGTGATGGACTGTTGGAGGAGGGACACTGCTGCCGTCAGGGAAGAGTCCATGGACCTATTGCTCCTCTGTAGGGCAGACATGCCCGTCGAGATGCCCTCCATGAACGACACCAGCTGTGTCAACAGAGTGGTGTGTGCATGGAGGACACTCAGCATTGCTGTCTGCCCTACATGGAGCTGGCGAAGTAGGTACACAGACTCCTCACTCAGGGCAGCAGGGGACACAGGGGCAGAGGGTGCGGTGCCTGGCACGAAGGAGACACGCTCCCGAACACGGGAGCCTCCACGGACCTCTGGAATGGGAGCCAATGGGAGGGCGGTGGTGGTGGAGGCGGGGCCAGACATACTAGCTGGGGTGTGGTGGCTGCTGACACCCGCCTCCACAAGGGAGTCATCCTCCGAGCTGCTGTGGTCCTCAGCTGAGGTGGATGGTGCTGAGGACTCCTCGGTGTGGCTCCCCTCGCCCTCCGTGCCACTGGGTCCCTCCGACCACTCATCAGCTGCTGACCCAGTCTGGCTCTGCAGCTCCTCCTGGTCCATGGAGCTGTCCCCTCCTGTGGTCGTGGATGTATCTGCAAACAATTAGGGAAACAGACAAACATCAGTCACCTGCACTGACCGCACACACCACAGTAAGTACAGCACATTACAAAGCAAGCCCTGGCATCCTCAGTTGAACATTGCCAAAAGTGCTCACACAGATTAGGAGAAGCCAATTGTCAGTCTGATGGTCAACCATGGCACTCACACCCCTCCTGCCCTTGCACCCATCTGTCTGGTGCCTGTTGGATGGTAATACCCCAGTGTGGACATATGCACCACGTACACAGTTGTTGGACATTGCAGAGAACACGGTGAAGTATGTGAACATGCACACATCACATCTCTTGCCACTGAGTCAGTACAGGTGTCCGGATAAAGGGATGGCCAGAGTCTAATTAGAGATGCATGTGATGCATACCAGCACCAGACACCATGATGCACCCATGTCCGGATAGTCAATGCCACAATGGGGTGCATGTTGCACATGTCACTCCCCTGCAGGATCACTCTTAGGAAGTTTAATGCCATGGCACAGGCATGCCTGCAAAGTCATACATCACTGTCTCCAGTCACATGGGCATGGCAGCCAGCCAACAACAGTCTGCACTTTGTCACAATCCTAGGTAATGGGGAATGCAAGTTATGTAGCTGACAAGTGCACATGTCCATCCCCCACAAACCACATAATCTGAACTCTTATTTGTCCACGTCATGCCAATTGGACATATGGGAGACATGAAACACAACTCTATGAACCTGAGCACCTCACAGTCTGCTGTGAATGAAAAACAGCTGCCTGGAATTCACAGTCGCATACACCTGTGTGCACAGTCAAGTGGTCAAACACCTATAAGTCACAGAAGTATCGTCTCTCATGGTCACATCTCAGATGGCATGCTGAGTCCTAAACGATAAACATCCCAGTAGTCCTGACAACGAAGCCACAGCACAACGACACAGAGGCAGACACCTGAGGGAACATTTCACTGATCACAACATGTCAGCTGATACACGGGAGTGGGAGTACAGAGTGTATTGTATGCCCTGGAGTAGGCATGACTGTCCTGCTCCACCTGAAAGAGGGATGAGCCCTGGACAGTAGGCAGGTGGCTAAGCATGTGTGACACACTTGATATACATACTCCTGAGGCCCAAACATTGTTCCCACCCGCAGCATGGGGGTGTGCCAAATACCCCAGGGACATGTGGTGATTCAGATCAGCAAGTGGACCACATATCAAAGTTACACCCAGATTACATGTCAGAACTTAGGCATTGTGTAAGCAATTGACCCACCCATGAATCCCACCACAAAGTCACGGGAACAAATGCTGTCCCCCACCTTGAGCGAAGCAAAATGCAAGGACACATGACCCAAGTGACACAATTTCCTGACTGTAAGGGCCACACCTGCGTATCGGATGAGGAGTGGGCATGTCACAATTGAGGGACATGGGTCCTGGACCACAAGACTGATGTACTGTGGAAGTTTAACCAGGCCAGAGGAGGGCACATAGCATGTCAGACAAAGTTCACAGTGCAGTCATGGACTCACCCCCTCCTTGCTGCTGTCTGGCCTTCAGCTGCCCATCCAGGTCAGGGAAGACCACCGCCAGGATCCTGAGCATGTGGGGGGTCAGTGTCCGGTGTCCACCCCTCCTGCGAGGAGGCGACAGCTTCAGCTGGACCCTTGCGATCCTCCGGGTCCAGCCCCGAAGGTCCTGCCACCTCTTCTGGCAGTTGCGGATCCGGCGCTTGTAGACCCCCACAGATCTTACTGCCCGGGCGATGGTCAGCCAAATTTCCTGCTCCTGGTGGGCATCAACCTGTGAAGATGACAAAGTGAAAATGCCATTACTACACATGCAACATATACGTGCATCGCACAGTTGGATATACATGTCTCAATCACAGGGGCATATGATGTACACAGGCAGTGCAACGATGGCTATGAACAGTTTGCCAGCAGTTACTACATGGTATCATTGTCTGGGAAGTAAAAGCTTGTTGGAATGCACTGTTACTGCACTGTACCTGTTCAGTGCATGTAACTACACACTTTGGGGGTGAGAACTACTCAGTGAGCATGCTAGCCAGTGTTGTGCACACTGTAAGTCTTGCTAGTCAGACAACATGCACAATTAGTAAGGCAGTGGACAGCACACTCACCTGCTCCCCTGGTTTCCCATACAGCTTGCTGTACTGTGGAAGGAGGCTGTCCAGCAGGGCCTGGTTCTCCTCAAGGCTGAAGGCTGGGGCTCTCTCCACAGTACGTGCCATTGCAGTAGCCAGAGGATGCAGAGACAGCAGCAGTGTTGGTGGCAGATGTCGTCCTGGAGCATGTAGTGCAGGCAAGTGAGCTCTCAGGGGAACGCCAGCATTATATGTGTGCTGCAGAGGCAGATACTGTCCCATGTGTCAAAAGTGATAGGTCCAAGTCGTTTGCATCTTCTGAATCTGGCCAATCCATGGAATTGCACCACTTATACACGCCCACAGCATCCTTCAAAAGTTAAACTTCATGACACCCATGAATTTGCAACATTGTTGTGGCTGGCCAACTGAATTCACTGCATCAGACTCGTTGAAGCTTCGAAAACTCGTCCGTTGCCATGCCAGGCCCTAGCCAATGCATGCGCACCGATCGGACCATTGCTGTACAACGCGTATTCCGGGAAACAACGCGTACCCGCTCACAACAGATGCAATGGCCAGTGCGTGCACACCGATCGGTCCATTGCTGTACAACGCGTACCCGCTCACAACAGATTCAATGGCCAGTGCGTGCACACCGATCGGTCCATTGCTGTACAACGCGCACCCGCTCACAACAGATGCAATGGCCAGTGTGTGCACACCGATCGGTCCATTGCTGTACAACGCGCACCCGCTCACAACAGATTCAATGGCCAGTGCGTGCACACCGATCGGTCCATTGCTGAACAACGCGTATTCCGGGAAACAACGCGTACCCGCTCATAACAGATGCATTGGCCAGTGCATACACACCGATCGGTCCATTGCTGTACAACGCGTATTCCGGGAAACAACGCGTACCCACTCACAACAGATGCAATGGCCAGTGCGTGCACACCGATCGGTCCATTGCTGTACAACGCGTACCCGCTCACAACGGATGCAATGGCCAGTGCGTGCACACCGATCGGTCCATTGCTGTACAACGCGCACCCGCTCACAACAGATGCAATGGCCAGTGCGTGCACACCGATCGGTCCATTGCTGTACAACGCGTACCCGCTCACAACAGATTCAATGGCCAGTGCGTGCACACCGATCGGTCCATTGCTGTACAACGCGTATTCCGGGAAACAACGCGTACCCGCTCACAACAGATGCAATGGCCAGTGCGTGCACACCGATCGGTCCATTGCTGTACAACGCGTATTCTGGGAAACAACGCGCACCCGCTCACAACAGATGCAATGGCCTGTGCGTGCACACCGATCGGTCCATTGCTGTACAACGCGTATTCTGGGAAACAACGCGCACCCGCTCACAACAGATTCAATGGCCAGTGCGTGCACACCGATCGGTCCATTGCTGACCGACGCGTCCCTGTAAAGGTCACTCGCATATGTCACCATGCTTGTCACTGGTGAACGTATGCCAGTAACATATACTTGCCAGGGACTCAGGGGCACACCTACAACACCACAGCCTGTCCACACTGTATCCTAAGGCATGTAAGGCTGCATTACCTTTTCTGTGTATGGGGGTCAACATGTGGTTTTTGGGGTGGCACTTGGGGGCAGCCACTCCCAGGCTGTGCACGTGTTCATGGGGACAGGATCCTTTGTGTGTTGTGCACATGACCACTGTGATGTTCAACTGTTCATTTCTGAGCATGTGGCATGGTCACATTTCCAGGTTGTGTATGTGTATGTCATGTCTCATACCCCCAGAGTCAAATGTGGGATGGTATGTACGTCACAGGGTGACCCATTGCCACAATAGTGATGGCCCTCCACAGTCTGTGTGCATGTTGTGTTAAAGATGTCTCTGATTCCATGTGCACAATGGGAGACAGTCTCCACATCCACGTTGTTTGTGCATGGACTTTGATGTTGTGCGTGTGTGTGTCACAGACGTCCAGGTCTGTCCTGCGGAGGCAACAGGGGCCACTACCTGTGGGAGTCATGTTTGTTTTGCTGACGTGTACATGATACGCCATGTCATGCCAGTGTCCATGTGGCAAGACAGGGTCCCTGGGAATCTACCTGTCAATGAGCTGTGATGCCTGTGGCGCATCTGTCCAGACATGTCACTGTGGTGTGTGTTTGGAACGTGACAGCAGTAAATGGGTACTGTGACACAGCCTAATGGTTTCCCATAGCACAACCTGGAACCTGTTGTCAACACATGTTGAACTGAGATGTTAGATGATGGCCATGTAGGTGCCACATATGTCCATACAGAACGGCACACACATCAAGTACTTGTGTCTCATAATGATGTATCATGTGATATTGAGTATGGTCAATGCCACATATGTGGGGTGACTGACAATCTTTCTTTCTTCACCTATGCACTGCAGGGCACCAGCTGTCCATAGACCATTCCCTGACCTTGCAACGATGGTGGAACGTGACAGCATCCGACGGTACCGCTTCACCAGGCAGCTGATTGATGATTTGGCAGTGCGCTTGGCCCCACATTTGCAACCTGGCCGGTGGTACCCTACAGCGCTGACCCCCAAGGTGAAGGTGATGGCAGCCCTACACATCTTTGCCACCGGTACCTTTCAACACACTGTGGCGTCTGCTGGTGGGATGTCACAGACTATGTTCAGCCGTGTGCTACGCGATGTTTTGGAGGCAATGTTGAGATGCCTGAACCAGTACATCTATTTCCCTAAACGTCAACAACTCACTGACGTCAAGAGTGACTTCTATGCCCTGGGGAGGATGCCACATGTCATTGGCTCCATTGATGGGACACATGTGGCTTTGGTACCACCACAGGCACATGAGCAGGCATACAGGAACAGGAAAAATTATCATTCGATCAATGCTCTGGTGGTATGTCTTGCAGATATGTGCATCTCACATGTGTGTGCCCATTTCCCTGGTTCTGCACACGATGCCTACGTGATGAGGAGTAGTCGCATCCCGAGGATGATGTCACAGATGCAGAACCAGCGTGCCTGGCTTGTCAGTGTGTACTGACTTTGTACCATTGTGTGTGTTCTGCTATGTTGTATTCCGCCCTCTTTTCCAACTCAGCTAATGTGCAATTGTCTGTCTGTAGGTGACTCCAGATACCCCAACATGCCGTGGTTGCTGACACCCCTCAGGAACCCTGTGACACCAGCCCAGATGCGCTACAATGAGGCACATGGTCGGACCAGGAGAGTGATCGAGCGGACATTTGGTCTCCTGAAGAGCCGCTTCCGCTGCCTGGACAAGACAGGAGGGGCCCTCCCATATGCCCCTGCAAAGGTGTGCAAGATTGTCATCGTCTGCTGCATGCTACACAACCTGGCAGTGCGGAAGGAGTTGCCTCTCATCCTGGATGACGATGACCAACATCCGCCACCTGTGGAGGATCCTGGCCTGGGCCACGATGCCAGTGATGATGATGATGATGATGATGGTGATGTCCGCACACAGCTCATCACCAACTTCTTCAGTTGAATGTGAGTATCCAGAGAGTTGTCATGCCAATGATGTGAGTTAGCGTGATATGTGTTGGTGGTGCTCTGGTGCTGTTTGAGTGTGGCCATGTGCTACTTGACTGGAAGCGTGCAGCGATGTGTCCTTACAGGTAGTCTGTACTCCCCAACAGTGTTGACATGCTAACTTGGTTTTCTGTGAGTATCATGTGACATGTATTGGCCATGAATATTGCAGTTCTGTCCTGTTCTTCAGTGCTTTTGACTGTGTGTCATGTCTGTCCTTCACAGGGTACTTTCAGAGTTGTTTGGTGTACTGTGATCCCCCGACACCATGATTCAACTTCCAGGGTGGAAGCAGTCGTTTCCCTACAGGTGATGTGCCACACACCCCTGGACTTTCTTTCTTCTACACTTGTTGACTGTGTGGCCCCTGCCACGTAGGATTACCTTGCATCTGTAGTGGAAACAACATGTTGCAAATGTGTAATAAACCTGTGCTTCACTTTGGGATGTGCGTTGTCTGTGGTCACACATCTGACTGACATGTGCTTACTGCACCTGTGGGCTAGTTAACACAGACTGTGAATAGGTGTGGTGTCTGTGCATTCCACTGTATTTCCTGGCAACATCAGTGTAGGCGATGAGTCTGATGGCCCTGGTGTGTATGTGTTGTGTAGCCCTAGTGGTGTGTCTCCCTCATATGTGTCACGTCGCCATGACTCACATGACGGTGTTGAACTTGCTGTAGCAGTTAGCATGCACAGTGTCATTTAGCAGATCACCATCTCCATGACAGAAACCACGTTGGAATCACAACAGAGGCATGTATGGTGTATTAGTGAGTTTATTTCCATACATGTGTGAGGATAGTGCACAGGATGGTGGGTGCTGTACATTGGGATTGTAATCCAAAGTTCCCAGATGAGTTGGAAGTCTTGGTAGCAGAAATGTCCTGAGTAAAGTCCACAGTCATCTGATACATTGGGCCAACTTAAGCTCCCCATGTCATGTGGGAGAGTTGGGTTGCATTCGACAGGGTGGACAGTTTGCACACAAGGGAGATTTTCCAGAACAGGTGTTGGGTTCCTGGGGGATGTACATGGCCATCGGCATCTCAGTTTTCCTTCCTCGGATGACCCCTCTTCTTTCGGGGGGGACCCTCACGTGCAGGCTGCTGCGGTGCAGAGGACTCTCCGCCATAGTCATCCTCCCTCCCAGTGGCAGTTGCAGTTGTTGCAGCACCAGATGTTGTGGGCACACAGGGAGGTGTGGCCATGTTGGTGCTAATCTGGCGGAGGCATGTCAATATGTCCCTATGCACCACTGTCAGTTCTTCCAATGTGTCCCACTTGGACTCCATGCCAGACATGTGTGTCTCCACACGGGACATGTGTGTCTCCACACGGGACATGTGTGAGTCCAAGCGGGCATGATGGGCCGCCTGCTGCTGTTGAATGTCCTTGAGGATCCCCACTACCTGGCTGACCTCTCCGGTGCTATTCTGGTACGCATCAGCAATGCGTGCCAGTTGTGGGTCATCATGCAGTCCAGACCCCTCTGCAAACAGTGACCTATGTCTACCACCCCTCCCACCACCCCTGGCGACACGTGCCGGACCTGCGGTGGCACGCATAGGTGACCGTAGGCCCACTTGGGGGTTGTTACTGGGGTCGTTGTCCGTTGCTCCACGTTGGGCCAGGGTCCCTGTGCTGTTGTCATCGGTGGTCCTTGGTCTGTCCGTGTTGGCAGGGGTGGTCTGTGTGTTGGCAGTTGTTGGAGGGGTGGGTGCAGGGGGTGCAGATGTTGGTCCTGCTGGTGCTGCATGATGACTCACACCGGAGGGGCCAGGTTGGTCTTCGCCATCCGAGGAGGGCAGAGGCTGTTCCACACCAGTGAGCTCAGTGTCCCCCGGAGCCTGGGACAGGGACTCCTCATCGTCTGCTGCTGTGTCCCCATCATCACCTGTTTTTGGAAGAGACACACAATGTATGTTATGTTTCTACAGGCATCAATGGTTCACACACCTGACAGTTGTGACTGTACCCCTGGATGCGGGCCTGTACATTGCATTGTCCTCAGTTGTCACAGTCAGAGGTTGATATTGGTGTAGCACATTGTCCTGCCAACCTGAAGCTTTTTAATGTGAATGTTGAGGTGTGTGCATGGCCAGCATTGGTGGTATTTGGTGGACATCCGGCCCTCCTTCTCCACCCAGCCCAGTTATCCCACCATGAAGCATGCCACCCTTGCAGTGTGTGCAGGTTGACTCTCAGGATGTCAGTCAGTGGTGTCCTGCTGTTGGTTGTTGCACAGTTCCCAGCAGGGCCTTGTGCTCCCCACAGCTGAGGCCAGTGTCAGACATCTTTGAAGTGGCTTTTCACTGCCTGTGAGGTGTGCATGCTTCAGTGTGAGCTTGCTGGGCCATGTGGGTGGGGGATGTTGAGCTGTGACTACCACTCCCATCATGCTATTGCCTACACCCCCCTTCCCAGCATGCCCATACTTCCTTCCTTTTGACTCTGCTTCCCTGTGGGGTAGTGTGCCTGTGCTGACAGGATGGCTGGCAGTGTTGTCCTGGCGTTTGTTTGGCTACAAGTCCCAAGAGTGTCCCTGTGCTTCACACAGCATAACCCAGGGTGGTGGTTCTTTGTGGGATATTTAATTGGAGTGTGAGGCATTGCATTCTCCCAGGTGAGTTGTGTGGAGTTTGTGTTAAGGGGGTGTGTAAGGAAAGCTGCTTGTAACTATGGTCAGAGCTGTCAGTCCTCCTTCCCACCCAGCCAGATATCCCACCATGGAACGTGCTTCCATTGCAGGGAGTGCAAGTTGGCTTTCAGGATGTCAGGCAGTGGTGTCCTGCTGTTGGTGCCCAGTTCCCAGCAGGGGCTTGTGCTCCCCACAGCAGTACCCAGTGTCAGCCATCTTGTCAGTTGTTTTCCACTCCCTGTGATGTGAGCATGGTTCAGAGTGGTGTTGATGGGCCAATTGTGAGGGTGGCCAATATCTGTGACTACAACTCCCATCATGCTATTGCCTACACCCCCCTTCCCAGCATGCCCATACTTCCTTCCTTTTGATTCAACTTCACTGTGTGTGAGTGTGACAGCAATGGCAAGATGGCTGACAGTGGTGTCCTGCTGTTGGTTGGTGCACAGTTCCCAGCAGGGGCTTGTGCTCCCCACAGCAGTACCCAGTGTCAGCCATCTTGTCAGTTGTTTTCCACTCCCTGTGATGTGAGCATGGTTCAGAGTGGTGTTGATGGGCCAATTGTGAGGGTGGCCAATATCTGTGACTACAACTCCCATCATGCTATTGCCTAGACCCCCCTTCCCAGCATGCCCATACTTCCTTCCTTTTGATTCGACTTCACTATGTGTGAGTGTGACAGCAATGGCAAGATGGCTGACAGTGGTGTCCTGCTGTTGGTTGGTGCACAGTTCCCAGCAGGGGCTTGTGCTCCCCACAGCAGTACCCAGTGTCAGCCATCTTGTCAGTTGTTTTCCACTCCCTGTGATGTGAGCATGGTTCAGAGTGGTGTTGATGGGCCAATTGTGAGGGTGGCCAATATCTGTGACTACAACTCCCATCATGCTATTGCCTACACCCCCCTTTCCAGCATGCCCATACTTCCTTCCTTTTGAGTCGACTTCACTGTGTGTGAGTGTGACAGCAATGGCAAGATGGCTGACAGTGGTGTCCTGCTGTTGGTTGGTGCACAGTTCCCAGCAGGGGCTTGTGCTCCCCACAGCAGAACCCAGTGTCAGCCATCTTGTCAGTTGTTTTCCACTCCCTGTGATGTGAGCATGGTTCAGAGTGGTGTGGATGGGACAATTGTGAGGGTGGCCAATATCTGTGACTACAACTCCCATCATGCTAATGCCTACACCCCCTTCCCAGCATGCCCATACTTCCTTCCTTTTGACTCTGCTTCCCTGTGGGGTAGTGTGCCTGTGCTGACAGGATGGCTGACAGTGTTGTCCTGGCATTTGTTTGGCTACAAGTCCCAAGAGTGTCCCTGTGCTTCACACAGCATAACCCAGGGTGGTGGTTCTTTGTGGGATATTTAATTGGAGTGTGAGGCATTGCATTCTCCCAGATGAGTTGTGTGGAGTTTGTGTTAAGGGGGTGTGTGAGAAAAGCTGCTTGTAACTATGGTCAGAGCTGTCAGTCCTCCTTCCCACCCAGCCAGATATCCCACCATGGAACGTGCTTCCATTGCAGGGAGTGCAAGTTGGCTTTCAGGATGTCAGTCAGTGGTGTCCTGCTGTTGGTTGGTGCCCAGTTCCCAGCAGGGGCTTGTGCTCCCCACAGCAGTACCCAGTGTCAGCCATCTTGTCAGCTGTTTTCCACTCCCTGTGATGTGAGCATGGTTGAGAGTGGTGTTGATGGGCCAATTGTGAGGGTGAGCAATATCTGTGACTACAACTCCCATCATGCTATTGGCTACACTGACTTCACCAGCATACACATAATTCCTTCCTTTCAGTGAGCTTCCCTGTGAGGTGGTGTTCTAGTGGTGGCAAAATGTCTAACTGTGTTTGTTGGTTATATTTGTGCCACTGCCTTGCTGAATTTGTAGTTAGGTTTCTACATATCATGACACAGTTACATATCACTATGAGATGGCATGTATTGTGTTTATCTGACTGACAGACAAATCTTGGGGTGATTATCTTTTGGTTGCTGTGGATTTGCTAAGGGTGCATGGTTTGACTATCCCCTTGACAGTGATGTGTGTGTATTGTCACACAATATTGGGTATATTAGTTGTGTACTCACCAGGCTCTGGGATGTTTGATAGTCCATATACGCTCACTGGTGGTAGGATGGCCCGCACCTTCTCCTCCCAGGGCCTGAGGTATAGTGGTTTGGCAGGAGGGCCACTGCTGGTGCGCTGACTCAAGATGTAATGCTTCTTTAGTAGGTCCCTGACCCTCCTGCGCACATCATACCACCTGTTCTGGATGTCTTCCTTTGTGCGCAAACATGGTGATTGTGCGTTGACCCTGTCGACAATCCTCTCCCACATCTTGGTTTTCTGCGACATGGGGGTCTGTTGGACCAATGTACCAAACAACTGTGGCTCTACCCTGAGGATCTCATCTACCAGGACTTCCAATTCACTGTCTAGGAACTTTGGATTCTTCTTTGGGGGCATGGTGATGGGTGGTGGTGGTGATTGATGTGTGTGTGGGTGTGCAAGTGAGGGTGTGTGAGTGTAGGTTTTGCTGGGTGTATGTGCGGGTGCTATTTGTTGAGGTGCTAATGGTGTGTGGCTTGTGTGATGGATGAGCTGTTAGTGTGTCTGTGGTTGCTGTCTGATGGTGTTCTTTGCTGGCAGGTCAGTTGAATTTGCAAAGGATCATGGTAGGGATTTGTGGTCTTTATATGGGTGGAGTTGGGGGTGTGTCCTTGTTCCATGTTTTTTTTCCCTGTATTTATTGACTTTGTCATTGCTTGTTTGGCCCTTTTTTTTGTATTTTTCCCTTTGTATTTTTTGTGCATGTAGGAGACGTTCTTCTGACCGAGTAGGACGCTGCAGTTGTCTCGTGCGAGCTTCTCCGAGTCATTCACGCTGTGTTTCTGCTAGGTTTATTGTGCGGCGTACTCGTCGGTCGCCGAGTATTGGCTTCCTTCGGCTGGCTTTTGTATGCGTGTCGGTCGTACGGCTTGAGCTCCGTGCGACTCGGTCTGGTTTTCCACGCATTACATCGTACTGCGCGGGTCGGAGTTCGCGGGTAAGCTTCGTTCGGGTTCATTCCTGGTGCGTGTCGGTCGGTTCGATTCACGTGGTTTCCCGGCCGGATAGCTGGTTTCCGTGCGGTTCGGTCGTTCGGCTTGTGTTCCGTACGAGTCGGTCGTGATTCACATGCATTTCATCGTACTACCCAGGTCGGGCAACGCCGGTACGTGTCGGTCGGACTATATTCCCATACCGAGTCGGTCGGTATGTTTTCCGGCCCGAATCGGAATCGGCCCCTTAGTGTCCAGCACCTTCCCTGGCTTAATAGTAACTGGAGTGGGAATAGTAAATTATATATGTTTAGTGTCCAGCACCTTCCTTGACTTAATACTAACTGGAGTGGGAATAGTAAATTATATATGTTTAGTGTCCAGCACCTTTCCTTATATAATACTAACTGGAGTGGGAATAGTAAATTATATATGTTTAGTGTCCAGCACCTTCCTTGACTTAATACTAACTGGAGTGGGAATAGTAAATTATATATGTTTAGTGTCCAGCACCTTTCCTTATATAATACTAACTGGAGTGGGAATAGTAAATTATATATGTTTAGTGTCCAGCACCTTCCCTGAATTAATACTAACTGGAGTGGGAATAGTAAATTATATGTGTTTAGTGTCCAGCATCTACCCTTGTTTTATATTTCCTGGAGTGGGTACAGTAAATTATATATGTGTATAGTTTTGGGAAGTTATAAAATTTATTTGGTGTGTAGCGGGAATGTGTTTGAATTATAAGATGATTAAAAATGATAATTAAAAAATGTTTATAAATATTATTAGTAGATATATAATATTATAAAAAATATACATTGACTTAAAAATACATTTTTATAATATATAAAACATAAAGTTGTTTATAGACAATAATTACACATGTGAAAATGTTTTAATGATGTTTATTTTTGGTCATTGAAGTAGTCATAGTAGCATAATATATTTTATTTAATGCATACAATATAAATTATGAGAGATAGAAAAAAACACGTTTTTTTTTATATAATAGATATTTCAAATATTTATACTTTATATATAATAATAATGGAGAAAAAAATTTGTAACATTGGTGAAATTTTTAATACAGGTATGTATATTTTTTAACAGTAAACAAATTTGTTTTACATTGTTTAAGCATAATTATTTTACAAAATATAACTTTTTATAACAGTTGTACAGTTTTGTTTTGTACTTTGAACATTTATTATTTGGTTACATATGTTGTAAACATTAAATAATATAGCATTTTAGACATGTTATTAATACAAGTAAACATTTAAAATGAATAACAATTTTTTGACATGTCATAGTAATTTTTAATTAATATTATTAATATATAAAAAATGAATAATATTAATTATTACATTGTTTAATTTTATATATAAATGTTTTGTAATTTGTAAATATTTATTTAACATTTGTTAGATTTCGTACAGATTTTTAATAAGCGTTGTACATAATAAAAATTAATATGGAATTATAATAATATTTATTATATATTTTATAATATGTATTATTATAATTTTACAATGTAGAAACAATGATATATCATTTTTAACATACAAGTACAATTTTGTTGTATTTTTTGTAACCATTTCTACAGTTTATTAATTACTCTATAACATGTATTTAAAGAAAAGTATTGCATTTTATAATTTAAGCAGCCATTTTTGTTTTACAGTTAGTATTTTGTAACCGCTTACTTTTGTTTTGGGTCATTTGTGAGGGGAGAAGCTCGCGGTTGGAAGCTGCGTCGCGTTGAGGAAGGTAAGTGTAATTTTCTTTAAATTAACTAAGGGGCCTATTACGATGGCGGGCGGACAAACCGTAACGATAAACGGGACCGACCGCCAGAGGTGCGGCGGTCCCACAATGCAAATTAGGATGCGCCCGCCACACTGGCAGGCGCATTCTTGCCATTAACATTGCGGCGGGCGGTGCTGTAAACAGCACCCGCCGCAATGTTAAAGGTGCATGTAGTGCATTGCAATGCACAACATGACAGGCACCGTGCGGTGCCTGCCACCCCCCACAACCCCCTCGAGGGACCCCCAACGGGCCCCCGAAGCCAATCTCTGCATGCCTTTAAATGGCGGAGTCACCGCCATGGAAATGCATGCACACCGCACACATCATAATATGGATGGTGATGCCTGCAAGGCACCGCCACCATATTGTGTGCCTTTTCCGCCCGACCGGCGGAAAAGCGGCGGACGGTCTTTCTGTCCGCCGTGGTGCCCCTCGCCATACTAATATGGCAGGGGTGACACAGGGACATTTAATAGGCGGATCGCCACCGCTGGGCCGGCGATGACCACCGCCGGCCCTGCGGTGGTGATCCGCCCGTTATCCTAATGGGCCCCTAAGTTTTTACTGTAATTTGAAGCTAGTTAGGTGGTAGGTAGTGTGTCTAGTATTAGGTGTTTGTATTTTTGACGAGTTTTATGTGTAAGTTATATTTTACCGAGATGTCGATAGTTAGTGTTTGTGGCCTAGTTTAGAGAGGTTAGAGTTTGTTGCAATATGTGTGGATATGGTATTAGAAATGTTTGTAATTGTGTTTAATTATAGTATATGTGTATGTTTGTGTGGGTGGGATTGTTTTTGTATTTTATTACAGGTTTTCGTTGTTGGAAGTCGCCGTTTGGAGGAAATTGCGTTTTTTAAATTAAGAAGTGTGTATTAGTTTAGTAAACTAATATTTATTTAACACTTTTTGAATTTTTCGGGTTTTCCTGGAGCGTTTCTTTTTTTTAATACTTTTTTCGGGTTTTTTATGGTTTATTCGATTTGGATTCACGGACTTAGGATTGTTTTTTAAACAGATGGAGTTTTCCATTTTTTTGGGGCATTTTTTTGGGACGTTTGGTATTATGATATACCAGGATGGATTTACAGGAGTTGGGATATTATTTCTTCAGCTACAGAAACGGTAAGTTATCTTTATTCATTATTGTGGGAGGGAAATGTTAAAGAAATTACTGTTATTGTGTGTTATATTTTCTAAAATATAATTAAGATGTCAATATATATTTATGTTTTAAAATAAATATATGAGACAAAATAATTATATTTGTGAAAATATAAAAAAATTATATTTGTATTTTTAAATTGTTTTTGGAGAAAAGTATTAGTATTTTTGGTGCAATTATAGGTTAAAGTAGGCTTTTAGCTATTGTTGATAGGTATTCTAGGCCTCTTGTTTTTGGACATAGCATTACTTTACTTTGTAGGTATTCAAACATTTGTTTAGTTTCTTTGGTAAGTTTTGGGGCGATTTGGGTTACAGATTGCTCCATTCTTAGTTGTTGGTAGCTCTGTTCTTTTTGGAGAGATTGTAGGTGTTTTAGTAGGGTAGGTGTACCTCTGCCTGTTGTTGCTTGGAAGGCATTATGCCATCCTTCAACAGAATTGTTTGTTTTGGCTTGTTTATTTAGTGTGCTAAGGTATACATTCCACCATGGTATGTGGAATTTAGGTAGTCTTCTATGTCCTGATCTGTGGAGTCTTCCCACCCAGGTAGCCTCAAAATAATCTAAGAGGGAACTTAATTTTTGTTAGTTTCTTTGGTAGTATGGGCTTTCTAGTAGTAGGTTGTAGTGTTCGGCCACGTCAGTAACTGGGACATAGGCTAGTGCAATAAGTTTTGTAACTTGATATGCAAAAGTACTGTCAGTTGCATATTCAACACTTAGGGGGTGATTAGGATGGCGGGCGGACTTTAGTCCGCCCGCCATCCTAGTGGTAACGGGACCGCCCGCCTGCCATGCGGCGGTCCCGCCACCCAAATCATGATGCGACCGCCACTGCGGCGGTCGCATCTGGCATTGTAACTTTGCGGCGGTTGCTGCTGGCTGCAGCACCCGGCGCAATAGAAAAATGCCATGATGTGCATGTCCATGCACAACATGGGAGGCACTGCGCGGTGCCTGCCACCTTGTGCATGGACATGCAGGGGGGTACCATGGGTACCCCCCAAGTGCACCCCCCACTCGCCCGGGGGCCCCCAACGGGCCCCCAAAGCAATTCCCCGCCAGCCTTTCCATGGCGGCATCGCCGCCATGGAAAGGCCGTGAAAAGCTCACATCATAATATGGATGGCGGCGCCTGCTAGGCACCGCCACCATATTGTGCCTCAGCTCCGCCTGGCCGGCAATCGTAACGATTGCCGACCGGCGGAAAAGCGGCGGATGGACTTTCCGTCCGCCGCGATACCCACCGCCATTGTAATATGGCGGTGGGTAAATCACGTTACGATGGCGTAACGGTCGCCACCGCCAGCCCGGCGGTGGCGAACCTTACCCCATCGTAATCACCCCCTTAATGCTGATTTTTGTAGGTGTCTCCATAGACATTGATTGAAATGATAATAGCAACTCTGAATTGCTGTATGTGGGTAGCATTTTAGGACTGCATTAATCATTGCTTGCTCAAAATCAATAATTATTTTCTGTGGGAAATAATTATTGGTTTCTGTTTAGGATTTCCATATAGGTAGAGTTTTGTTTATTAGGGAGTAAGGCGTAGATAAAAGGAATGTTTGTGTTTTGGTATAGGGCGTGGACTGTGTATAATTGATAAAATGGTTTGGGACATATTTTAAAAGTCCCATCCATCATCCATGTTTCTGATTGTTGAAGTTTAGTTATATTATTTGCAGTAGCAAACATAATAATTCTTTTGTCTTTGCATTTGTTATCGTAAAATATAAATGGTTCTTCGTTATGGGTTATTGCTAGTTCTGGGGGAATTTGTACCTCCTCAAATGTTTTTGGGGCAGGTGTGGTGGTGGTAGTGGCTTTTTTTTGTCTAGCTATTGTCCTTTTTAAGGAAGCAATAGAGGGCATTTGGGCAGAAGCATGTTGGGGTACTCTAAGCAACTCATGTTTTAAGATTTCTGTGGTGGATTTGTCTGAGCTAGTGCTAGCTTCTTTAATGGTATCTAGAGCACTTCTTACTTCAATTTCTGTCACATTTGGGGGGTGGCTATGCTCTTTCACATATGTAACAGTTGTTTCCTTTGTTGTAGCCCTCCCATAACATTTATTGGAATAGTATTTACTGCATTTCCAATTAACTTTTAGTCCACTTTGTTTTTCTTGGGTATAGACGTACCCCATATAACATAGTAACATTTTTCCTTTTTGAGAGGTAATAAATGGTGCGCCTTCAGTCATTGTGTTCTTTTTAATGCTAAGAGAAATGTATATAAAAATTACTAAAAATAATACAGTATACATTTGTTATTGATACATATACATTTTTCAATATATACTTACAATGTTGATTATGATGTAAAATTTAATCCTGATGTAATTTGTTTGGTGTTTGATTGCAGATTTTCTGAAGATGTTTCTGTTGATATAAAAAAAGATAATTTTAATGCTTTTGTTTTATTGTGTACTGGGTGGTGGGGAATTTGGGAGAAAGTGGGGTTTTGGGTGGGTATTTTAGGTAACTATTTTATAGAAAAGATTTTATGCTTACTTTATTTTAGCTTTTATTATTCACGCTGTTCTTGAATTGTTTGGATGTTTTTAAAAATTTCTGTAGAGGAGATATAAAATTAAAACATTGGGGGTCATTACGATGGCGGGCGGATTGCCACCGCCGGGCCGGCGCTGAGGATCGCCGGCCTGGCGGTGGCGATCCGCCCGCCATCTACCTGAATATTCCCACCGCCAAATTAGGATGGCGGTGGGAATGGGAATGGTAGCGGTCCTTTTCCGACCACCTTGCGGGACACGGTACAATGGGGCATTGTGGGCGGTGCCGTGCAGGCACCGCCGTGGGCATTACGATGCCTGTCTTTTGCGGCGGTGATCCCGCCGCAAAAAGACAGGCGGAGAATGCCTTCGGGGGCCCGTTGTGGGCCCCCAGAGTGTTGGGGGGGTGGGGGTGCACATGGGGGGTACCTATGGTACACCCCTGCATATGCATGTACAAGGTGGCAGGCACCGCACGGTGCCTGCCACGTTGTACATGCAGATGCACAACATGTAGTTTTACATTGCGGCGGGTGCTGCTTGCAGCACCACCCGCCGCAATGTAAAAATACGGGATGCGCCCGCCAGTGTGGCGGGCGTATCCTAATGTGTATTGCCGGACCGCCGCACCTATGGCGGGCGGTCCCTTTTGACACTGCGATGGCGGGCGGACTTTGTCCGCCCGCCATCGTAATCGATCCCATAGATATTAGGTATTTATTATATTTAAATATTTTGTGTTGAACAGTAGTAGTATAGTTAGATTATAAATGGAATTTTACTTACTTTGTGTAGTTTCGCTTTATTTCTGTAATGAAGTCTTGCGTTCTGGCAGCAATCTGGCAGAGTTTCCCCTTCTTATTTATTGTAGGTGTAAGGTGTAAACTAAACATTATTTTCGTTTGGTTTATATAGTGTTTATTTAATTGATTGTTTTCTGTGATTGGGTTATTTTATTAGTGTGAGCCTTTTATTCGTTGTTGTTTATTGTTTCAATTGTTTTGGCAGTTGTTTTCCATATATGGAAAACGCTAATTGAAAGTAGTTAGTGTTAACTTTTTTTTAAACGGATTTTGTGTCTGACATGTGTATAACATTTTGTTTGATGTTTAATGCTGTGTGCTTATTAGTTGTTTCTATTTTAAATTATAAATATTAGTGTGTTTACAAAATATTTTAGGGTTTTATATTTAAAAAATTTAAAATAGATCGTATATTTTTTGGGGTGTGGAG
The DNA here is from genome assembly GCA_963921515.1 of Calotriton arnoldi. Lineage (NCBI taxonomy): Eukaryota > Metazoa > Chordata > Amphibia > Caudata > Salamandridae > Calotriton > Calotriton arnoldi. Next base: position 883,622 of record CAWUFW010008078.1, on the reverse strand, counting down.
TGCATGTTTATAGTGAAAATAAAAAAATTGGTGTTAATATATGTTATTTTTATTTATATTTAAGTCGTCGATATTTTTAAGAAAACGATATTTTTGCTGTCTATATTGTTGTTGTCGATATTTTGGACATGTATATTTTTAAACTAAGAGGGTCATTACGATGGCGGGCGGACAAAGTCCGCCCGCCACCACAACGGCCAACGGGATCGCCCGCAAGAGGTGCTGCGGTCCCGCCATGTGTATTAGGATGCCACTGCCACGGTGGCGGTGGCATCCCGTATTGTTCACATTGCGGCGGGCTGTGCTGTCAGCAGCACCCGCCGCAATGTGAAAAACGCATGTTGTGCATTTGAATACACAACGTGACAGGCACCGCGCGGTGCCTGCCACCTTGTGCATTCCCATGTGCACCCCCCACCCCCCCTAAAACTCTGGGGCCCGCAACGGGCCCCCGGAAGCAAAGACCACATGCCTTTCCATTGCAGCAACACCGCCATGGAAAGGCTGCTTTCCGCCACCATCCTAATATGGATGGCGGTGTCTTGCAGACACCGCCACCATGTTAGAGCCCTTTTCCGCCCGGTCGACGAGTCGACCGGCGGAAAAGCGGCGGACGGTCTTTCCGTCCGCCTGGGTCCCCACCGCCATCGTAATATGGCGGGGGGAAATGTTAGGCAGGCGGACGAAAATGGCGGGCGGATAGCCACCGCCATACGGGCGGTGGCGATCCGCCCGCTATCATAATGACCCCCTAAGTTCGATATTTTAGTTAACGATATTTATGTGTTCGATAATGGTGTAAACGATATTTATGTTTGTCGATAATATGGTGTTGATATTTGTGTATTTTTATAATTAAATATAGGTTGTCGATAAAAGTGTAATCGATATTTTGGTGTCGATAAAATGGTAGGTCGATATTGTGCCTGTCGATATTATGTCAGTGATCCATTACCACATGGTAACTCCCCAAATCTTAGAAATCTGAGAATAAGGGCCTAATGAAAGCTAAATAGCGTGTGAGGTCATTTCTTACAATTTCAGGTGCAAGTAGAAAGGTGAAGGTAACATTCAGAGTGAAAAAACGAGTTACCGTCATGAAATAAATATACACATGTAAGAGTGAAGAGTAAGCTGGAAAAAGCAAAATAGGTGAATAAATATAAAGCTGAACAAGCCATGGGTAAAATATAAAGCTTATGCCTCACACTGCCTGCAGGTCTCTGTGGCACAGCTGACACGTGGCCAGCCATGTTTCTTATAATCACTCCGGCTAACTACTGCTTCACCAGTGAAACTGTTCTCTTCAATTGTTTCCTGACAGATTATTCGACATATAAATTGAATTTGTTCTCCAATGTTATGGGCCTAAAAAGATTAATGAGCTTGGACACGACATTAAACAAAAGTCAGAATGTTTTAAAGGGCTGTGGTCTTGACAGATTAATGGAAATTGACACACTGAATGTGCAGGTTACCTTGGAAGAAAGCGCTGTTACGACCGTCATTTATCTGGAGAAAAGACATTTTGCAAAGTAACTAGGATGTTATTAAGATTCATTTAGTGCCTCTATTTACAAAATGAATCAAGGCGCTTGACAATGGGCAGCGCCTTTAAAAATAATGTACGCCTTAGCCTTGAGGAACAGAGACCACACAGAAAGGTCCCTCGTTCTCTCTCTCTCTCTCTGTGTATATATGTGTGTGTGTGCGTATATATATATATATATATACAAATATATGTTAATGTAGTATATGTATTTATGTATATATACCTCTCTGTCTCACCCACATATATGCAAACACACCATCTGTACGTCTGTCTTGATATCTTACACTGTATCTGTAGAACCTGGATTATTTTATGGAGTAGACAAGTGTCGGCCTCAAAGAATAAGGCCACCACCTGCTACATGTCACACAATTTAAATTTTAAAAACCTATGCTCAATCCTTGGCCACATGACACTAAGCAATCAGGCTCAAATCAAAGACTATGGGGCCGATTCCGATTCAGGCTGGAAAACGTACCGACCGACTCGGTACGGGAATTTAGTCCGACCGACACGTATCGGCGCTGCCCGATCCGCGTAGTACGATGCAATGCATGTGAATTACGACCGACTCGTACGGAACACAAGCCGAACGACCGAACCGCACGGAAACCAGCTATCCGGCCGGAAAACCACGCGAATCGAACCGACCGACACGCACCAGGAATGAACCCGACAGAAACGTACCCGCGAACTCCGACCCGCGCAATACGACGCAATGCGTGTAAAACCAGACCGAGTTGCACGGAGCTCAAGCCGTACGACCGACACGCATACAAAACAGGGAGCCGAAGCAACCCAATACTCCGTGTCCGACGCGTACGCCGCACATGAAACCCAGCAGAAACACAGCCTGAAAGACTCGGAGAAGCTTGCACGAGACAACTGCAGCGTCCTACTCGGTCAGAAGAACGTCTCCTACATGCCTAAAAACTACAAAGGAAAAAATACAAAAAAAAGGGCCAAACAAGCAATGACAAAGTCAATAAATACAGGGGGAAAAAAACATGGAACAAAGACACACCCACAACTCCACCCATATAAAGGCCACAAATCCCTAACATGATCCTTTGCAAATTCAACTGACCTGCCAGCACAGAACACCATCAGACAGCAACCACAGACACACTCACAACTCATCCATCACACAAGCCACACACCATTAGCACACCCCAAATAGCACCCTCACATACACCCAGCAAAACCTACACTCACCCACCCTCACTTGCACACTCACACACACATCAATCCCCACCACCACCCATCACCATGCCCCCAAAGAAGAATCCAAAGTTCCTAGACAGTGAATTGGAAGTCCTGGTAGATGAAATCCTCAGGGTAGAGCCACACTTGTTTGGTACATTGGTCCAACAGATCCCCATGTCGCAGAAAACCAAGATGTGGGAGAGGATCGTCGACAGGGTGAATGCACAATCACCATGTTTGCGCACAAAGGAAGACATCCAGAACAGGTGGTATGATGTGCGCAGGAGGGTCAAGGACCTACTCAAGAAGGATTACGCCTTGAGTCATCGCACCGGCAGTGGCCCTCCTGCCAAACCAGTATACCTCAGGCCCTGGGAGGAGAAGGTGCGGGCCATCCTACCACCAGAGAGCGTACATGGACTATCAGACATCCCAGAGCCTGGTGAGTACACAACCAATATACCCAATATTGTGTGACAATACACACACATCACTGTCAAGGGGATAGTGAAACCATGCACCGTTAGCAAAGCCACAGTAACCAAAAGATATCATCCCAAGATGTGTATGTCAGTTAGACAAACACAATACCTGCCATCTCATAGTGATATGTAACTGCGTCATGACATGTACAAACCTAACAACAAATAGAGCAAGGCAGTGGTACAAATCTAACCAACAAACACTGTCAGACATTTTGCCACCACTAGAACACCACCTCACAGGGAAGCTCACTGAAAGGAAGGAATTGTGTGTATGCTGGTGAAGTGAGTGTAGCCAATAGCATGATGGAAGTTGTAGTCACAGATATTGGTCACCCTCACAATTGGCCCATCAACACCACTCTGAACCATGCTCACATCACAGGGAGTGGAAAAGAACTGACAAGATGGCTGACACTGGGTACTGCTGTGGGGAGCACAAGGCCCTGCTGGGAACTGTGCACCAACCAACAGCAGGACACCACTGACTGACATCCTGAAAGCCAACTTGCACTCCCTGCAATGGAAGCACGTTCCATGGTGGGATATCTGGCTGGGTGGGAAGGAGGACTGACAGCTCTGACCATAGTTACCAGCAGCTTTTCTCACACACCCCCTTAACACAAACTCCACAAAACTCACCTGGGAGAATGCATTGCCTCACACACTAATTAAATATCCCACAAAGAACCACCACACCGGGTTATGCTGTGTGAAGCACAGGGACACTTTTGTGACTTGTAGCCAAACAAACGCCAGGACAACACTGTCAGCCATCCTGTCAGCACAGGCACACTACCCCACAGGGAAGCAGAGTCAAAAGGAAGGAAGTATGGGCATGCTGGGAAGGGGGTGTAGGCAATAGCATGATGGGAGTGGTAGTCACAGCTCAACATCCCCCACCCACATGGCCCAGCAAGCTCACACTGAAGCATGCACACCTCACAGGGAGTGAAAAGCCACTTCAAAGATGTCTGACACATGGCCTCAGCTGTGGGGAGCACAAGGCCCTGCTGGGAACTGTGCACCAACAAACAACAGGACCACACTGTCAGCCATCTTGCCATTGCTGTCACACTCACACACAGTGAAGTCGAATCAAAAGGAAGGAAGTATGGGCATGCTGGGAAGGGGGGTGTAGGCAATAGCATGATGGGAGTGGTAGTCACAGCTCAACATCCCCCACCCACATGGCCCGGCAAGCTCACACTGAAGCATGCACACCTCACAGGGAGTGAAAAGCCACTTCTAAGATGTCTGACAATGGTGCTCTGTTGTGGGGAGTACCAGGCCCTGCTGGGAACTGGGCACCAACCAACAGCAGGACACCACTGACTGACATCCTGAGAGTTAACCTGCACCCACTGCAAGGGTGGCATGCTTCATGGTGGGATAACTGGGCTGGGGGAGAAGGAGGTCCGGATATCAACCAAATACCACCAATGCTGGTCATGCACACACCTCAACATTCACATTGAAATGCTTCAGGTTGGCAGGAAAATGTGCTACACCAATATCAACCTCTGACTGTGACAACTTAGGACAATGCAATGTACAGGCCCGCATCCAGAGGTACAGTCACAACTGTCAGGTGTTTGAACCATTGATGCCTGTAGAAATATAACATACATTGTGTGTCTCTTCCAAAAACAGGTGATGATGGGGACACAGCAGCAGATGATGAGGAGTCCCTGTCCCAGGCTCCGGTGGCCCCTGAGCTCTCTGGTGTGGAACAGCCTCTGCCCTCCTCGGATGGCGAAGACCTACCTGGCACCTCCGATGTGAGTCATCATGCAGCACCAGCAGGACCACCATCTGCACCCCCTGCACCCACTCCTCCAACATCTGCCAACACACAGACCACCCCCGCCGACACGGACAGACCAAGGACACTCAATGACAACAGCACAGGGACCCCAGCCCACCGTGAAGCAACGGACAACAACCCCAGTACCAACCCCCAAGGGGGCCTAGGCTCACCTGTGCATGCCACCGCAGGTCCCGCACGTGTGGCCAGGGGTGGTGGGAGGGGTGGTAGGCAGAGGTCGCTGTTTGCAGAGGGGTCTGGACTGCATGATGACCCACAACTGGTACGCATTGCTGATGCATACCAGAATAGCACCGGAGAGGTCAGCCAGGTAGTGGGGATCCTCAAGGACATTCAACAGCAGCAGGCTGCCCATCATGCCCGCTTGGACTCACACATGTCCCGTGTGGAGACACACATGTCTGGCATGGAGTCCAAGTGGGACACATTGGAAGAACTGACAGCGGTGCAGAGGGACATATTGACATGCCTCCGCCATATTAGCACCAACATGTCCACACCTCTCTGTGTGCCCACAACATCTGGTGCCGCAACAACTGCAACTGCCACAGGGAGGGAGGATGACTCTAGTGGAGAGTCCTCTGCACCGCAGCGGCCTGCACGTGAGGGTCCCCCCAGAAAGAAGAGGGGTCGTCCGAGGAAGGAAAACTGAGAGGCCGATGGCCATGTACATCCCCCAGGAACCCAACACCTGTTCTGGAAATTCACCTTTGTGTGCAAAGTGTTCACCCTGTCGAATGCAACCCAACTCTCCCACATGACATAGGGAGTTTAAGTTGGACTAATGTATCAGATGACTGTGGACTTTACTCAGGACATTTCTGCTACCAACACTTCCAACTCATCTGGGAACTTTGGATTCCAATCCCAATGTACAGCACCCACCATCTTGTGCACTATCCTCACACATGTATGTAAATAAACTCACTAATACACCATACTTGCCTCTGTTGTGATTCCAACGTTGTTTTTGTCATGGAGATGATGATCTACTAAATGACACTGTGCACGCTAACTGCTACAGCAAGTTCAACACCGTCATGTGAGTCATGGCGACGTGACACATATGAGGGAGACACACCACTAGGGCTACACAACACATACACACCAGGGCCATCTGACTCATCGCCTACACTGATGTTGCCAGGAAATACAGTGGAATGCACAGACCCCACACCTATTCAGAGTATGTGTTAACTAGCCCACAGGTGCAGTAAGCAAATGTCAGTCAGATGTGTGACCACAGACAACGCACATCCCAAAGTGAAGCACAGGTTTATTACACATTTGCAACATGTTGCTTCCACTACAGATGCAAGGTAATCCCACGTGGCAGTGGCCACACAGTCACCAAGTGTAGAAGAAATAAAGTCCAGGGGTATGTGGCACATCACCTGTAGGGAAACGACTGCTTCCACCCTGGAAGTTGAATCATGGTGTCGGGGGATCCGAGTTGACCAAACAACTCTGAAAGTACCATGTGAAGGACAGACATGACACACAGTCCAAAGCACTGAAGAACAGGACAGAACTGCAATACTCATGCCCAATACATGTCACAAGATACCTACACAAAACCAAGTTAGCATGTCAACACTGTTGGGGAGTACAGACTACCTGTAAGGACACATCGCTGCACGCATCCAGTCAAGTAGCACATGGCCACACTCAAACAGCAACAGAGCACCACCAACACATATCATGCAAACTCAAATCATTGACATACCAACTCTGTATACTCACATTCAGCTGAAGAAGTTGGTGATGAGCTGTGTGCGGACATCACCCTCATCATCATCATCATCACTGGCATCGTGGCCCAGGCCAGGATCCTCCACAGGTGGCGGATGTTGGTCATCGTCATCCAGGATGAGAGGCAACTCCTTCCGCACTGCCAGGTTGTGTAGCATGCAGCAGACGATGACAATCTTGCACACCTTTGCAGGGGCATATGGGAGGGCCCCTCCTGTCTTGTCCAGGCAGCGAAAGCGGCTCTTCAGGAGACCAAATGTCCGCTCGATCACTCTCCTGGTCCGACCATGTGCCTCATTGTAGCGCATCTGGGCTGGTGTCACAGGGTTCCTGAGGGGTGTCAGCAACCACGGCATGTTGGGGTATCCGGAGTCACCTACATACAGACAATTGCACATCAGCTGAGTTGGAAAAGAGGGTGGAATACAACATTGCAGAACACACACAATGGTACAAAGTCAGTACACACCAACAAGCCAGGCACGCTGGTTCTGCATCTGTGACATCATCCTCGGGATGCGACTACTCCTCATTACGTAGGCATCGTGTGCAGAACCGGGGAAACGTGCACACACATGTGAGATACTCATATCTGCAAGACATACCACCAGGGCATTGATAGAAAGGTAATGTTTCCTGTTCCTGTATGCCTGCTCATGTGCCTGTGGTGGTACCAAAGCCACATGTGTCCCATCAATGGAGCCGATGACATGTGGCATCCTCCCCAGTGCATAGAAGTCACTCTTGACGTCAGTGAGTTGTTGACGTTTAGGGAAATAGATGTACTGGTTCAAGTATCTCAACATCGCCTCCAAAACATTGCGTAGCACATGGCTGAACATGGTCTGTGACATCCCACCAGCAGACGCCACAGTATGTTGAAAGGTACCAGTGGCAAAGAAGTGTAGGGTTGCCATCACCTTCACCTTGGGGGTCAGCGCTGCAGGGTATGGCCGGCCAGGTTGCAAATGTGGGGCCAACTGCACCGCCAATTCCTCAATAAGCGGCCTGTTGAAGCGGTACCGTCGGATGCAGTCACGTTCAACCATGGTTGCAAGGTCAGGGAATGGTCTATGGACAGCTGGTGCCCTGCAGTGCATAGGTGAACAAAGAAAGATTGTCAGTCACCCCACATATGTGGCATTGACCATACTCAATATCACATGATACATCATTACGAGACACAAGTACTTGATGTGTGTGCCGTTCTGTATGGACACATATGGCACCTACATGGCCAACATCTAACATCTCAGTTCAACATGTGTTGACAACAAGTTCCAGGTTGTGCTATGGGAAATCATTCGGCTGTGTCACAATACCCTTGTACTGCTGTCACGTTCCAAACACACACCACAGTGACATGTGAGGACAGATGTGCCCCAGGCATCACAGCTCTTTGACAGGTAGATTCCCAGGGACCCTGTATTGCCACATGGACACTGGCATGACATGGCGTATCATGTGCACGTCAGCAAAACAACCATGACTCCCACAGGTAGTGGCCCCTGTTGCCTCTGCAGGACAGACATGGACGTCTGTGACACACACACGCAAAACATCAAAGTCGATGCACAAACAACGTGGATGTGGAGACTGTCTCCCATTGTGCACATGGAATCAGAGACATCTGAAACACAACATGCACACAGACTGTGGAGGGCCATCACAATTGTGGCAATGGGTCACCCTGTGACGTACATACCATCCCACATGGGACTCAGGGTGTATGTGACATAACATACACATACACAACCTGGAGATGTGACCATGCCACATGCTCTGAACTGAACAGTTGCACATCACAGTGGTCATGTGCACAACACACAAAGGATACTGTCCCCATGAACACGTGCACAGCCTGGGAGTGGCTGCCCCCAAGTGCCACCCAACAAACCACATGTTGACCCCCATACACACACAGGTAATGCAGCCTTACATGCCTTAGGATACAGTGTGGACAGGCTGTGGTGTTGCAGGTGTGCCTCTGAGTCCCTGGCAAGTAATTGTGGCTGGCATACGTTCACCAGTGACAACCATGGTGACATATGCGAGTGACTTGTACAGGGACGCGTCGTACAGCAATGGACCGATCCGTGTGCACGCATTGGCCATTGCATATGATGTGGACGGATGCGTGTTGTGCTCCGAAATACGCGTTGTACAGCAATGGACCGATCGGTGCGCACGCATTGGCCATTGCATATGATGTGGACGGATGCGTGTGTTCTGCTCCGAAATACGCGTTGTACAGCAATGGACCGATCGGTGCGCACGCATTGGCCATTGCATATGATGTGGACGGATGCGTGTTGTGCTCCGAAATACGCGTTGTACAGCAATGGACCGATCGGTGCGCACCCATTGGCCATTGCATATGATGTGGACGAATGCGTGTTGTTTTTCGAAATACGCGTTGTACAGCAATGGACCGATCGGTGCGCACGCATTGGCCATTGCATATGATGTGGACGGATGCGTGTTGTTTTTCGAAATACGCGTTGTACAGCAATGGCCCGATCGGTGCGCACGCATTGGCTATGGACTGACATGGTAACGGACGTGTTTTCGAAGCTTTAACGAGTCGGATGCAGTGAATTCAGTTGGCCACCCACAACAATGTTGCAAATTCATGGGTGTCATGAAGTTGAACTTTTGAAGGATGCTGTGGGCGTGTATAAGTGGTGCAATTCCATGGATTGGCCAGATTCAGAAGATGCAAACGACTTGGACCTATCACTTTGGACACATGGGACAGTATCTGCCTCTGCAGCACAAATATAATGCTGGCTGTTCCCCTGAGAGCTCACTTGCCTGCACTACATGCTCCAGGACGACATCTGCCACCACCACTGCTGCTGTCTCTGCATCCTCTGGCTACTGCAATGGCACGTACTGTGGAGAGAGCCCCAGCCTTCAGCACTGAGGAGAACCAGGCCCTGCTGGACAGCCTCCTTCCACAGTACAGCAAGCTGTATGGGAAACCAGGGGAGCAGGTGAGTGTGCTGTCCACTGCCTTACTGATTGTGCATGTTGTCTGACTAGCAAGACTTACAGTGTGTACACCTGTGGCTGGCATGCTCACTGAGTAGTTGTCACCCCCCAAAGTATGTAGTTACATGCACTGAACAGGTATAGTGCAGTAACAGTGCATTCCAACAAGGTTTTACTTCCCAGGCAATGATACCATTTAGTAACTGCTGGACAACTGTTCATAGCCATAGTTGCACTACCTGTGTACATCATATGCCCCTGTGATTGAGACATGTATATCCAACTGTGTGATGCACGGATATGTTGCATGTGTAGTAATGGCCTTTTCACTTTGTCATCCTCACAGATTGATGCCCACCAGAAGCAGGAGATCTGGCTGACCATCGTCCGGGCAGTACGATCTGTGGGGGTCTACAGGCGCAGGATCCGCAACTGCCAGAAGAGGTGGCAGGACCTTCGTGGCTGGACCCGGAGGATCGCAAGGGTCCAGCTGAAGCTGTTGCCTCCTCGCAGGAGGGGCGGACACCGGACCCTGACCCCCCACATGCTCCGTATTCTGGCGGTGGTCTTCCCTGACCTGGATGGGCAGCTGAAGGCCAGACAGCAGCAAGGAGGGGGTAAGTGCTAGCCTTTTCTGGGTACTATGACTAACATGCTCTATGCACTCCTTTAGCCTGGTTCCACTTCCACAGTACAACTGTCTTGTCATCCTGGACTCATGTCCCTCACTTGTGTCATGCCCCCTCCTCATCTGATACACAGGTGTGGCCCTTACAGTCTGTGACTTAGGTCACTTGGGTACTGTGTACTTGCAGTTACCTGTGGTTCAAGTTGGGGACAGCATCAGTTACAGGAACTTTGTTGTGGGCTGCATGGGTGGTACAATTGCTCACACAATGCCTGTGATCTGACATGTACTCTGGGTATGGCTTTACAATGTGTTCCAATTGCTGCTCTGACTCACCACATGTCTGGGGTATGTGCCACACACCCATGCTGCAGCAGAGACCAAGGGGGGAGCCTCAGAAGTATGTACATCATGTGTGTGACACATGCATAGCCAAATGCCTAGTGTTCAGGGTAATACCATGTTGCACATGGACCAGGACTGTAATGCCTACTCCGTACATCGAAGGCACTCTGTTCTCCCACTCCCGTGTGTCAGCATACATATTGGGCATTGTGAAGAGTGCACTCAGGTGTCTGCCTCTGTGTCACCGTGGTGTGGCCTTGCTTTTTGGACTCCTGGTGTGTTTAACAATTTGGGGTGGCCAGCCATCTGAGTTGTGACTATAGGATCTGCACATTGGTTAATGCATAGGTCTCTGATCCCTTGACTGTGCACAAAGGTGTATGAAACATTGAGGTGCAGGCAGCTTTGGTTCATTCTCATCAGACGGTGAAGTGCCCATGTGTATGGATTTGTGTTTGCAGTCACTCAAATGTCTCATTTGATTGACGTGGGATCATCTTAGTCCTCATGATGTGGGTGGCCAGGGGTGCACATGTGCACCTGTCAGCTACAGGGCTTGCATTCCCAAAACTTACATGATTGTGACACAGTGTAGACTGGTGTTGTGTGTATGCACTGACCCTGTGACAGGAGACAGTTATGACTGACTTGCCAGACAGGCCTGTGCCATGACATTCAACTTGCAAAGGGTGATCCAGCAGTAGTGTGATATGTCCTGCAAGCACACCATTGTCGCATTGTCTATCAGGACATGAGGACATCATTGTGTCTGGTGATGGAAGCAAAACCCGCATATCGACAGAGACTCTGCCCGTCACTTTTCCTGACACATGTACTGAGTCAGTGGCAGGAGATGGCATGTGTTTGGAGTGACACATTTCCATATGTTCTCTTGGATGTCCAACAACTGTGTATGTGGTGCATGTGTGCACATATGATTAGTCGCATACAACAGGCACCAGACAGATGGGTGCATGGACAGGTAGGATATGTGTGGCATGAATGACTGTCAGGCAGAAAATGGGCTTCTTCAAATCAGTGTCAGCACTTATTGCAATGTCTAGCAAATGATGGCAGGGCTTGCTCTGTGATGTGCTGTATTTACTGTGGTGTGTGGGGTCAGTACAGGTGACTAATGTTGCTCTGTTTATCCTGATTGTTTGCAGATACATCCACGGCCACAGGAGGAGACAGCTCCACGGACCAAGAGGAGCGGCAGAGCCAGACTGGGTCCACTGCAGGGGAGAGCGAGGGATCCAGTGGCACGGAGGGTGAGGGGAGCCACACTGAGGAGACCTCAGCTACGACCACCTCGGCTGAGGACCACAGCACTTCCAGTGAGGACTCCCTTGTGGAGGCGGGTGTCAGCAGACCACAGACAGGATCAAGCAAGTCTGTCCCCGCCACCACCACCATCTCCACCCTTCCATCTGCTCCCATCCCACATGTCCGTGGAGGCTCCCGTGTAGGGGAGCGTGTCTCCTTCATGCCAGGCACCGCACCCCCTGCCTCTGTCTCCCCTGCTGCCCTGAGTGTGGAGTCTGTGGACTTGCTGAAACAGATCCATGTAGGGCAGACATCAGTGCTGAGTGTCCTCCATGCACACACGGGTCTGTTGACTTAACTGGTGTCATTCATGGAGGGCATGTCATCTGGCATGTCTGCCCTACATCGGACGAATCAGTCCATGGCCTCCTCACTGACGGCAGCAGTGACCCTCCTGGAATAGTCCCTCACCCCTCCTACCTCTGCCCCATCCACAATCCCCAGCACCCTACCTGTCCCAAGCACACACACACCGGCACAGGCACCCACCAGCACAGACACAAGCAGCACACAGACACACAAGCCAAAATCCCGACGCACATGCACGCACAGTCAGGGGACTGATACCTCACTCAAAAGGGGATGGGGCCCAGGCACACACACACACATCCACGAGCACTGCGCAGTCCTCAGATACCTCTCCCTCCAAAACCCCTTCCCTTGCCTCACCTGCAACCCTCCCCTCCCAGAAGCTCTTCTTCTGTGAGCTTGGCCTCTTCCCCACAGATCCATCTGACCCAACGCACAGGCGGAAGAGGCGACCACCACACACAGAGGGGAGTGCCCCTCACACCCGGACACCCTCCCCCAGGCACAGGCAGACTGAGGACCCCATTCGGAAGACCCCCGGACCAGGAAGGGCAAGACCCCACCACCACCACCATGCAGCTTCACCACACAGTCTCTCTCCTCCATCCCCCAGACCACCACTCCACAGGTTCCCCCGCCACACCCTGCCCCAGGTTCCCCCACACACCCATACCGCATCCCCAAAATGCTTAGGCCCTCTCCCCTACCACTTGCTCTTCCACCCCCAACCCAGACGCTCGGCCTGTTTGTGCCACTGGTGTGGAGACCGTGTCCCCCCCTCTGTCCTGCCCACCTCATCTGCCCTCCCTTCCACTCCCTTGGAGTTATGCACTGCAGTGGAGTCCACAACCACCCCGTCTGACTTGGGCACTGCAGTGGGGACCCAGTCCACTCCATCTGACCGGCCCACTGCAGTGGTGCCAGCACCCACACCATCTGACTTGTGCCCTACAGTGGTGCCGGCCCCCACTGAGTCAGACACCTCCACTGCAGTTGCCGGTGACACTCCTGCTCCCACCACCCCTTCACTGCCTCCTTCTGGCATCCCCTGATCCTGTCCCTGCGGTGCCTGGCCTGCCCCTTGTATGCCCCTCCGAGGGGGATGTCCCCTGTTCGTACCAGTGCAGGCAAGCAATGGGTGACAAGTTGTCACATATCACCCTGTTCGGACTGTGTATGTGGACTGGCCATTGGCCTTAGTTTCTTTTGGACTTCAAATTTTCCTTTCACATTTGCTGAATAAAGCCTCTTTTTGTTTACTAGTGGTTTTTCTTTTGATGTACATGATGTAGATGAGTATCATCATGCATTTGCTGTTGTAATAGTGTTCAGATCAGGAAAATGAAGTGTTGCTTTGATGGACTCCATGTGGTCCATGGGATATTTGTCCTAATCTAGTCTGGATCCATAGCATCCTTTGCTGCAGTCTGAGGGTGTAATGTTCAGCATTTGACACAGGGTTGTACGTTTTGCATTTGTAAATTGACATCTGTGGCTTACACTGATGCACATCTGGTGGGCTTACCACTGTTCAATGTTTCTATTTCCCTGACTGTGTGCCCATCTCCACTGGACATGCAGTTTAGCACATCAATGTTGAAGGACTCATCTGTGTATACAGTGCAACTTGCTTGACACGTGTTTTGGGTATATACAGATGACTGAAGTGACACTCCCGTACCCAGGCTGATGTGAGCAGAGCCTTCAGTGTGTTGTAATTGTTGACTCACTGACCGAGTGTTTTGCTGACATGTTTGAGTCGTGCACAGACAAGGTTTGGCACAGCGGACCTTCCACAGGAGTGGAGTGCCCTCATGGCAGTGTGTAATACCGTGACATTGCCTGGGCCCGTGTTGTGTGTTGTGTAAGCATGTCTGTGTGTGTTCCCTTCCCTTTTCCTACACCGGCTGTGTCCCTACGGATGTTCCTGTTTGTAATGCTTGCTGAGTTGTCCTGTGTTCATCCAGCATCTTGTACCTGGTTTCTCCGTGATGTGGGTGCATGGCAAACTAATGGTCATCAGGTTGTCATCCCTAGTTGTCTTTGTTGTCAGGGCTGGGGATGTGGGCAAACACAGATGAGACACAGTCAGGATTCCCCTTGGCACTTGTTGGTTACACAAGTCATGTAATTTACAGTTTGTGGTAGCTTTCAGTGATTGTGACACGTTGTGTGTGTGTCTGCTGCCACTCCTCAGGGTCAGAGCTGCAATGTTGGAAGTTGTCTACGTGTGTTCTTTGTGGGTGACCTTGGCTTCTTCATTGGTGTGTGACTGTGGCTGGGATCCCATTGATTGGGGTGGATTTCACGTCATGCCCATGTACGGCGTACTGTGCAGTGTGTCAGACATTCACGAGTCTTGTTGACTGGCCAGGTGTGATGGGTTTCTGCACCTTAGTTCCCACAACAACCCCTGGGATTGTCATGGGTGCATGTGCAATGTCACCTGTCCATGTGAGCTTCACTGCTGCACATTGGTGGAGATCGAGGTGTGTGGTGTTGAGTGTGTGCAAATGTGAGTTGTTGCACGGCTAGACCCCTACCTCCATATTGGCCTTGGCTGACAGGCCGAACTGATTGATTTGTGCTTGTGTAGGTGTGATGGTAGTTTGTTGCTCAGGACACATGGCTGTGGTTCACAGTGTGAACGACATCTAGCTTTGTCATCACAGTGGGATTATCATGCAGGCTAGTGTCACCACGATGTGGGGTCCCTGGGGGTAGTGCTGTGGTGGGTCTGTCTCTTGCTGTGTTAGTTGCTGTTCCTACAAGCTTGTGTGACATGTGTAATTTGGGCTCCCTCTCATCTAACAATGCCTGATTGCCCACATAGGGGAATCCGATCCATGAGTTACTTTTGTATGGCATTGTACACACATCTGTGTAATTGGAATTCAGGCCTCCTCATGTGTTGTGTGGTTGCCTGGGGACACTGGCACACCCCCATCACCTGTTGTGTTTGATATGCAGTGTGAGGCTGCCTGTTTGTGTTTGTGCATCTGCACCACTGCATTGGCATATCTTTGGTGTGCCATTGCCTGTATGTTGTTTGGAGGATTTCCCATGCTGTCCCTGGGACTCCTAGGTCATCAGTCATCACAATAATCATGGTTTGTATGTCCCATTGCTGCCATGGTATGGTATTTGTTCACCTCACATCTACAGTCTCCCCAGGATATCTACATTTGTGTGTCCATTAGTGCAGATATGTGGGTCTGCATTTTGATGGTCACTTCTGGCATTGTGTAATTGATAAATGGAGACGATGTCAGTCCCCATGGGTGATGTTTGTCTGCACATGGCCAAAGGTATGTTTTATTTACACTGCACTGTTTGCCTCACCCAATCTATGTTGCTATGGGACACAACCACTACTTTGCCACTGATGTGTTTGTTGTTCTGTGACCAGGAATCATCCATGCTGTTTGGCAGTTGCAGCTTTTTCCATGACAACCCTTACCTTTTGGTCACTGTGATGATGGGGGTTTGGACCCCATTGCCACAATGTTCAAAATGTGCTTCAGCTATGGACTCCACACTTACCTTTTGGTCACTGTGATGATGGGGGTTTGGACCCCATTGCCACAATGTTCAAAATGTGCTTCAGCTATGGACCCCACACTTACCTTTTGGTCACTGTGATGATGGGGGTTTAGACCCCATTGCCACAATGTTCAAAATGTGCTTCAGCTATGGACCCCACACTTACCTTTTGGTCACTGTGATGATGGGGGTTTAGACCCCATTGCCACAATGTTCAAAATGTGCTTCAGCTATGGACCCCACACTTACCTTTTGGTCACTGTGATGATGGGGTTTAGACCCCATTCCCACAGTGGTCATGGTCTGCTTGCATTGTGAAGGCCACACACATTTTTGTGTGACACATGTGATAGGGGGTCACATTGTATGTTCAATGTCATGTTCTGTGTTGTAGGCATTTGACACAGACTACACACTCTTGTCATGATGTTGGGGGATGTCTTTTGCTGACATTCCTTATGTTGGAGTATGCTGGTTGTGTCATGCATTACCCGTCCTATGAGTGGGGATGGTAGTAGTGACAGGCATCCAGCCCATCCTGAGTAGGGGTGGTGGTAGTGGTAGGCATCCAGCACCCCCTGAGTGGGGTGGTGGTTGTGGTAGGCATCCAGCCCCCCATGAGTGGGGATGGTGGTAGTGACAGGCATCCAGCCCCCCCTGAGTAGGGGTGGTGGTAGTGACAGGCATCCAGCCCCCCCTGAGTAGGGGTGGTGGTAGTGACAGGCATCAAGCCCCCCCTGAGTAGGGGTGGTGGTAGTGGTAGGCATCCAGCCCCCATGAGTAGGGGTGGTGGTAGTGGTAGGCATCCAGCCCCCCATGAGTGGGGATGGTGGTAGTGACAGGCATCCAGCCCCCCCTGAGTAGGAGTGGTGGTAGTGACAGGCATCCAGCCCCCTGAGTAGGGGTGGTGGTAGTGACGGGCATCCAGCCCCCCCTGAGTTGGGGTGGTGGTAGTGGTAGGCATCCAGCCCCCCTGAGTAGGGGTGGTGGTTGTGGTAGGCATCCAGGCCCCCATGAGTAGGGGTGATGGTAGTGGTAGGCATCCAGCCCCCCATGAGTGGGGTGGTGGTTGTGGTAGGCATCCAGGCCCCCATGAGTAGGGGTTTTGGTGGTGGTAGTGGTAGGCATCCAGCCCCCCCTGAGTAGGGGTGGTGGTAGGCATCCAGCCCCCCCTGAGTGGGGTGGTGGTTGTGGTAGGCATCCAGGCCCCCATGAGTAGGGGTGATGGTAGTGGTAGGCATCCAGCCCCCCCTGAGTGGGGTGGTGGTAGTGACGGGCATCCAGCCCCCCTGAGTAGGGGTGATGGTAGTGGTAGGCATCTAGCCCCCCTGAGTAGGGGTGGTGGTAGGCATCCAGCCCCCCTGAGTGGGGTGGTGGTTGTGGTAGGCATCCAGGCCCCCATGAGTAGGGGTGGTGGTAGTGGTAGAGCATCCAGCCCCCATGAGGGGGGTGGTGGTTTGGTAGGCATCCAGGCCCCCATGAGTAGGGGTGGTGGTAGTGGTAGGCATCCAGCCCCCCATGAGTGGGGTGGTGGTTGTGGTAGGCATCCAGGCCCCCATGAGTAGGGGTGGTGGTAGTGGTAGGCTTCCAGGCCCCCATGAGTAGGGGTGGTGGTAGTGGTAGGCATCCAGCCCCCCATGAGTGGGGTGGTGGTTGTGGTAGGCATCCAGGCCCCCATGAGTAGGGGTGGTGGTAGTGGTAGGCTTCCAGTCCCCCATGAGTAGGGGTGGTGGTAGTGGTAGGCATCCAGCCCCCCATGAGTAGGGGTGGTGGTAGTGGTAGGCATCCAGGCCCCCATGAGTAGGGGTGGTGGTTGTGGTAGGCATCCAGGCCCCCATGAGTAGGGGTGGTGGCAGTGGTAGGCATCCAGGCCCCTATGGGTGTGTATGGCATTGGTGATAGCCATCCCGCCCCTATGGTTCTGCTGTTGCTAGTGTACATCATTTCTGCATCCCTATGTGTGTGTGACATATGTCGGGTACGTGTCGTTTGTTTGTGTAGTGGGTGTGTGACTTACCGTCTGCGCCGTACGCGTCCGTACCGGTTCCGGTAATAGATGTACAGTATTGGTAGGACCTGCGCGATGGGATTCATGGTTGGTTCGTCTCGTTCGGGTTTCTCGTGGCTTCGACTCGTACTCTTAGCTGGCTTGTTCGTCTCGTAGCCGTGGATCGTCTTGTGGCGCGAATCGGAGCTTATGTGCGGCTCTCCCGGATGCTCTGACGTGCCGGACGTAGCGACCAGTTTGGCGCGTACGGAGTGCGCATCGTACTTGTCCGGCCGGAAGGTGCTGTGTATTTACTTCCGTGCGACTCGATTCTGCGTTTCCGGATCCAGCTCGGTCGGGGAACTGGAGATGGAATGGGTACGTACGGCTCGCTCGGAATTTTAGCAGTAATGCGCATCGTCCTTGCTCGCTCGGGCAACTGTTCGAATCGTTCGGGAAAAACGCGTTTGGCTCGTATTTTTTCCGGACGAATCGTATTCGGTGCGCTTCCGGACGAGATCGGAATCGACCCCAATGTGTTAACTAATTAAGCAGTGCATGCACAGTAGAAAAAGTCACCCAAAACACATTATAATTCCACAACCAATTTTAAAATGACGAGAAAGGTTTTCTGAGTGAAATAGCACCAAAAACTAAAAAAATACAATAAGGGGAACCGGTAATTTGAATTTTAGAAGTAGTAATTGAAAATAGCAAGAAAAAAGCACAAAGCGCCAATGATAGTCTATGGAAGCTATAGCCCAGGCTATAGAAGCTATAGACCAGGACCTAGGTGGGATTAGAGGCCAACTCCGATATAGCCATGGTAAGATACAACAAGTGGATAGGTCCCGGTGAAAAGTCTGGAAGTCAAAAAGTTCGAAAACATTTCTAAGTCCCACTGCAGAAAGGGACTTGAAATTTCTCCTGTTCCAACACAAAAAGGGACTTTGTCAATTTTTTTTAAGAGAATTCCTCCCTAAGTTCTCCCGCTAAAACTGCAGCTGCCGATGTGGAACCGAAGGCTGGATAGCAAGTTGGTCTGGCTGGAGCCGGAGCATTTCTCGATGAAAGTTTTCCAAGTCCCATCGCAGAATTTCGGAGTAGCTGGAAGCCTTGAGCTGGACGTAGCTGAAATTCAATCTGATGCCATGGAACTGTTGGTCAGACACTTTTCGCTGCAGGTCCCCAGGAAGCACTGATGCTCTGGAGCAAAAGTTTTTAATAGTTGTCAGACTTTCTTCTGGTGCCCCAACAACCACAGGAGTACATTTCTAATGCCCCAAGAGCCTCAAGGGAAGGCACTTAGCCCCAGATTTATGAACAAGTTACGCAACACAAAGCAGCACAAAACATTGCTGCACTGTGTTGCGGGCAGGAATGCGTAATAACTACTGAGATAAAAATGCAATCCTGGCCTCTCTCTGCGCTGGTGCACGCAACGCAGAAAGACACCTTGCTGCGCTGCAATGGGTGAAAGGGAGATGACAGGAATGCGCTATTTCTATGCTCTCTCCTTGCGCTGGGTTACTTTTGGCTGCCTAGCACCAACACAGGCACCCTTGTACCATGATTTTTGTGCAGAAAGGGACACTTTCCTGAACAAAAACAATCCTTTGCAGCTTTTTCCTCTTTCTATGTATGGTGCAGAACATAGCGCATGTAGAAAGAGGACAGAATGAGGAGAAATAATCATATTTCTCCTCATTACGCCTTCCCTGGTAAGGCATAGCATTTTGACACATTCCCAGGTTTACCAGTCTTGGTAAATCTGTGACTGCACCAAAACCAATGGGTGGATGCATGGGAACACCCACGCTCCACCCATGGAACGCCTCCTTAGGCAGAGTGATGCAAGGCAACAACTTGTGCAACCTTGCGTTACTCCAGATTTACGTCAGCCCATGCAAGGTGGCCTTATGTGGCTAGGTAAATATCATTCTCGAATTTGCGTCTCTCTTGCGCTTGCTTGCATGATGCATGGGCGACTCAAAACTTTGATAAATATGCCCAAGATCTCTCTGCGTGGCATAGTAAATCTCATTTAAGGGCTTGTATTGCCCTTGCGTCACCGTGTGTGATGCAAGGGCCAACACAAGCCCTTAGCAAATCTGGGCCTTAGAGACTTTCAGGGTGTAAAGCAGAGGCCAATAGCAACATCCAGTCCAAGTCCAGTTGCCACTGTTCAGTTGGGCACTCTACGGAAAAGGCCTCTTGCAGCTTGTTGTGTAGCTGCAGCCTCACAGGAAGTCATCCTACAGTCCCTTGGAGTTCACTTCAGTCCTTCAGAGCTCCTCGCAGGTCCAGTCCTCTTCTGTTCTTCTGCAGGACCAGAAAGTGTTCTGAGTTGGTGCTTTGGGGTGCCACATTTATGCCTGGCACTAGCTAGTGGGTGTGGGTGATTTCTGGACATTCCTTAACCAATGAGGTAAAAGCTCCAGGGGGAAACTGTACCCACGTTTTCAGCAGTGTCTGTTTGCCTGACTGCAAACAATCCCCTCACTCTCAAATTCCAAGAGGGAAAAACCCTTTTCTCCTAGTGCTGAGCCTGGGTGCCCACCCAGAGGTGTGGAGCGGGTATGAGCAATCCCCACTCTGTGGAATCTCAAAACCAGGTCTGGGGGTAGCTTTCCCTCCCACTGGGTTTGTGCCAGCCTGACTATGAGGACAAAGCATGGGGCCTTTCCAGGTGTCACCTAGCATTTACTTGTGACAGGGAAAGCTCCTTTGAGTTAATTAAATTCCTGAGCCCACCTCAATACTTCTTCCTGCCAGGGTAAGAAACCAACTCCCCACTCCCAGGCCATTGTCTCTGCTCTGGGAGCATTTTTCACACCTAATTTAAGCCAAGCACAGGCTGGGCAGTTGCTGGAGCTAATGCAAATTAACATCCAGCAGCTTCAGGCAGGATAAAAGTAACTTTATAAAAGTAAAATTTCTAATATAGTTAATAAAAATCCATTTTTTAGATAGGAATTTTATTAAATATAAAAATAACTCGTTGAATGAAGTCTGAAGCTGGTATGGGACAAAAGTTATAGATTTATGTATATCATTTATACTTTGACTTATAATAGGTGCTAGATACAGCCTGACCACTAACAATTTAATTTTAGTTATAGTCACTAACGGAGCATGCCATTTCTAATGTCACACATGTTCCACTCTTTAATGTTATGCACACTATCTTGTGGACATCAAAGTGTGCTTACGAGTAACTTAGTTAATAATTAAAACTGGGATTAAAACTGGGATTCCTACTTTTCAAAAGGGTGATTTTGATGGATATGGACTGCAGGCTTCAAGCTTCTGCTCTCAGACCTACTTGCATACCTAGGTCTGTGCCACCCGCTACACTGGTGATGAGGCCGGTGCAACCCCACGTGCATTGCTGATGGCGTGCTACTGCCCTCGCTCCATCAGCGAGTACTCGTCTGGCAGTGTTGCACCTCTATGCTGCCTGGTGGCCCTTGGGCCATGAGACACTGGCCAGCGAGCAGGCGTGCACCCCACCATTGATGACCGGCGGCACGCCTCAATTTGCTCCCGCCCCCTTATTACCTGTGATCGACGAGATCCTGACTGAAGCCAATTTTGTTTACCCCTGGCGGCTGTGAGTTACCCACCTGTTCTTTTGCTGCCTGAAACGGCCCTGCTGCCTCCTGTCTGCAGCCTCATTGGCCCCTGTGGCGCGGTTGCGCCCAACTCCATGGCCTCGCCGCCTGCTCTCATCACCTGGCTCACTGTGGCCTACTTTGTCAACAGCCTGGGGTGTGGCCCCAGCACTCTGGTGGGCGGAGCTTCACCACTGCTGCCCGATGGCAGCTCCCTACCGCTATTTTTGCTGGGAGCACGTGTCTCCTGGAAAAGGGGGAAAGTCAAGAGTGTCTGCTGGAGCCAGCAACTGGCTTGTGGAGGTGAGCTGCCCACACAAGACTGCACAAATTGATCAGACCACCAAGTCAGGTGTGATACATTTGGCTGCAGAACGTGACCTGGTTTGCATGGGGGATGGAAGCTGCATAGCGAAGTGTGGCCTGTAAAGACTGTGCGCACTAATTTCCTATTCATACATCAAAGATCTGGCATTAGCAGGCACTTTCTCAATTATTTATTGTCTATAGGATTAGAGTGAGGAAGATATTCTTATCTATGCCCACGGCCAGCTATTCAATAGCACAATACGGCCAAATCCTCTGTGCCCACTGGTTTTAAAACAGTCAAAGAAAAAGAAAAGAAAGAAAAGTGGTCAGTCAATTCACTCAGAACATAACATACCCCTCTGTTTAAGTGTATGTGTGCTAGAAAAATGTGTAGAGAAAAGAGAAAGTATCTCACGTGCGCACCACCAGAGGAGCTACTGGTAGGTTCTCACCAGCTTGCCCACGTTTTTGTCATCATTGATAACTTTCTCAAATGAAAACAAGTGTAATGTGTCCAGTGAAGGAAAAAAATGTGAAAGAAAGAATCAAGACCCCGTGAAAAAATGAGACTCGAAAAGTCTCTATTAAAATTGGGCTAGACTCACACGCAACCTTGTCACTTTTATTCCGAACTGTGAGTCTGAACAAGGTTAAAAACACAGCATGTTGTAGACCACTTCAAGGACGGCCAACATGTTTCATTGCCAGTTATATATTAGCGGCAATTTCGTCAGGGCAATCGAGGTCAACAATCACCTCCCTGGACATCTAACAACAAAAAGAGTGACTGACAGACACATAAAGAAAAAAAGGATTTTAGTTAGAGAAACCACCCCCAACTTCAGGCTCCCTTCAGTACAGGTATAGATTAAAAAACGGACGAGAGCTAGATATTAGCGACTAGTCCTGTGTTAAAATTTATGGTATTTACCTAGCGGGAGCCATGGGCCCACATACCAGCTCCCACTAAGTCGTAGGGATGTGTATCATATATAATTTCTGTCCCTTCATATAGCACTGTCATTGCTTACAATTTTATCTGTGGAAATAGGTATATATCATTTGGTGTGTTTAAATTGTACCATCGAGATTAGCACAACATCAATGCCATGCATTCACCAACACGCTCTCCCTCAGACTGCCTAATAAGTATGCCACAGTGTCCAGTCTGCTAAGGACACATGGCGCGGACATACTCAAGTTTAAAACCACACTCGACATGCTCGCTATGCGACTTTAGGTCTTTTGATTTCCAGCCATGCCCCAATATCTAACCTGCCGAAAACTCAAGGCGCGTGCACACTCTAGTTAAAAACAACACTCGACATCCTCGCTGTGCGGCATTAAATACTCTAGTTTTAGCCATGCCCCAGCCGCTGCCGATTCACTGAACGTGGTAACCGAGTGACATATCATTCATTCATTCACAGTCACATAACTATTCCAAGGGGCGCGCTCGTGCCTCCATCATTCTCAACCGACACACTCTTACCGCTCCCCAGGGACTCCAAACGGTAGTTCAACCCGGCACGCCATTCACGGGCGGATCTCGTCAATTTAAACACAACGCGCTCTCTCTCCAAGCGCGTCTTGCTGTACCCTCGTCACATGACCCCCATTGCGTGCTCCTCGGCATTACAGCAAGCACGGGCGCCATCTTAGAATGGTGAAAAGTTAAATACAAGTTCAATATACAGCCCCAGAATAATCCTAATGTGGGGATGCATATCCCGGCAGATAACTGAAACTGGCACAATCACAGGACTCAAGCTTCCTGTAAGTTTTAACACAACAGAGATGTCAACCAGCGTGGATATTAACACACACGCGTGCATGGGGCATAGATTATACAATTTCCTGCCAAGTTCATCCTGCAATCCCGGCCTGCTATCACATTGCTCTCGCATGGTCACTACATCTGCTTATGTATAGTCAAGGCAGCAATAACATTGCAGCACTGTAAAGAACAAAATAAAAAAAAATTAACAAACTTATCAAAGGTTAAAGATGCGTCAGCATAAGTGCAACAGAACAGGAGCAAAAAATAACAAAACCAGGCATGCACTGACCCTGTACGCTACGCACATGCCTCTGTAACACTACTACCACCCTTCAGCGAACTGTCACATCTGGCCACAGCATCACCTAGGTGGTGTTCATGGGTGAGGCATCTCGGGCACTATTTCCGTGCGACACAGGAAACGGATAGAGCTGTAAAAAGATTGTTACTTCTACACTTCAGGGGTGCAGAGCTGTATGAGCTATTTGAGACACTACCAAACACTGCGGGTGACACTGACTTCGATGCCGCAGTGAGGGCTCTAAACCAACACTCTGAACCTCAACCCCGATTACGAACGTTTTAAATTGTGCCAAGCCTCCCAGACTAGCACTGAATAGGTTGATAAGCTTTACACTCGATTGAGGAAGTTGGCGAGCACCTGCTCCAGCACAGACCAACAGGAGGAGTTCAGGGCACAAATTATACAAGGATGTCAGTCCACTGTACTCCGGCACCTCATCCTATGGCAACCTGGCATCTCGCTCGATGACAAATTGTCAAATACCCAGGCCGACGAGATAGAAGCGGGCCTGAGCAAGGCGACTCCAACTTCTGGACCACAAAAAGCCCCCATCATCAAAGTGGAATGGGTTGATGCCATTCAGCAGTGCCCAGGCCCCAAACACCTGGTGCCAAGCCAGAAACCAGGAGGGAACTGTGGAGACTGTGGCCTAGAACACAGGGTGCCAGGCATGGGCCCGCCAAGGGAAAGGCGTGATTGAAGTGCTGAAAATATAACCACCTCACGAAAGTGTGCAGAGGTTGGAGGTCCCGGCCTGCTCCCGATCACAAGAGGAGAAAGTTGGTGGCCCTGATCCAGCTGCCACTGGAGGACACCACGGCAGAGGGAGAACCTAGAGATAATGAGCTGAGTACCCTTCCGAACAAAGAAAATGACGATATCTTTGTGGTCTTGTTTGCTTGAAGAGCGATACTCAAGTGGCGACCACACCATGTGCGTCATTCCGATTAGTGATACCTCAGTGAGAATGCTCATTGACACTGGAGCATCTGTGAATGTGATGGATTCCAGACAGTTCAAAAGACTGACGCCACACCTGCCGCTCTCTTCCAGACGCGCAAAGATATACCCTTATCGGGGGACAAAGTTGTTGCCGCTCTGTGGAACCATTGAAGGAGATGTCGCCTGCAATGGCCGCGTTATGCGAGCAAAGTTCCGTTACCAAAGGCAAGAAGGGTACGCTGCTTGGCTGTCACACAGCCAAAGACCTTGAGTTGGTGTTCTTTTGCGAAGCAGGTGTACAAGTCGCTTGCTGATGCTCTACTCAACAACTCGCTGCATCTCTTCCAAGGCCTCGGAGAGCTGAAAGGCAAGCAAGTCAAGTTGCACATAGTTGAATCCATCCAGTCCACAGCTCTGAGACACCAGAGGGTCCCTTTCCATCTGCAACCGCAGGTTGCAAGTGAGCTGCAAGCGCTGGCGGAGCTCGAAGTCATTGACAATGTGATTGACCCAACGCCCTGGGTGTCTCCACTTGTCATTGCGCCAAAACCGAAGCAGCCTGGTGCCATAAGACTGTGCATAGACATGAGGCTACCAAATCAGGCAATCCAGCGTGAACGCCATACAACACCGACAACGGATGAAATCGTTGAGATCTCAATGAGGGCGAAATGGTTTTCAAAACTAGATCTGAACTCAGGTTATCACCAGCTAGAACTTGCACCGAAAAATCATTACATCATAACTTTTTCAACACATGTAGGCCTAGGGAGATACAAGAGACTGAGCGTCAGTGTTTCGTCCACAGCAGAGGAATTTCAAAGTGCCATAAAAGAAACCCTCTCCGGACTGCTTGGAGTCATCAACCAGAGTGATGGCATTCTCATTTTCTCAGAAAGTCTAGAGGAACACCATGTCCGCTTGAGAGCTACCCTCCAGCGCCTGGCGGACAGCAGCCTGACTCTGCACAAGAGTAAATGCTCCTTTCATCAGGAGTCCATAGACTTTCTTGGATACATCTTCCAGAGAGAGGGGCTGAAAGTCGATCCAAGCAAAGCAGTGGCCATACAGCAAGCACCTGTGCCACAAAACCCCACTGAAGTCCTCGGTTTTCTGGGGATGGCGACATACTGAGGGAGATTTATCCCCAACCTCACCACAATGTCAGAGCCACTTCAGGCAGTCACCCGCGCTGCTGTCACATGAGAATGGAGGCTCGCAGCAGAGAAAGCCTTCAGAGACATCAAGGCGGCCCTCAACAAAGTCACCATGGCCTACTTTCATCCACAGAGGAAAATGGAACTAATAGTTGACGCCAGCGTGGCGTGCCTTGGGGATATCCTCAGGCAGGAGGCAGCAGATCTGTAATGGGTCCCGGTAGCAGATGCCAGACAGGCACTGTCAGAGACTGAAACTTGCTATGCGCAGATAGAGCGCGAGGCTCTGGCCATCAGGTGGGCGTGTCAACATTTTTACCTACATCTTTATGGCCATGAATTCAAGGTTGCCACTGACCTTAAGCCCCTCCTTCCGCTCTTTGTTTATACCACTCGTCTAGCTCTTCCATGAATCGAGAGGTGGGCAGTGCTATTGCAGCCCTATGCCTTTGAGGTGATCTACCGCCCGGGGTCAATAACCCCACAGACTATCTGTCACGGCATCTGTCACCCCTGGAAACTAAGAACCCGACAGCAGAAGAAGAAAAGACCGAGGAGTTTATTCAAATCATTGTGAGTGGTGCGTGCCACAAGGCACCAATGATTGAAGAGATCTGCCAGGCCACCAGGACCAATGGAAGCCTCATCCGAGCGAAAGAGGCGCTGGCCAGTCGACAATGGAAACATTTCCTTGATGGCATTTGCACCCTGACGCCGGAAGAACAGATGGAGAGGCAACAGCTGTGGAGGGTGAGAAATGAGCTCAGTAAAAGCGGGATGGTCTGAAGCTACGTGGACAGATGATTTTGATGCCAAAGAGTCTATGTTCCTGTGTGATTAACCAGGGGCACCAAGGAACAGCAAAGATGAAAGGACGTCTATACGGTAAGGTGTGGTTCCTAGGCATGGATACAATGGTCAATACGATGGTGCGCAACTGCCACTGGTGCTCCATAATGAGTGGAGACCCATCACCTGCCCCGGTGCTGACGGAGGAACCATGCCTCAAATCCTGGTCAAAAGTCAGTATTGACTTTGGGAGCTTCCCAGATGGACGCATCACTGTGGTAATGATGAACTTGTACAAAAAGTTTCCCGTGGTGGAGGTGGTGCCATCCACGTCGTTCTCGCACGTCAAGCCTGTTCTCAAAAAACATTTGCGATGATGGGCCTTCCAGAAGAAATAAAGTCAGACAATGGGCCACCCTTACAGGGACATGATTTTCAAGACTACCTAGAATTGCTTGCCATCCATAACCGGAAGATCACCTCCAAGCCAACGGGGAGGTGGAACAATTTATGCAGCTCTCAACCGGGCCATAAGGATTGGGGTGGTTCTTGGAGAGGATGCGGAATGATGTCTGCATAAGTTTTTGAGAGCGTGCCCACAAACCCTACACAGCACAACCAACTGTGCTCCCACAAACCTGCTATTCAGGAAGCCGACTCAAGACAGCATCCCGGCAGACATTGAGTGGTGACCTGCTGACATCGATGTTGAGGCTATCCAGACCCGAAGAAGAGTCACAACAACAAAGCCAGTCAGCCTCGCGTGGCGCAAGACCCCACGCTGTTGCAGGGATTCTGCGGAGTCACAGAACGATGCATGGGATTATTGGACCTTAGTAGGCAGGGACTGAGTTATCCTACCACCTGAGTACCCATGAGCCCAGGACCAACTAGCTATAGTGTCTCACTTGCCCTCCTATTCACTCACAGAGGAACCAGTGATTAGACACCCCAGAACACAATACTCCCGACCCTCTCAGGAATCGCAGTTGCAGGACACACCCTTTTGCTCACACACTCGTACTAGTCCACAATAAGTTCTGACAGAGACACGAGGAAAGTTTGAAATATTTATTTTAACTATTGTGCTCTAGTATTCAGTATACGTGCCACAACAAGTAGGAAAATGCCTAACACAAATACGGTTAGCATAGCAAGTAGTCCATAAATCATAAATGGAGCTGTCATTATATACGACAGTGTAGCCTAACCTCCCTCCCCTTCTACAGAAGCAAAATGATTATATGTCAAAAGATCTTTAGGTGTTAGCCACAGACCCCGTACCTCAGTATGCACAGGTGAAAGTTCTACATCTGAGACGCTTGTCACAATCTTTTCCCTGGGAAAGTCCCTCTCCAAGTGTGTGTTACCTATTAGTGCGTACCTATATGACGAAGTACGTGTTCTCAAACAACAGCTGCCTTTGCGTGTTTTGTCTAGGTGCTAAGGCCGCACCAGAACAGAATAACAAGGGGGATTTTTGTTCAACCTTGTCTACATGTTCAGACTAAATCCCAGGAAAAGAACAGAGCACAAAACAACGTGTTATGTATGAAAGTACATTGTGGCAAAAAACAAAATATATCTGCAAAGTAACGTGTGCAAAGCAGAGGACAGTCTGCAACATGCTCATGCTCACATAGGGAAAATGATAATGGGCCTGCACGGAACTCATGACAACGCTATGGATCGGGGCCTTAGTCATAACGAAGGACAGACACCCTGGGTAAAAGTTTCGGATGCCGTATGAGCCAGAGGTCTGGAATGTTGTCAAGACTGACAGAACGATGATCACTGCACAGAGAGGGGAGACCGACTGGCCACAAGAAACGTTTCATGGTTCAAGGAAGTTGCAGATATACCCGATCAATGTGTGGACACAACTGGAGAAAACGCCAGAACCGCAGAGGAGTATCAGTTCAGCCCCGCATCCCAGTGGATAAGGGCCACACCACAGCGGCATGAAAGTGGAAGCCCGGACAACTTCAAAGAAATGCTCCTTAATGGACGTAGTCAACTACCGAGCTCCCCAGCCGGGAAACCAGAAGCGATGGGCCTGCAGGGTGTGGAACTTGAAACATCTCCCGGAGCCAGAAGTATGGTCTTCGGCCAACCCCTGCCCCAAGTCAGAGACTACCAGACTTTGTGTGTTTGACATGTGTGGCCTGATTCCCTAACATTTCAAAAGATGGGAGAGATGTAGAGTGCCACCAGGCCTCTGCAATTCAAAGTATCCACCTTTCACTCTGAGAGCCGGGCTCGGTTCCGAGGAGATAAATAAAGGCACAGATGGTCCCCCATTGCCATTGCCGACACCGTTACTGTGTGTGCGTGTTTCATGTTGGCATCCTGCTGCAGGGCCTACTTGCATGCCTAGGCGCCTACGCCACACGCTACAGGTGGAAATATCAGCTGAAACATTATCAACAACCCAGGAGCTTGAGGTAATACGGGGCAGGCAGGGTGTGACTGCATTCTATTGATCCACTTGTATAAATAGACATTCCTGCGTCGTTTGTGGTTTCTAAGAGCCTAGAGCAGAGGGTTGTTCCAGGCACTGAACACTACTGCTTCCCTGGGACAGAAATGTTTGGAAAAGGAAAGGACACTTCTAGTTAAAATAGCATCGATACAATGGAATAGAAGACAACCAATGTCAATGCATGAGTGAAAGCAAAAGGAGTCTTTCTACAGATAGCAAAAATTATGAAATAAAAAAACAGAAAGAAAATGTCTTATTTTTTCTGTGGGAGCACTCCAACAGGTAAAATTGCATTTTTCTTGGAGCTCTTGACACCTTTGTACCATTCATGGAGGTAAGGCTCCTCAGAAGTAGGAGAACAATATTCAGAGAGGGAAGCCTTCATAAACAGAGCATTTAGTAAGAGCGTGTGTGTCAGCTGTATCCAGAATATGATAGCTGGCTCACCGTCACACTGATGGTGAGCAAAAAATTCTTACACCTGTTTTGCTCGTGCTTTTTCCCGAAAGCCCTGTTATGCACGTGCAGTTACCACTGGCAAAAGGAAGGTGATAACCCACAAGCCATCTGACCCTGTTGGTGTGCATTTAACACCAGCGTACGTGTTCACTCTCTGGTGTATATGAGTAAAGAGCCCACGTGCAAATCGCCTTGGCAACCCCACCCCAACTGCACCCTCAGGAGCACAGCTGCCAATAACGCAGCAGGAGCAGCGGGTGCAGTGTCACCGGTACCCAGGTGAATGAGGGTTCTACTCCACTTACTACTGCTCCTACTTTTACGGCCCAGCTGGAGGGCAGAGGGCCCCATTTTACTCGCTTACATTTTACTCGCTACTGTGCAGTCCCAGGCTTCGGTGCATGTGAACCTTGGTCCTGATGCTGTACCTGTTGCCATCGTTACTGCAGCATCTGTTTACTTAGAGCCACCATAACGATTCATCTTTCCACGTGAAGCTCGGGCGCAGTGGAGTCACAATGTCTCCCAGATGCTGTATAACCTACCATGGCTCGGGACTAAAAGGTTTAAATGAACTCATTTCATATCTGAACATTTGCCACCTGTGTGAGCAGCTCTCTGTGTGCTTGGCGGGTTTATGGCCTCCTCATTCATCACACCCAGCTGATTCCTAGCGCCCATGACAGCTTTAGGGCAGCCTGCCCCCACATAAACTGCTATCCACAGAGACAGGGCCCATTACTGTAATTCGTGAGTGCGGCTTGAAGATCACTGGCTGTGTGGAGCCAGGGCAGAGCATCCCTGTAATTACCTTTGGTCCTGATGCAATCCTTCAAGCCTGCTTCTATGGAAATGTCAGCCGGCTCTTTCAGCATGCCCCAGATTTCACTGCAGCTTCATTGAAGATGCTAAATCACCAGTGTATGTTTGTGCGTGTGTATGCGTGCGTGCGTGTATACGCACACGTGTGTGCACACACGTGTTCATGTACAGTTTGTGACTTGGGCCTTAATTAGGAATAGCTAAGAGCAGCAGCTGCCACATGGGCACGTCCTGCACTGCTCTTGGTAGTGGCACTCATGGTCTATGGGTTCCTGAAAGGAGTGGAATAAATAACAAGCAATGGCAAAGCCGAGCCCTGACATGGTGGTGCAATAGATTTTTTTTTTAAATTTTAATTGTTATAAGCATATGTCACAAAAATAAAAAGATGTAACAGAAAAGAAAGCATACCATCGCCTAAATGTGGTGGTCATATATTTTCAATATTTTTTTTACATTTAAGAAATATTAACCATTGCTTATAATTTTAGTAGACCATTATGGGTGCTTTCTAGCAGGCAGGTGTAATTACAGAAGGTAAGAAAGGCGTTTTATCATAGGAAATTATTACTGCTGTAGAGGGCAGAATCAAAATGTGAATCACAGTTGAACAGGCCAATACATACAGAGAGCTAACATATAGCTCCAAAGCTATGAACATATGTATCTATTTTTAATTATATTTTTTGGATTATGTGAGGCTGGCGAGACTGCTAAAGTCATCTCTAGGCCTGAACTAGAAAGAAAAAACAGTTCTGTTTACTTTCATTAGTTACTATTCCCTTTCCCCTCCACTCTCCCCTCAGCAGTACACAGGCGGCTGTTTATTTATTTGTATTTTTAATTATTTATGAACATTTTTAATGCGCAGCAAACACCAGGGGTGCAGCTTCTAGGCACAGCACATGTATTTGACAGACAAATCCTAACCCAGACGCAGCCCCAAATTGAACAAAGCATCTGTATAATCAACGTGAATGAAACTAGCGAACACTTTGCACATTACGGACACAAGGCGTCGTCTTGGTTTTTATATGTAATATGTTTAACATTCCATTTTAAGAAGGTCGAACGAATTCGCTATTTTGCACATCCTTGTCTAGATGTAGCCACAAATGGCACAGTGTCCGTATATAGTCACCTAAAGCCACGACAGTGGTGATTCCGGATCTGTTTGCATACAGACCCCACTTCACTGTTTCAGACGTAACATGTATTAGAACATTGGAATGTTGGGAGCTCCATTGAAGACAATGGAGTAGCTCTGGGCTTATAATGGCTGGTATAAGCCCAGCGCTCCAACATTCCAATGTTTGTCTTTTTGTTTCTCCATTTTTAATTTAGAGCATTCTACCCTTAGTGGGTGGAATGTTCTAATAGCCTTATAGCCCTTCTGCCTCAGGCTATACCGGCTGTTAAAGGCCCTCTCCCTCGTTATAGCTATAACTCGGAATCAGGGCCTTTAACAGCCGGTATAGCCCTCGGCAGCGGGCTATAAGGCTATATAATGCTTCACTTGAGATTTTGACCTAACAATATTTTAGTATTGGCCCGGGCAATATTATTTGTTATTTTGAACCTTTGCAATGGTGTGGAAAACCACCACATAAGGAAATATTGTTCCATGCGATGTCAAGTAAGCGCAACTCAAAGTGTAAATAAGTACGTTGTCAGATTGGGCTTATTTTATGCTAAAATTGTAATGGTTTTAATTAACTACACAATAGAGCTGTTTTCTTTCTAAGACAGACAAATCAGTTTTTTATGGTAGCAAATTGAATATTGACAAGGAGGAGACGTGGTCATTTTAGTTTCAGACCGAAATTATGATCAGTTTTGTTGATGTTGTAGGCTTGCAATGTCTTTCTTTCGGAGACTTAGGTGTATTGCAATCCAACAGCATCGTCTTGACAGACCACTGCTCGGACAGTCAGTCGTTTTCTATGTTGGATGATAAAGAGAGAGCTGGTTTTAGATATGGCATTTAAGTGGTAATTCACTGATTTGACAGTCACTTCAATTTGTGTTGAAAGATATTTGTGCATCAAACAGGACTCCAAGGTTGCACACCATGTTGACGGAGGGAGGAAGGGAGTTGCTAAATAAAAGAGGCCTTGACATATTTGGAAGAGGTGATTTTCATTATTAGCATTAAAATTGCTGTCTTATCCCTGTTTAGGCAGAGGCCATGGAGGCCGTCTAGTGTTTGACAGAGAGAAGGCATCCAGTTATTGCTTCAATGCTGAAGTTGCTCCTTGAGGCTACTAGAAGGTGTGTGTCATTGGTGTAGAACTGGCCTTTGATGTCTTTCATTTTGATCAGGTGGGCTGGAGGGCGCATGATTAAGATGAAAAGGAGGGGAGAGTGTAGATCCTTGGGTGACCACATACAATGGCAGCTGACTCTGAGACATGTAGATAGAGTTTGATCTGCTGCTTTCATTCTTAGAGGAAACATTTAAATCCTTCCAGTGCTTTTATGGCAATGTTAAACCAGAGTTCAGGGGGCTTAGGACTGTTTCATGATCTAGTAGACCGTAGACAAGGTCAAACAACTATGCCCCTTGTTAGTCTGTTCTTGTCAGGCTCTAGCACATAAACAAAACACACAAATGCAGCTGTTGTTTGGGAACACGTACTTTTTGTCACATAGGTATGCACAGACATGCCAATACACACTTGGAGATACATTTTTCAGAGAGCAGATCGCAACAATATCTGAGATGTAGAACTTTCATCTGTGCATGCTAAGGTACGGGGTCTGCTGCAAACACCCAGAGATCCTCTGATATATTTATATATAATCCCTTTGCTTCTGTAGAAGGGGATGGGAGTCAGTCTACCCTGTCTAATATCATGACAGCTATTTTTAGGGTTTATGGATTACTTACTATGCTGACTGTATTTGTGTTAGGCATCTTCTTACTTGTTGTGACACGTATACTGCATACTAGAGCACAATAGTTAAATAAATATTTTAAACTGTTCTCGTGTCTATGTCAGATCTTATTGTGGACAAGTACGAGTGTGAGAGCAAAAGGGTGTGTCCGTCACCGCAATTTCTGAGAGGGTCGGGAGTGTTGTGTTCTGGGGTGTCTAATCACTTGTCCCTCTGTGAGTGAGTAGGAGGGCAAGTGAGACACTATAGCTAGTCGGTTCCGGGCTTGTAGTTACTAAGGTAGTAGGATGACTAAGTCCCTGCATACTAAGGTTCTATGGGCCTAAGCATAGTTATGTGACTCCGCAGAATCCCTGCAACAGATTCTGCTTACTTCGGGAGTTGGTTGACTACCTCTGTCTCAAAAATGTTTGCATGGGAAAGGGAGAGTCAAGGTGGGTTGGTAGTTGCTTGGCATGGAGGAGTCTAGATTTGTTTTTTGACCAGGAGTAAAACAATGGCATTTTTTAGTGATGCATTGGTTATGCAGGAGGCATCTTTATCTAAAGCTACAGTGTTTGCTTTTATGAGTTTGGGAGGCCATGCATCTAGGGCTGATCCAGATGGTCTCATCTTTGAAACTCACTTAATTATGTATTTGGTTGAAATTAGATCAAAGGTATTGAGATGGCAGAGGAGGGAAGTGGGTTGTTCATCAGAGTTAAGTTCACCAGAGGCTGGAGCAAGGGTTCATCTTGTGGTGTCATCAAAGATACAATATATCCTTTTCGTTTGTCCAGCAAATCGGTGAATAAATATCAATGGGAGATGGCAGTGTAATAGAAAAGATATATTTCAATTGAAAATGTATGCACGGTGTAGTTACCTTGATACCAATTAATGAGACTTTAACCTGAAATCTAGCCTCGTGCATATTGAATATTAGTTATTAGCCATGAAAGAAACAAACATTGACACCGTGAAGAAGGACTCCTTTTTAGGTTTGGCTTGACAGTGCAGCTGTGAAACAGGCCTATTGCTAACAATGTACTTAAAGCGGGCTTTGGGTCCACCATTTTCAACCATTCTCTTTCTTTGGTCAGCCTCTTTCAGCCATTGGCTAGAGATTATGTTAATCACATATTAGACAGGCCCAGTGGAGTAACTATCTATTATCTAATGCTATTTACTGTTTGAGTGTATGCTTCCACCTCCAAATATAGCCCTGTCTCTCCATTCCTGCAGGCTCGTTCCCATGTGCCTAGCTCTAATGATCTAACCCTGCAAGTGTTA
Source organism: Calotriton arnoldi (assembly GCA_963921515.1). Taxonomy (NCBI): domain Eukaryota; kingdom Metazoa; phylum Chordata; class Amphibia; order Caudata; family Salamandridae; genus Calotriton; species Calotriton arnoldi. The sequence continues at coordinate 848,842 of CAWUFW010008078.1, read as the reverse complement.
TTATATTAAACCCAGGCCTTTTGGCTTTGTCACTGTTTGCTTTAAAAAGGCATTGTCATTCACATTACCCATGCTGATGCTCTAGAACGGGGCATGGGTTGCCTTGGTAACTTTCTGTGTGTGTTTCCCCCAGTGCCACTGCTTCCAGTAATGCTACATGCCAATGTCTTCAATTGAACGTCGGGTGTATGTTGAGCACGGACGACGGTTATCACCGCATGGCCGCATGTTAGTCATCTGTATAGAGAAGTAAACTTGATCTACAATAAATATCTAAAAATGAGACCCTACGTATCAAGGTTATAAATATCCCGAACAGCATCCGTATAAAGAGTACCATCACATGAATTTTACATGACTACCACATAGTGGCCAGAAAAGAAGATTTTAAGAAAAGCTATTGCTGTCATCAGTCTTCAAGTCTCTCCGGTAGTAAGGTCATAATAAGCATCGTTAGAAGAATTTCCACATAAACTACTCAGTGTTCCGAAAACTAAAACGAAAACGTTTTTAACAAAAAGTTAATGCATATCAAGAAAAATTATATACTTATTTCTCCTCCAGTAATGTGTCATCTTGATGCAAATGAGTAACCACTGCGACGGTGTTCCCGATGAAGGCCTAGCCGAAACGCGTTGTCTTGACACAAACCGCCAGTTTCTGCATATTAAGCCATTTGTGATTTATGAGCTTCTTTGCACATCTCTTTTTTTAATTATATAGAAAATCAAAAATAAGGAACATAGTTATGTATGTAAATGAACTGAAAAATTTAGATAATGGTGTTATTTGATATAAACAGTCATGAAATCAATTGAAATGTAATTACTGTTTAAGGAAAATGTTCAAGTAAAAGCATACATGTGGTTTACAGAATATTATTAAGAGTGTAAATCTATTTATCATTGTTTACATATTTATATAAAAAATATTTTTTATTCGAAAAAGATACAAGTATATTCAAAAGAAAATAATAAATTATTAATATGTCATGTATAACTGTACTTATGTCTTGTTTGTATATATAGTAAGTTAGTCTAGAGTTTACATGCCAACCTCAATTCAAATACACTGTGCCCGGTGTTCTTGTTTTCCAATGATTCAATGTCAGCACCACCAGTCCCTTTCATTAGCTAGGCGTGTTAGGAAGGTAGGTGTAATAGGTAAGAAGATAATTTAGGTGTGTTAAATAAGATTAGGTACGGTAGGTATGGGAGGTTAGGTATAGTAGGTGAAGAATGGTAGGTTAGGTGCATACATCAGGCTAAGAATGGTCGGCGCTGTAGGTTAAGTATGACAGGTAGGCACATATTGTAGCTAGGTATGGTATAGTACATTAGTTATGGCAGGTTTGATAGGTATGGCTGGTAGGTATGGTAAGCATCTCAGGGAAGTTAGGTTGGTAGATTAGGTATGGTAGGTATGAAGGGCGAAGTATAATCAGTGAGTTCTACTACATTAGGTAGGCATAGTAACTATAGCGGGTTAGGTGTGGTAGGTAGGAAGACATGAAATGGAGGTAGGAAAGGTAGGCAAAGTATGGCAGGTATGATGTGTACAGGAAGTAGACATAGGTGGTAGGTATAGTAACTACGTTTGGTAGGTAGGTATGGTAACTACAATATGTACAACACATAGGTAAGTATGGTAGGTATGCTAAGTCATTAGGTATAATGAGTGAGGTATGGTCAGTTAGGTAGGTATGGCATGTTTGGTATATTACTTATGGTAGGTAGGTATGGTTTGTCGGTGTGGTAGGATAAGTTATGTGTAGGTATGGTAGTATAGGTATTTGAGGTAGGACAAGTAGCCATGTTGATATGGCAGGCCTGTAGGTAGGTATGATACCTAGGTAGGTAGGTGCAATAGATAAGGTAGGTGTGAGAAGTTGGCCTGGTATATGCTGTTCACTAGTTAAAGTGGACACCTTGCACCAGAACAATTCGACTCTTATGGTAGGTTTAAGACAACCTTTATAGAAAGCTATCCTAGTCGTAGCTGTGGAGAGCAGCCTTCAGGCTAAGTCTTGGAGGAATGTAAAGCAGCTTGTTTTACCACACAATCTCTTGAATCACCAAATGAAAAGACACCACACAGGTATATATATCAAATATATATGTATTTATTAATAAACAACTCTCTACTAATCTCTTTATGAGATTAGAAGTCAGGAACATATGTACAATGCAAAGTTATCTCAAATAAGTTAGCACAATCCAATATCACAATCTTAGTTTGGCTAGACCTAGGTCTAGGGCATATAGAATCGAGAGACCCCCTAGAACCACCCCAGGTAGTTGTAGGAGACCCACAGGGGACGGACGCGGTGTTCAGGCACCGGTGCGAGTCCTGTCAGAGTATATGCGAACAGACGCGATTGGGATTTCAATGTTAAAGGTCCCTTGCGTGTTCGAGGCGAACACACCGATCGGTCCTAGTACGAGTCGAAGGACGCGGTTACAGATAGAGTTGCAAGGGAGATGGACGCGCTGTGTCTAACACAGACGTGAACCTTGTATTAGTCAGCGCAATGGAGAGTTCAATGTTACAGGCCCCTTGTGTGTTTGAGGCGAACACCGATCGGTACGAGTCGAAGGACACGATTACAGATAGAATTACAAGGGAGATGGACGCGATGTGTCTAACACAGACGCGAACCCTGTACGAGTCAGCGCAATTGTCGCACTTAGAAAACAAGAGTTTTAGGGCACTTCTAGGGAAGCTACAAGCAAGCCACTTACAGGGTAAGTAGTTCTAGGGCCCACACCCACGGGAGCACCGTAATGCTAAAGTTACCTCACCCAGGGGAGCCGGGTGCATAGGTGTCCTTTGGTGTCGGGTCGCGGCGTCGTTTTCAATGGGAGCCAGTGAAGACTTGCTGCTTGCGGCGACAGAAGAAGTGTCCGTTGGAATCCAAGCCTGGATTCAGGAGGAGGAATACCTGAAAGCAGAGGGGACAGTGTTCAAGGGCACTTGGCAGTGACCCGGGGCAAGGAAGATGAATGCCCACCGTCGTCGACAGATTCAGGTCATTCACTGGTGTCTTGACTCTTCGACCACGAGGTCCAGGAGGCATCGAGGATGGCCAGGAGCTGGATTTAGCGTGTTCCACAAGGTCTGCAGCTGACTGCAGTGTCGGCAACCCGATTGGAGCCAACAAGCCTTGGTAGCAGCAAGTCTCGTGGTGGAAAGGAAAAGTCAATGGTGCAGACCAGCAAAGGTCTGAGGAACTTACCCAGCGAGGGTAGGTCAGGGCAGGCCTGGAGCAACCAGGGGAGCCCTTTGGTTTCTTTGGAAAGTCTTCTGGGGACCCACAAGCCGGCTGGCAAGGGATCGCAAAGACGCCTCAGGAGTATTCACTCAACAGGGGCCCACGGTCATTCGGGATGGTGTAGGCCTCTGATTTTGGGAGGGATCTCTGCTGGAGGCTGGGATCACACGTGGTCCAAAACACAAGTTTATAGAGCGCCGTGAAGGGGTTGCACGCGACAATAGTGCATGGTACCCAGGGGCTGCAGTTCCTCGTCGCTCGTGGGGTCCACTTGCCTTAGCTTCGCTGGGGACTCACGATGGTCTTGGAGTAGTCCGTAAATCCTCTTCCTGGGCTGCAGGGACTTCGGGCTCCGGCGGGAGTGGCGTAGTTTGTGACTGTCGTTGTAGTTTTTGGTGCCTACCAAGCAGGGGAGTCACTCCTTGATTCCAAGGGAGATTCTTCAGTCTTCCAGAGGTAGTGGAACGTCGAAGGTCCAGGATTCTTCTTAAGAGCGTCGTCCAGGGAGATCTGGGTTGCAATGCACCGGTTCCCCCTCTTATACTAAAAGAAAGGGAGGGACTAGCTCTATGACCCCACCTATGGGAGGGTCAGGGGAGTGGGTGGCTACACCCACTTCCCTTTGTCCAGTTTCGCGCCAGAGCAGGGGCAGTAGCCCCTGAGCCGGTTTGAACTGGCATATGCACAGAGGAGCCTTCTGCTCCCCCAGTGCAGGACTTCAAAGCACTCTAGGAGTGCACCCACCCAGCCCCAATACACTAAACCCTGTCTGGGAGGTGGTCACACCCCCTTGGGACAGGATATCTATTGTTGGGCCTCCTCCACTGCGAGTGTCGGTCATCAGCAGGAGGGCAGCCCAGTGTCTGTGACTGGTGGCATCCATTTTGTGATGCCAGGGCTCTTTAGGATTCTACCGCGTTTCCACAGTAGGTACATGTCTATCCCTCTAGAAGGGGGATCATACTCCCACACCAGTTACTGGTGTGGGGGTATGATTCCAAAGTGTTTGACACCAAACACGACATGTTTTGATGCAGCCATTCCAAAGTTAGCATTTACCGCGAGGATATAATGCACTTAAGGGTATATGGTTTGACCGCATTCACAAACAGCCCCAGAGAATAGACTCTGAGAGCTGCAGAGGGGCCCTGCTCAGGCAGAGGCACCCTCTCACATAGGAACTAAGCACCCTGCCCTCAGGATTGATAGGGCCTGCCTTAGGGGTGACTGACAAGTCTCAATGTGTGTGCAGGAGAGATATAGGGGACCTATATCTCAGTGAGGAGCGCTAGCACTTCCTCACCCAGGCTGCAGTAGCAGGCCTGGGGTGTCAGATTTAGTCTGCTTCCCAGGGGTGGCATAATACATGCTTCAGCCCCTGGTAGGCCTGTGAAGTACCTATGCCCTTAGTACCTAAGGTACCATATACTAGGGACTCATAAGGTACCACAGTATCCAATCACTAGTGCACCTAGAGTGCACTCCAAGTCATTTAAAGAGAAAGCAGATAGGCTGGGGACCTGAATAGCAGGTTCCCAGCCAAACTAAGTCAAAAACCAACAAAACACCAGGAAAAAAGTGGGGACAACCATGTAGTCAGATTCCACCTTCCTACATAACCCCCCCAAACGAAAGGAGATGAAGCTAACCTTGTCCAGGTGAGCCTGTATTTACTGAGTGGCCATATAAGGAAGTACCTGCACTAGCATGGTTACCCCCTGTCTTATGGTCCACTAAGTTATCCCTCACCCTAAGGGTATGAGAGGGTCTCCACCATGGGGAATTACTACCTGTGGGGTGTTTTGGTAAAGGACAAGGCTGATGAGGTGTCTGAGCAGGGAAGTGAGACCCTAGGGAAGTTGGTCTCAGTTTCCTCAGATCACTGGTCACCATGTAAGCCTGTCTTTCCATGACTGAGATGCACTTTGCTCTAAGGGTCAACCTTTGGCTGCCTACAGCTGGGGGTTGGGTCCCTTTCGGTGGAACACTGGAGGGACATGGCAGGTTTGGAACCTTTTGGTTCCAGGTTTGCCCTTGCCTAACAGAGTCCTTCTGGGGAAGGTCCCTACACAAAGGTATGGGGGATCCCTCAGTGTGTCGAGGAATTTTCACCTGGCTAGGGCTACTAGACTGGGTGCCCCTAATCTGCTGATGGGGGGGTTCCTCTGGATAGGGGGCCCTGTGGGGTCCACTGACCTCACTGACCTCTGCAGCCCCGGGCTGACTGAGGTAGGGTAGAGAGGGGCAGGTTACCTGCTCCAGACTGGGTACCACCTTGGAAGGGTCCTCTGCCATCAGGGGTGGGGCCAGGCCAGGCCTGACTACCTCTGGGGCAGTTCCTTCACTAGGGGTAGGATCAGTTCCCTGAGGAGGCTGACCCTTACCTGCTGTCTGGGGGGGAAGGAGACTTTTCTTCAACCCCTGTGCTCTCTTTTGGGGGAGAGTGGGCCATTCTTCCAGGCTCCATCTCTCCAGCATTTCCCTGGGCTGGGGCTGTGGCCATCACAGCCCCACTAGCTTTTTCAGGGACGCCTAGCTCTTCAGATGGGTTTGGTGTTCAACTTCAGCCCAGGCTGAAATTTCCAGATCATTGCCCATCAGGCAATCTACAGGCAAGTTGGGGGACACTGCCACTCTTTTGGGCCTGTGACCCCCTCCCAGCTGAGATTGACTATGGCCATGGGGTGATCTGTCCTGACACCATCAATGTTGGTCACCTGGTACTTAAACTCAGGTAAAAGCTGGTGAGGGGGACTAGTTTCCCTGCCACCATGGTGACACTAGCCCCTGTGTCCCTGAATGCCACAGCCTTCTGACCATTAATCATTGGCTCCAGTCTGTACCTGCCCAATGCAATGGGACCCATGGTAAAGGTGGCAAATCCTATACCACCATCAGAGTCTGAGGAGTCTGTTGAGGGGGACCTGTCTAAACTAGGGCCCACCTCTGTTCCCCTTGCAAAAGCACCTAACTTTTTGGGTGCACTACTCCCAACTGGAGGATTCCTACTGGTAGTACCAGGAGGGGTGGTAGTAATAGCTGGAGGGACAGTTTCTTTATTGCCAATCCTGGGGCAACTGGGATCAGTTTTCCAGTGTCCAGACTTTTTACAGACATGGCAATATGGTTTCTTTTCAGGAGAGGAAGGAGTTTGGGACCCACCCCCAGAAGAGGACTTTTGGGGCCCTGTAGTGGGCTTATCCTTAGATTTATCCCCACCTTTCTCTTGGGACTTGGTAGAATCTTTCTTCTGGTCACCACCCTGATTCTTAGGCCTCACCCTGGTTCTGACCCATTTGTCTGCCTTCTATCCCAATTCTTGGGGAGAGGTCAGATCAGAGTCCACCAGGTACTGGTGCAAAAGCTGGTTTTGACAATTATTAAGGATCTGCTCCCTCATAATCAAATTGTACAATCCTTTGAGATCAGTAACCCTACTGCCAATCAGCCAACCCTCCAGAGCCTTGGTTGCACAATCTACAAAGTCAGTCCAGTCCTGAGTCTGTGCCTTCTGGGTGTCTCTGAACTTCAACCTGTACTGCTCAGTGGTTAAGCCAAACCCATCTATCAGTGCACTCTTCAGGACTTCATAGTTATCAGCATCCTCTTCTCTAACAGTGAGGAGCTTGTCTCTACCTTTATCTGAAAAGGAGAGCCACAAGATTGCTGCCCACTGCCTTTGGGGGACCTGTTGTACTCTACAGGTCCTTTCCATAGCAGTTATCCACTTATGGATATCATCCCCACTCTGGTAGGGAGGAACAACCTTGCTCAGGTTCCTATGGTCTGGAATATATTCTCTGCCTCTAGGGACACTGTTGCTGCCACCAGGGGGTTCTAACCCCTCTTTTCTAGAAGCTCTCTGGAGCTCAAAGGCTTCTCTATCTAATGCCAACTGCTTGGTTTTGAGGGCATATCTGGCTTCCTCATACTGCAGCAGTTTGCACAGTCTTTCAGAGGAGGTCTCTCTTCTTGGGAAGTAGGAGTTCCTCTGCTGGACAAATTCTCTGCCAGAGTGATAGGAGCGGTCAGAGTCCCTAGAAGGGGACCTATGCCTCTCCTCCACTGTGTCAGTTCTCTTAGGGAGAATTCCTCTGTCCTTTTCAGACCCCTTTGGGCCTGGCCCTTCAATCACAGAGTCCTGGTCAACTTGATGTTCATCATCTGACCCAGACACTGTAATTGACCCACCCCCTGATTCAGACCCATTAGCTCCTAGAGCTAATCTCAGATCATCTGCTGTCAGCAGATCTATCAGGTGTAGTGTGGAGGGACTCTGTCCTATCTTCAGGTGCCTCTCAGCACACATGGCTTTCAAGTCAAAGAAAGTCATGTCCTTATACTGAAGCTGGGTGGATCCACTGGGTCCATCCCTTAAGGACATTCTAGTGTTGTTCAGTGTTGTACTACCTACACTAGTTTGTGGCCTACTGATCCTAGCTTGAGCTGTGGAAAGGGTGTGCTATCCCTTGGCACACAGCTCTAAGTTCAGTAGAACTTATTGATACTAAGCTTGACTTTATATGTACCTTGAGTACCTATAGTGGTTTTCAGTTAGTAATTCAAATAGAGATTTTCTGGTAAAACAATAGCAAGCTGGAATCCCACACGCTGCCACCAATGTGAGAAGTTGGCCTGGTATATGCTGTTCACTAGTTAAAGTGGACACCTTGCACCAGAACAATTCGACTCTTATGGTGAGGTTTAAGACAACCTTTATAGAAAGCTATCCTAGTGGTAGCTGAGGAGAGCAGCCTTCAGGCTAAGTCTTGGAGGAATGTAAAGCAGCTTGTTTTACCACACAATCTCTTGAATCACCAAATGAAAAGACACCACACAGGTATATATATCAAATATATATGTATTTATTAATAAACAACTCTCTACTAATCTCTTTATGAGATTAGAAGTCAGGAACATATGTACAATGCAAAGTTATCTCAAATAAGTTAGCACAATCCAATATCACAATCTTAGTTTGGCTAGACCTAGGTCTAGGGCATATAGAATCGAGAGACCCCCTAGAACCACCCCAGGTAGTTGTAGGAGACCCACAGGGGACGGACGCGGTGTTCAGGCACCGGTGCGAGTCCTGTCAGAGTCTATGCGAACAGACGCGATTGGGATTTCAATGTTAAAGGTCCCTTGCGTGTTCGAGGCGAACACACCGATCGGTCCTCGTACGAGTCGAAGGACGCGGTTACAGATAGAGTTGCAAGGGAGATGGACGCGCTGTGTCTAACACAGACGCGAACCTTGTACGAGTCAGCGCAATGGAGAGTTCAATGTTACAGGCCTTTGTGTGTTCGAGGCGAACACCGATCGGACTCTGTACGAGTCGAAGGACACGATTACAGATAGAATTACAAGGGAGATGGACGCGATGTGTCTAACACAGACGCGAACCCTGTACGAGTCAGCGCAATTGTCACACTTAGAAAACAAGAGTTTTAGGGCACTTCTAGGGAAGCTACAAGCAAGCCACTTACAGGGTAAGTAGTTCTAGGGCCCACACCCACGGGAGCACCGTAATGCTAAAGTTACCTCACCCAGGGGAGCCGGGTGCATAGGTGTCCTTTGGTGTCGGGTCGCGGCGTCGTTTTCAATGGGAGCCAGTGAAGACTTGCTGCTTGCGGCGACAGAAGAAGTGTCCGTTGGAATCCAAGCCTGGATTCAGGAGGAGGAAGACCTGAAAGCAGAGGAGACAGTGTTCAAGGGCACTTGGCAGTGACCCGGGGCAAGGAAGATGAATGCCCACCGTCGTCGACAGATTCAGGTCGTTCACTGGTGTCTTGACTCTTCGACCACGAGGTCCAGGAGGCGTCGAGGATGGCCAGGAGCTGGATTCAGCGTGTCCCACGAGGTCTGCAGCTGACTGCGGTGTTGGCGACCCGATTAGAGCCAACAAGCCTTGGTAGCAGCAAGTCTCGTGGTGGAAAGGAAAAGTCAATGGTGCAGACCAGCAAGGTCTGATGAACTTACCCAGTGAGGGTAGGTCAGGGCAGGCCTGGAGCAACCAGGGGAGCCCTTTGGTTTCTTTGGAAAGTCTTCTGGGGACCCACAAGCCAGCTGGCAAGGGATCGCAAAGATGCCTCAGGAGTATTCAGTCAACAGGGGCCCACGGTCACTCGGGATGGTGTAGGCCTCTGATTTTAGGAGGGATCTTTGCTGGAGACTGGGACCACACGTGGTCCAAAACACAAGTTCGTAGAACGTCGTGAAGGGGTTGCACTCGACAATAGTGCACGGTACGCAGGGGCTGCGGTTCCTCGTCGCTCGTGGGGTCCACTTGCCTCAGCTTCACTGGGGACTCACGATGGCCTTGGAGTAGTCAGGAAATTCTCTTCCTGGGCTGCAGAGACTTTGGGCTCCGGCGGGAGCGGCGTAGTTTGCGACCATCGTTGTAGTTTTTGGTGCCTGCCAAGCAGGGGAGTCACTCCTTGACTCCAAGGGAGATTCTTCAGTCTTCCAGAGGCAGTGGAACGTCAAAGATCCAGGAATCTTCTTAAGAGCGTCGTCCAGGGAGATCTGGGTTGCAATGCACAGGTTCCCCCTCTTATACTAAAAGAAAGGGAGGAACTAGCTCTATGACCCCACCTATGGGAGGGTCAGGGGAGTGGGTGGCTACACCCACTTCCCTTTGTCCAGTTTCGCGCCAGAGCAGGGGCAGGTAGCCCCTGAGCCGGTTTGAACTGGCATATGCACAGAGGAGCCTTCTGCTCTCCCAGTGGAGGACTTCAAAGCACTCTAGGAGTGCACCCACCCAGCCCCAATACACTAAACCCTGTCTGGGAGGTGGTCACACCCCCTTGGGACAGGATATCTATTGTTGGGCCTCCTCCACTGCGAGTGTCGGTCATCAGCAGGAGGGCAGACCAGTGTCTGTGACTGGTGGCATCCATTTTGTGATGCCAGGGCTCTTTAGGATTCTACCGCGTTTCCACAGTAGGTACATGTCTATCCCTCTAGAAGGGGGGGATCATACTCCCACACCAGTTACTGGTGTGGGGGTATGATTCCAAAGTCTTTGACACCAAACACGACATGTTTTGATGCAGCCATTCCAAAGTTAGCATTTACCGTGAGGATATAATGCACTTAAGGGTATATGGTTTGACCGCATTCACAAACAGCCCCAGAGAATAGACTCTGAGAGCTGCAGAGGGGCCCTGCTCAGGCAGAGGCACCCTCTCACATAGGAACTAAGCACCCTGCCCTCAGGATTGATAGGGCCTGCCTTAGGGGTGACTGACAAGTCTCAATGTGTGTGCAGGAGAGATATAGGGGTCCTATATCTCAGTGAGGAGCGCTAGCACTTCCTCACCCAGGCTGCAGTAACAGGCCTGCGGTGTCAGATTTAGTCTGCTTCCCAGGGGTGGCATAATACATGCTTCAGCCCCTGGTAGGCCTGTGAAGTACCTATGCCCTTAGTACCTAAGGTACCATATACTAGGGACTCATAAGGTACCACAGTATCCAATCACTAGTGCACCTAGAGTGCACTCCAAGTCGTTTAAAGAGAAAGCAGATAGGCTGGGGACCTGAATAGCAGGTTCCCAGCCAAACTAAGTCAAAAACCAACAAAACACCAGGAAAAAAGTGGGGGCAACCATGTAGTCAGATTCCACCTTCCTACAGTAGGTTAGGTATATTTGATGAGGTATGATAGGTTAGGTAGGTATGGTAGGTTAGGTATGGCAGGTAGGTCGTGCAAGGGAGGTAGGCATGGTGGTTAGGTTCAGAAGCTATATTTGGTTGGCAGGTATGGTAGGTTAGGTATTACTGGTAGCTTGGTATGGTATGTTAGGTACAGTATGTGAGCTATTGTTGGTTAGGTAGCTGGGGTAAATTAGGTATGCTAGGCAGGTGTAGTAAGTAGGTGGTGCGAAGGTAGGTAGGATAGGTAGGTACGTATGGCATGGATTTGGTTAAGTATGGTAGCTAGGCAGGTATGTTAAGTATGCATGCTAGGAATGGCCATCAGATTCATGATCCTTTTTAAAACAAATAGTACTGTGCATCATCAAAGTGCACAAAAGCTCTGTTTTTGTAATAACAAGTACTCTATTTTACCCTCAGGTTAGCACTCAACAGCTACAGAGCTATCCAAGGTGCTGAAGTGTCATAGGGTTTAGAGGCTCATCTTTCCAGCTCAAGCCAAGTACCTGAAACAAAACATATTAAGCCTGACCTCTGATGCTTGTAGGACTACAGGATTTCAGAAAAGGCCTGGATGAGCAAGATAAAAAAGAGTACAGTCCTAATTCCGTACACTTGTCCTAGTCACTAGGCTGACAAAGTCATTATTATTTGTGCATATTAGAGTTTCATGTCCATTTTGTACGTACTGCGACTCAACTTCGATTATGAAGGTCCAGCTGTTGAAATTTGCGAAAAAAGAGGTTTTTAAAAGACCAGATCACTCTAGGTCATCCAGCTTAACTTTACAGGGAAATTTAGGTAACAATTGCCAAGAAATCGTTTTGAAGGAACTGCTAGGGCTCAGACAACAATAAATGAAGTCAGAAAGCGGATATTTAATTAATTAAAACCATAAGGGGCCAAATATATCAATGTTATGCATTGCCTTTGCCGAACACAAGGCGACACAAGGCAATGCAAAACCTAGAATCAGGTTTACCAAGCCACGCAAGGCCACCTTGCGTGGCCCCGAATGGCTCGGTAAATCCGGTGTAACGCAAGGCAGCGCATGTCGCTGCCTCGAGTTACACTACATGGTGGAGGCGTTGCATGGGTGGAGCGTGGGTGTGCCCATGCATCCACCAATGTATTCTGACACATTACCAGATTTACCAACATTTGTATACCTGGGAATGCATGAGAATTGTATGCCTTCCCACCAGAGGCGCAACAAGGAGAAATATCTTTACTTCTCCTCGTTGTTTCCTCTTTCACACTTAGAAGAAAATGCCTCTGGGGGTGAAGGAAGGTGACCATTCCTGCACAAAAACAATCCTGTCTACGGCGGTAGGGTGTCTGCATTGGCGCAAGGCTGCACAATATGAGCCAGCGCAAGGAGAGGACAGGAACTTGTCATATAATGTTAAATATGGTGCATTCCTGCCGTGTCCCTTTCACGCATCGCAGCACAGCAAGGTGTCTTGCTGCATTGCATTGCATGAAGCCTTGATAAATCATCCCCAAAATGTTTAGCTACCTACCCTGTTTGACTCTGTACATTGACCTGTGAGCTGGCTTTAGTTGTGTGGGACACAGCACCCGCTGGAGAGCAAACGGGCTGTTGGCGATACTTCCAGCAATGGACACTCAGGAGGAGGACATGGCATTTCATTCAATCGCCTCTCCCTCCATGTATTTGTATGCACCCATCTGATTCTGAGGCTCACCAGCCTGGAAGATGAAAGATGATGAAATGGGCAGCTAAACCCACTGGGCTGATGCCCCCTCTGTCTCCTGCCACTACCGGTGTAGGGTTCAGGATAAATAAATGGGACAGCTCTTCTTGTCTTCAGCAGGTATGGGTTGGCCTATTAGGATCAAACAGACATGCACACAGATAACGTTGGCGAGAAATAGATAGGCCAATTACTATGCAGCTTCCTAGAAACCACATACTGGTTGTCCATGTATTTCAAGGCTAGTAGGTAAGCACACAACATGAAGTCATAGCACCTATATATATATGTAATCAGGCACAGACGCTGAGGGACATCAGCAGATGATTAAACATGTACATACTGTAGCAAGGCTGACACAGTGGCAGGTAGAGGCTTTCACTGCTGGTGAGGATGGATGTCGGGAAGTGATGGGGCACTGAGGGAACCAGGGACAGATTATGGGAAGTGATGATGATGCTGGAAGAGGGGATGACCAGCAGGGTGGGAATGGCCAGATACAAAGGGATGGTGATGTAGGGTCACTATTTTTCGTTTTCATTTAATGACATACTAATGTATAACATGCATAATCATTTATTACGTGTTTTTTGTATAATTCCACATTACGACTGATTATAATGTGTGACTTTTACATTAACTGTTAACTATAGGTAGATTGGGGTCTTGTGAACTTAGCCGAGTTTTGTAGGCCTTAGCTGAAAGAGTCCTAATTATAATTGAATGTTTTATTTCTGCTTGTTTGTATAATCTTTTTTCTTGTTTCAGGCACCAAGAGTTATTGTGTTCTCATTAACTGTGCTGTTATTGTTAGAACTGTGTGAAGGTCATTGCTGTAACATTTTAAGGGTTTGGACAGTGAATCTCAGCACCTGCTTGGAAAGGGAGACAGTGAAGAAGAATCCTCCCTTGTGCAATATCTATGAAGGCCACGGTGATGGTAAATTCTGCAATGTATTACTCATCAGAAATGGGCTGACACTGACAGGTACATGAATGTTTCGTTTTGATTGGTCTCTTCTCTGTGAGAAGTGTAGCAGTGTATCATTCTGTAGAATTTTATGATTTAATTGCGCATTCCGGTATTAGATAGTTAGACATTCTTCTGTCCTCCGTTGGAGGCAGAGGCACCTTTCCTACTCTTGAGACCCAATGATCCTTTTTCTCCTGCTCATAGAGATAGTTTCTTGAGTGAGCACATTTCTTCTTGCTGTGATTGGAACCTTCACTTGTGAGATATTATATTTGCAGACACCTCCTGCTTATGAATTCTCCAGCTTTGACTGTAACTTCAAATAAGCACTAGGGAGAACAGAATCTGTCATAATTTGCATAGTCTATCTTTTAGTAACCTGACTTCTCATTTGCAGTGTGGCCTGCTTGGATTAGATTATTATATGCTGTATTCAGGTGATTATTGAATTATGACTAAATCGATCTGATTTAAATGCAACTTTACTAATGTTTTAATAAGCCTTTTGGTTTGTAAATTTCTTTCTCTCTGTTATTACTGTGGGGCAAAATATGCTTCAATGATATTGATATGTAGTTATATTTGATGCGGTAAGCCTCAGTTTGAGATAAAAACCCATCCAAGTAGGTACATCAGAGTTTAGAATTTTCACCAAATGTGCACCATTGTTACACCCGCTATCAGGGATGACGAGTCGAGAATGACTGATGGAGATGAAAGTGACAAGGATGACAGGTGAGGATGACGGGAGCAGGGTGAATGTGAGTGAGGGAGTAGTAAGGAAGCATGATGAGAAGTGAGGGAGAAAGTAATCACCGACAGCAATAAAGAGACATGGGAGAGAAGAGGTGTCATTACCAATAGATACCATTACCAAAACCTAAAGGGAAAAGTAATGGGACAGTGTGGCCTACCACTAAATGCCATGGGCTTGAAGAGCAACCTATGCACCTGTCACAAACTCCTTGCCGCAAGTATTGAAACAAGTATTAAAAGTCCATCTTATCAGCATGTTTATACCAATAATGTACCAATGCATAAACAACAAGATATGTTGCATTACTGTAATGTCTTTATTGTTTTCTGTGCTTTAACACTCATGCCAGTAAGGGGCTTCACTATGTGACTCATTTGTTTGTGCTGACTCTGATGGTTCATTCATTGTTTCCATTTGGCAGCAGGTGTCTGTCTGGAACATGCTCAAATGACCTGCTGACCCTGATGACTCATTTGTTTGTGCTGACTCTGGTGATTTCATTGCTGTTTCCCTTTATCAGCAGGTGTCTGTCTGGAACATGCTCAAATGAACTGCTGACCCCGATGACTCATTTGTTTGTTCTGACTCTGGTGACTTCATTGTTGTTCCCTTTAGCAGCAGGTGTTCCTCTGGAACATGCTCAAATGACATGCTGACCCTGATGACTCATCTTTTTGTGCTGACTCAGATGACTTTATTGTCGTTTCCCTTTGGCAGCAGGTGCAAGTTCTGGAACATGCTTGAGGGTAGCACCTTCTGAGATGGCACCTCTATTTAAAGAGGTTCTGTCCTTTCACCTGCGCTAGCTATTCATCTTTGGTTTTGAAAGGAACTGCCACTTCGAGGAGCCAAACACCCAATAGGTTTTCTAGATTTCAGAGAGCTGTTCCGGTCTTCCTACAGGTCAAGGCTGCACATGTTTCCTGGCACCGTGCTCTCTAACTGTGAGCTTTCAGCCCTCGCCCACTTTTTCCAGATGTTCAGGTGAGGTACCCCCTTCTGGCACACAAGCAGAAATTTTTCTGGCGAATTGGGAAAAACAGCACTCTGGTAAGGTGGTGAATTTGGGGGCATATTTAGGTCTGCACTAGTAGTTGGCAAAGGGAAATCAACCAACCATAAGCTAGAGAGATATATTGGGCAGTACCCACCCTAAATTTCCTTCCCTCTGTTTTTGTCACATCAATAATCTGGTGAAATATAAAACTCAGAGTTGGTGCTGCCAGAAGGAGGGCATCTTGAGAGAATCGCTTCTGAGGAACCGGGCCTGACAGCACCCAATGGCAACCCTTGAAAAGCACAAGTGATTCAATGGTTGATATATATCTTTCGTCTCTTCCTAGAGCAAACCAAGCATGGCTCAGATAATCCCTCATATGGATAGACTGAATTTTAAAGACTCCTGTGACAAATTTATACCCACCTAGCTGTTTTTCTTGTCCTGGTCACATTTATAGTAAGGAGGAGATAACCAGGAGGTGGGGATGATGAGGATCTGGCTTCGATGCTCTAGTGCCTTGATGCTTTGTTTTGAAGGATTTTGGTGCTTATTTACAAGCCCCTTGCGCCGCCGGTGCGTCACTTTTTGTGACGCACCGGTGGCGCATTTTGCTGCTCTCTATTTACAAGGACAGGAAAAGCCACCCTGGTTGGCTTTTCCTGTCCTTGTAAATATGGCCCCTTTACACGCAGCACTTAGCGTGAAAGGGGCGTTCCATGGGTGCTGCTGTGGGGTGTTGCTTCCCATGGAACCTGACACATTTGCAGATTTACAAGAAATTGTGAACCTGGAAATGCATCTGAATGCTACGCCTCCCCAGGGGAGGCGTAGGGAGGCGCAACAAGGAGAAATGTATTAATTTCCCCTCGTTTTTTCCCTCTTTCTATGTGTGCTGCTTTCTGCAGCACACATAGAATGAGGAAATCACCTCTGGTGTCCCTTCCTGCACAATAACAATCATCCCCGTGACACAGGCATCCTTGCACCATGGTGCAAGGGTGCCTGCGTCAGCGCATGGCAGCCAATTGTGGCCAGCTTCGGGCCCCATAACAATCCGTCTTTTTTCGCCCACTCTTCTACTCTGGACAGAGACAGCAATATGCAAATTAGTGTTGTCCTGCTCCAATATGAACAGCGCAGCCTGAACTGCCAGGTCCTGTCCAGATAGGAACACAAGTAACTTCAGTCCAGTTTCAGTCTACTTAGGCCCTGTTAATGAGATATAACTTGAGTCTTGTGGCACAATGAGCATGGAACCCATGTCTGGGCAGACCCTTCACACTTAACAGTGTATGCTGCATTGATCTGCACTCTGGCTGTGATGGGAAGTCAATGCAATTGCCTCTCAGGTGGCGCTCTGCACTCTGTTTTGACAAATCATCCAAGAAAGTGTATGTTTCCAAAGGAATGCAGCTCTATATTTTCCAGTGGGGGTCGGTATGTTCTTGTGGCAAATGGGCCTATTTTGTTGAATCTTCAAGATCTAGTGCATATTTTCTAAGCAGGAAGTAATCTGTGCATATTTAAGGCACATTGGAATTACATTTTGTGGGGATAAGGCATTTAATGGTTTGATTACCAGCTTCGTTAATATTTGGTCACATTCTTTAAAGGTTTTTAAGGTACAGGACATCAACGTTGATTCACCAAAATGGCAGGGTTAGTGGAAGTGACATCGTCCGCACTCTGACCCACAGTGATTTTCCAGGAAGTGGTATTAGATTACCTTTTAAGCTTATACATTTACAACAAATTGCCATATGACCTGTGACCCTAATGACATTACAGGATCTAACAAGATTTAAAAATAATAAAATACAACCTACAGCAGAAACACAGTGAAGAGCTGTCACTTACACATGATCATGTGTCAAAGTACAATCCTGCATGGACATTTACAGCACCAAAAGCACCTTCACAGTTGCAAATGCCCAGGTACTATCATGACATGCTGAGGCATAGCCTCAAACGCCCAGGTACAACTTCAGTGCCTGGTACGGCATCAAAAACCAAACACAGCATCAACTAACAGGAAACAGCATTGGTCAACTGTCACCTCTTCAGCTGTTGCTACATAGTTATAGATAAAGATACATAGAAACATTAGCCTGACAGTGGAAACTATACCACAACAGTTTACCTGTTTATTCAGAAGCTCTAGTTTGGTCCTGATAACTGTTGGCCTGGTAATCTAATTTTGGGTACAAACTCCGGTTTGCACATGAGACAGGATGACGTGTGCATATTGCACTAGATCAGGGGGTTTCCCTCCACAATTTATAGTAGGTAAAACCTAAAAATCATGGGTGCAATTTTCGCGTAATTTGGACTTCTGCATACTAAGTGAAGTTATGTGCATACTGTCTGGGATTCCTGATTCCAAGGACCAGAGGAAATACTGCCCCTGGAGGTAGCAGTAATTGCAGGGGACACAACTTATACAAAGGTCAAGACTGGACCACGCAAATGGCTCTCTAGTTCCCTTCTTGACCGCAGAGGAAAGGGCGACTCCTCCAAGTAACTGCAATTCCACCCTCCACAGTAATTTACTTGTTAAAGGTGTCAAGTGCCTCCTTAAATGGGCCAGTTAGGACGAAAAAGCCATACAGTATGGGGAAAAAAACCTTGAAGTAATTCTTGATTGTATTTGAGGGATGATGTTCAGCAGGTGTCTCCAGCTTTTTCTGTAGTAAGTGCTACTTCTGCTCAAGGAAAGGCCTCCCAAGTCACCAGGAAATTCAATCACTGTAAAATAGTGATCACATCTGCTAAAGTAAACTTTTGAGATTATCACTAGTGACCACCTAAGAATTTTAGGCAAGGTTACCCACGAAACGCCAGAAAAGACCTTATCAATATTAAATGGCTCCATCTTACTAATGAAATAACAGCCAAAGCATCACGTGTCCTCTGGCGCAAAGGACGTAACCACAGCAATAGGTCTCCTCAACCCACCTTGAATTATCATTCAACTATCAACTTTACATGCATTTTGAAATGGCACCCTTTTGTCTTCATCAGCATATTAGTTTCTGAGAATACACTTTTTTTTTTATTAAGTACCACTTTCCATTTTTGACAAACAAACTCAATTGTCCAGAAAAAAACCTATACTGTAAAATCTGAATTTTTGCTTTCAAAATATCAGCTTTCATTTTCAGAAAATGCACAGTCCCCAAACATCAGCTTATCGTTTTCATTGAGTACGCACATCTACAAATGCCTCACATGGACAGATACTTTTTCAAACGCTCGGGTGTTACAATCATAGGCCATGGATGCCCACCATAATACCAGGAATGCCTGTTATTTGCCAATATTGCCCACCATTCGACCAGGACCACCACTGTGCCAAGGCGGGACACCATAATGGCCAGGATGCCCACCATTTATCATTCATGGCCATTATTATGCAAGGGTGGTCACCACATTTGTCAGGGATCACTGAGAGTAGGTCAGCCATGATCTTAATATGTCAAATATGGCAATGATGGCTGCCAGTATGCCACAACTAGCTCTAGAATGCCAAAATAGTCAAGAGTTACCACTATTATATTATGGCATTGGCACTATTATGCCATGAATGGACACAATTGTGCCAGAGATTAACCCCTTATGAAGGGGGTGAACGTATACTTTTGGTGGTGCTTGACACGAGGCATAGCGTCCAGGGAGTGCCACTGTTTATTGGGAGGGACACAATGTCACACACACACACACACACAAACACATAAATGTGCACACATGCACACACTCACACGGATAAATGCACCCAAGGCTCTTAATTGTCTCAGATCTGGATCCATACCCTGCTCACCACAGCTCTTGGCCTGATCATGCACCCAACTAACATTTTCACTCTGGCTCCCCCGGTCCCACACATCAGTGGGTCAGCATTGGTTACTGCTCAGAATACTGCTGGCACTCTTTGGTCATGACACAGTTTTCACATTGTGTGACTGACAGAGCAGGTCCTAAAATGTGTCCAGTCTCCTTGTGACGTATCTAGAGGGTGGAGACCGATGGTCACATGGCAGACCCCATAGGCCAACATAGAGTGCGCTTGAGTACAATCTTGAGGCCCTGCTGGATGTCAGTCACTCTTAGGGTCTTGAGATGAGCAGTGCTGCCTTCTTTACATGCAGACTCTCTGTATGAGGTACTGGACGTGGTTTCACAGCTGAGTGATACTCCGAGGGTATTGCGAGCTACCAGTAGCTCCGGAGCTACTTGTTGGAGACAATGGATGTAGAGGTTGAAAAGGAAGGCACCAAAACCAGTCTGAAATCAGAGGCCCGCAGAAGGTCTTCCAGAAGAGAAAATCACAGGGAAATTCTACAGAAAAAAAATGAGTCAAGAATCAGGAACAAAATGTTAACTGAGTGGGTGATAAATGCAATGAAAAATCAGGGAAATTAATGTGTTACAACACATCCTTCTTTAGGACACCGCTCATTATATAAATGATTTATGAAGAAATTCTATCCCAGGAAAAGAGAATGGCAGCATATTGAATTGGGAATTTCATGCAGCAAACACTAGAGAGGCAGCCTTTTTGGATTGGCATAGATATAAGGGTAGTCATGCTTACTCTTTTGGGAGAGTGTCATTTCCCCAAAAAAGCAGATGAAGGAAGACATACCTCATACCATCGCACTCTGCCAACGCTCTCCTGCATGGAGTGGTCCACAGCATCCCTGCAGAGCGACTGCAACCATGGAGACGCTGAAGCTGGCCAGGCAAAGTGAGAAGAAATTTACCACCACACACCTAGTGTGAGGATGAAAGATGCGCTGCCTTCTCATCACATGATGCAACGCCAGGAAACACATTGCCCCCAGTGAGTGCTGTTCGGAGATGTAACATCCCGTGATTTGCAGACGCTCTGGAATCTTTGTCTGTATATCTGTCTTTGCCCTTTCACTCATTTCATCTTGTGAATTTGTCCACTTTCTTCTTGAATTCTTTTACTGATTTTACCATATCAATCCTGCTATTATTGATCACTTTAAAGCACTATATGTGAATTTGGCAGAGAGACCTTCTGGAAAAAAACGCAATCATGTATGACGTGATCAGCGGCAATACCTCTGCAGCAGCAAAGACCTGAACGATTTAACCTGTAGACTGCGTGTTAAATAATGCAACACAGCCTTGGTTCTACTATTGATCCAGCGGGTTACTAGCAACGAGCATTCATACACCAAATACTCACTTGGGTCCATACATTCATACTACGCTAGCAATTTCCTCTGGTGGGTCAGTTGTACTCTTTATCAAATCCCTGCTACCAATTACTTTTCTGATTGAAGAGTAATGACTTACCAATGGACCCTTTGCTAATTGGGAAGTTTAAAATGAGTGACATTCATTACAATTCATAATCCTGAAATAATCACTGAGTCAGGAAGTTTTAAAATATTTATCTAAAGATTTTGCAGAGTAAAATACAGAACCACATGATACTTAATCGTATATCAAGGATGAAGCATAATAATCAATTATCGATCAATGACGGTCCCTCAGAAAGGAGAAGATAGAGACAGCAGCACAACTAAAGTTGCATTTATATTTACCTAAAGGTGCGAGAAACCAAACCCCTTAGCCAA
This sequence comes from Calotriton arnoldi, assembly GCA_963921515.1. Classification (NCBI taxonomy): domain Eukaryota; kingdom Metazoa; phylum Chordata; class Amphibia; order Caudata; family Salamandridae; genus Calotriton; species Calotriton arnoldi. The sequence goes on along the minus strand of CAWUFW010008078.1, from coordinate 827,855 downwards.
GGAGTTGGAAAGGTAGGACCCAGGAAGGATGAAGAGCAAAGACCTCCTCCAGGTTCAGGACAGGACCGGTGACCTCTCTATCAACGACGCCTGCGTCGTTCCCCTCTCTGATACTTCGCTTCTCCTTGATTCTCTCAGGTAGTCTTCTAAGGTTCCGCCGCCCCCACCTCAGGACCTCTCTGGACAGCGGTTCAGTCTGCAATCGATCAGCTTGTATGTCTGGAGCTTATGCGTCCTAATGCTAACTAATTACCTAATTCTATATCTATTATACTCTTCTACGCCCATGTACCTCCCCTTAATGTTGCAAAAATATGGGCCCACTACTTCTGATTGGACGGGGACAGGGGGTTGATCCTTACACCATGTCAATTTAGTTCAATTTCTTTAAGCCCATTGTCTTTAAAATACCGCCCATCACAATTAATACATTGGCTTTATTTCCCACCCATTTCTCATTGATTCAGCAACAATTTTTTTTATATACAATTGTATCGAGTGCAGGTACATTTCGGGTGAACTTGTGAACCAGGCTTCGCAACCTTGGAGAGCTTCCAAGTTGACTTCATCGTATTCTCTGGTCAGCCTTTCAGGGCGCATGTGCAGAATCAATGTCTCTCGAGCTGCAGTTCAACCAACCCAGGCCCATTTATGAACTAATAAAAGTCAAAGAAGAAAATATTAAAATCACAAATAAATGGTTTCACTGTATACCCACTATGTCTACTCTATTCCCGTTTAATTAAAATTCTATCCTGCATTAATAGCTTTAGAATACCACAGTTTAATTGCAACATATGAGCAAGCTGTAGCACGTGAAAACATTAAGCAGCCATTTTAATACACACTGCGCAGAAGCAAGGATTTCCCTCCAAGCAAAGAAAGACGTCACACCATGTGATATGGTTGACACATGCGCAATAAGTTTCCCGTGTTTTAGCGGCCATTTTAGATTAGACAAGCGTTATTTGTTAGTTTAAACACATAAGCAAGCTTCTTTCTACTTGTATTCGTGTGTGCATTTGTTATTACAGACATTACAAAGATTAATAATTATTACTATGAGAGGATTGCTTACGAGCAAGTCTCATTGAGAGTCCTTGCTCCATCAATCCCCTCTCTGATGGTGTTTCTGAGCCATCAAAATACTACCCACAACCAGATGCCAACTTTTAGCATAAAATTGTCTCAGCTTAATTTTTACACTTTCTATTTTTCACGTCTCCTTTTAGTTTCTTATATAATTCACTTCTCAGATCTTCTAGTTCAATTTCATCAAACTTTCGTTTCTTTCCTTTTCCCGTCACTCTATACATCTCATTCTTCCTACAACATTTGCACCATATTATTATTGACAGTACTATTATTGCTATCCCTGCTAAGGGTATTAATATTTGACCTATAAGTCCTTTCCCTACATTAGCAAACCAGGTACCAATTGACGTAATACTATTTGTCAATCTTTCCCATACACTATCAACTTCCAGTTGTTTTAGTTCCTTCTCAAGTTTGGTTATATTCTGTATATATGTTCCAATTTCTGCACTTTTATCAGGTATGTAAGTGCAACAGTGTTTCGTCTTCAATAATTTACAGACTCCGCCCTCTTTTGCCAGTATTATATCAAGAGCAAGTCGATTTTGCATAACCATAGATCTAATCGCAACCATCTCCGCATTAATCATTAGAAATCCTCCAGCAGTGTCTGTTGATAAACGATCAACTACTGTAGATAATTTAGATAATTTCCTTGAGTTCAGAATTATTCCCACTGAAGGTATCAATTTACCGAATATATCACCTACAATTTCGGAAAAACTAGCTCTTTTACTACGTGTTAATTCATTACTATTTTCATTGCTCCCAGTGTTTCTTTTCACGTGGTATATCTTTGGAAATACTATTCCAAAATAACAACTTCCATACCACCGTGTAGGAAGCCTAAAGTAAGCCTTATTCCCACACACATAATAGATTCCAGGAAAAACTGAATCTGTTCCTCCTTTTAGTCCCCAACCTCCAAGAATTAAGAAATTATGTTCACATTCACTGGTACCGATGAAAATATTGTTATAAACAGTCTTTAACCTATGTAGACAAATTTTCCCTGTCTTTACAAAATCCAGAGCCATAGCAGCTTGAGCCTTGCCAGGTGTGTAACTACCCTCTTTCTCAGCCCAAGGTGGTAGATGAGCCTTATGCTCAGATGCTTTCTTTTGGAAATTTTGTCTTCTATCTTCTACTAAATTCAAAAATATCTTTTCTTCTTCATGTAACGAACATGTTAGATTGCTTCTATGTGCATGTGTAATATCTATCGATTTCATTGTTAGGAAAAATTCTCCCATAAACTGTGACTACTAAGCACTGGGTTCATATTCTTTCAAATCGGAACCTCAGAAAATATCACATCTATGTTTGAATAGTAATACTGAAGTCTCCCTGTTTTATAAAATAAACTAGCCAATACACTACATGATATGCCATAAGTTAATGGCAAATGATGATATGTTAACCCTTCTGCTACTGATTCTGGTAACTTCATACAGACATAACAATTACTAACTTCCATGGTGTCTACATATTGAAACAATAATTTTGTGAAAACATTCAAACTAGTGTCGTTATCTGTTACTTCATGATGAAATTCTGGTTCATCTTCTGCCTTTAGTTCTACTCTATTACTTTTCAAGTTATCTGTCCTTGCCTTCGTTTCGTTGTTAATCTTTTTATCCATTATCAGAAGGTAAGGAATGGCTACGATTACAACTAACCACACTATAAGCACCACTACCAGACTACATATGCATATAGCACACATCTTTTACAACATTTCTGTTTTGGTCTCCCAGAAACTCTATCGTCAGGCATTTTTGACAAGGAAGATTTCTCTTCTTATCGTTATTTCAAGTCTCTTTACGTTATCAAGGTGGTTTTATTTCTTTCTCATAAGTCAGTTCCGCACTTGTTCCTTCGTCACCACTTTCACTTGACTCTGAGCTCTCGTAGTCTTCAAGGATGATATGAGTCCAATCAGGACCTTTAAATTTGTTGTTCACAAGTTTCAGTCTTTTGCTTTTTCGTTTTTCAATTTCACTTGTTTGTTCCGTTAAGCTTGTCACTTCATTTACTTGTTCTGGATCTTCACTCCTGGTTGTTATGTGGTATTTTACTCTTTTAATGACACTAGGCCAACGATCACCTTTTCTGACCTTCTTTGTTTGCACTGTCTCTTCACTTCTTATTTCTTCTTCAGAAATTCTTTTATTTTCAAGTTGTGGCACAATTTGGTTCTCTTCGATTTCAGTTTCTTCTACTTGTTCTTTTTCAGGTCTTATTGCTTTCTCTTCAGCTGCTCCACTGTGAGTTTCCAGTAACTGACCTTGTTCAGGATTTACATCTTCATGCTTGAGATTCTCGTGATCTTCTTCTTGAATGTATTTTCCTAGACCTAACTGGTTCTGATCAGGGCTTATTGCACTTTGTACTTCTGCAGCCTGACCGCGTTCTTCTAGACCTGTCTGTCCCTGCTCAAAATTTGTTGGTTCGTTGTTGATTTGAGCCCAATTTCCTCTCCCTATCTGATCCTGCTCAGGTTCTCTTATTGTTTCATTTTCCTCCTCCTGAGCTGCTTCTTCTTCGCCTATTTGATCTTCTTCAATTTCTTCTAAATTTGCTTGGCTTCTGGTTCTGTTGTAAACTTCTGGTATTTCAACCACTGGTATCCAGTCCTGACTTGTGCTCGGTTGTTCTTCTTCAGCTTCCTGGAATCTCGCACCTGAGATTCTTCAGCTGGGCAACCTTCAGCTTCCTCAGTTATCGATGCTGTCTGAGGATTTTCTTCTTCAGGGTCTGGTACTCTTTTGGTGTGGCTTACATGAATCCAATTAGGCAATCCTGCACATTTTACTGCTGAGTTCGTAATTAGTATGACCTGACAAGGTTCGCCCCACCTGGGTGATAGACACGTTTCTCTGGTGTGATGCTTCACAACCACCCAGTCTCCGGGATTCAGATCATGCTTTTGTTCAGGCTGCCTGGAAACTGCGTCTTCCCCAACCTGGTGAGAGACAGAACGCACTAGGTCAGCCAATCCTTTGCAATAATCCAGAACCATATCATCAGTTATATTCAGCAGTTTATTTGTAGGAACATGTGCTTGTCTCATTGCTCTTCCCATGATTATTTCGTGCGGACTCAATCCGGTATTTCTATCAGGAATGCTTCGGAGTCCCATTAGAACAATTGGCAATGCATCCGGCCAATCTAACGATGTTGATGCACACATTTTTGCCAGTCTTGATTTTATTGTGCCATTCATTTGTTCAACAACTCCAGAAGCCTCTGGACGATATGCACAGTGCAATTTTTGCTCAATTTGGAATGCTTCACAGATTATTCTAATCACATCATTGTTGAAGTGTCCTCCTCTATCTGATTCCAAAGTTACTGGAAAACCAAATATAGGAATGAGTTCTCGTAGCAACAACTTTGCGACTGTAATACTGTCATTCCTTCTGGTAGGGTAAGCCTCCACCCACTTTGAAAACAGACACACTATGACAAGTACGTATTTCAGTCCTCTACATGGTGGTAACTGAATAAAATCAAGCTGCAATCTCACAAATGGACCTTCTGCCTTTCCTATTTTCCCAAAACCAATTATTGTTTTTCTTCCTGGATTATGCATTTGGCAAGTTAGACATCTCTGGCAAAGACTCTCTGCTGCAGCCCTAAACCTTGGATTGTACCAATTTTGTCTGAAGAGCCTAATCATTGTGTCTCTCCCTACATGTGTGTCTCCATGATACATTCTGGCCATTTGTGAAATCAGACAGTCGGGCGTGACTGGTCTGCCATCAGCATAAATCCATACATCGTCGTCTGCCCTTTGAGAACATCCCATTTTAATCCATGCATTTCTTTCATTCTCATCAGCATCATCTTGCAGTCGTTTCACATCATTCCATGTTTCAGGAGGTGCATACAGCATAAGTTGGCAGCTGATTCCCATTCTTTCAACCCTTTTATTGACTGACAACCTGTTTTTAGCACAGTGTTGAGCCACCAAATCTACATATCTGTTACCGACTACCACCCAGTCATCGCCTGACTGGTGTGCGGCACATTTCACCACAGCCAATTCTTTTGGTGATTGTATTGCTTCCAGCAGTTCCTTTACAAACTGTCCATTTTTAATAGGGGATCCTGAAGAAGTCATGAAATCCCTCTGCATCCATAATTGGCCAAAATCATGCACAACCCCGTAACCATATTGACTATCTGTAAATATAGTTACTTTCTGATTCTTCCCAATTTTGCAGGCTTTTATTAAAGAAATTAATTCAGCTACTTGTGCAGATTTTACTCCTGGTAAATAGGATGCTTCGACTATTCCAGTTAATTCACATACTGCATATGCTGCACTTAGTTTACCATCTTCATGCCTTTGGCACGAACCATCAACAAACAGCTCCCTGTCTGGCTCTCTGAGGGGTAGTTCCTGTATGTCAGGACGTGGTTTTGTGCACAATTCTGTGACTTGTAAACAATCATGTTCCTCTTCATCATCTTTAACTTCCTCATGATACGGATCTGGTAGTAAGGTAGCGGGGTTTACTATTGTGCACCTTACAATAGTCACATTTTCAGCACCTAATATTATTCTTTCATATTTAGTCAGCCGACTAGGAGTAAGATGCTGAGTTCGAGTTCTTGTCAACAGAATCACAACTGAGTGTGGGACAAACACTTTAACAGGATGTCCCATTACAATTGATTCACTTTGTTCAATGCTCAAACATGTAGCCGCTACTGCTTTTAAGCAGCCTGGCAACGCTGCTGCCACTGGGTCCAATGTAGCAGAAAAATATGCTATAGGACGTCTGTCTAAACCATGTCTCTGAGTTAGTACTGAAAGTGCACAATTTTCTCTTTCATGACAGAATAATGCGAATCCTCTTGTATAGTCAGGCATGCCTAGGGCAGGTGCTTCGCATAAAACACTTCTCAGTTTTACAAAAGCTCCTACACTTTCATCATCCCACTCAACTGGATCCTTTGCCTTCTTTTTCGTCATTTGAATTAAAGGCTTTGCTAGCAGAGAAAACCCTAGTATCCATTGTCGACAATAACCCACTATTCCAAGAAACATTCTCACTTCTCGTTGGGATACGGGCATTTGCATTTTCTTGATTAATTTTACTCTTTCAGAGGTTATCCTTCTTTTTCCCTCTCAATTTGGTGTCCTAGATACTTAACTGCTGTGGTACAAAACTGCAACTTTTCAGGTGAAACTTTATGCCCTTCTTCAGCTAAGTGATTTAATAGTGCAATGGAGTCAACAACACAGTCCTCTCTGGTGTTAGATGCCACCAGTAAATCATCTATATATTATACTAAGACTGAACTTCCTGGCATCACTAGTTTCTCTAAGCACTTTTTCAATATTTGATTAAAGATGGAAGGACTTTCTGTGTACCCTTGAGGAACACGATTCCATACATAGACTTTGTTCTCAAATTTAAATGAAAAAAGATACTGGCTATCTGGGTGCAATGGTATGGAAAAGAATGCTTGGCATACGTCAATCACAGTAAACCATCCTGCCCTCCAAGGAATCTGGTATAGGATTACTGCAGGATTTGGCACTATAGGACAACAAGGTTCAACAATCTTATTTATTTTGCGTAAATCTTGAACAATCCTATATTTTCCACTAGGTTTCTTTAAACCCATGATTGGTGAATTACAAGGGCTACTCATTACCTCCTTTAGTATGCCTTGTTGTACCATTCTGTTAATTTCTTCAACAACTCCTGCCTTTACTTCTGCACTCATTTTGTACTGTCTGGTATTTGGGAATATTGCACCTTCCTTTACAGTGATTTTAACTGGGTCTATTTTGGCCATAAGTCCTACTTCTTTTCCCATAAAATCCCATACCATGGAATTTACTGCAGTTTTTAATTCTTCTGGCAATTCGTCTTTTGTTATCAGAGAGAACATCTCATCTACTTCTGTACCTTGCTTTGCAATCATTATTTTATATACATGGTCTTCATCTGGGGTCTGAACTGCCACACCATCCGGTGTGCAGAAAATTGTGCAGTTCATTTTGCACAACAAATCTCGGCCCAGTAAATTTACTGGACTGGAATCGCACACTACAAACTGATGCATTTCTCTAAAATTTCCAATTCTTATTTCCATTGGTTCGGTAAGAGGTGTTCTAATCTTTCGATTGGCTACACCCACAACTTGGATAGCTTCTCCAGAGAGACCTGGTAGCACCAGTGTCCAAAAGGAAAGCAATATCATTACCTTTCACCTTTCCTTCCACATATGGACCTGACTGGTCTACCGGTAAGGATGCGCCAAGTACGCACTCCTTCTCCCCCTCTCCTAGGCACCGTCATTGACTATATGGACAAAAATCATCCTGTAAAAGAAATTGTGAAGTTACATAAGCATTCTTACCAATTCCTCCTTGATATCCGACGTCTGTACCGTGCTTTGCTCTGCTTACATTACCCTGTATAGGTGCAGGTGGCAACTGACTCTGAGGATTTACATCCTGCTGTGAGTCATTCTGCGTCTGTGGATTTAAATTTTGATTTGGGCCGTTATTATTCCGAATCTTTTTACATTCATCCTTCCAGTGCCCCAATTTTCCGCATCCATGACAAGGAAATTTCTTTTTAGCCTCTTCTCTGCTCATTCGTCCTCTCATTTTACCACCATTCCCAGTGTCACCATTCATTCCAGAATCTTTTCCCTGATTATCATTTGGATTATCCAAATTAATTCCCTGTCGCTCAGCCATTTTCACCTGAGCCCACATCACTTTCTCTTGTAGTTTCTTGTGCCTATCCTCAATGTCGTCTCCACAATATTTTACATATTTCAAAATCTCATCTATGGGTTTCCCTTGCCAGCACAACATGTGCTGCTTAATCATTTGACAAATCTCTGGCTTTAAACCATAAACAAATCAATAGACAAACTGACTCATGTTTTTATCTCCAATGTGCTCAAATCCACTGTACTGTTTGAATACCTGCAATAAACGTTCATAATAGGCATGTACCGATTCGCTTGCTTCTTGGGTAGTTCTGTCTATTTTTACCAAATCCGTTTCTTTTGGTGGTATTTTCCCTTTCAGGTAAGTTATTACTTGCTGATACTTTTTCATTACATCACTTGATGGGGCACCTGTCTTTGGATCTCTAGGATACTCTTCACTCGGCCAATCAACTGTGATTTTACAATCTGTCCATAAATCGGCAGGTACCACTATGTCGAACAAACCATCCAAGTCCTTCAACAATACCTTTGACACTTTCACAAACCTCTCAACCTGCTTGTACCATTCAATTGGCTTTTCCCTCAACTTTGGAAAATCATTCGTAAATGACAAGATATCCTGTCTACTCCATGGAACATGAACATAACCTCCTCCAGGAACTTCACGCATCGGGTACATTTGATCTGCTTTCCCTGTTTCCTTCATTAAATATTCAGAAGTGGTTCTATTGTACCGTGACTCTTCCTTTTTCTTTGTCCATCTAACTTTCCATTTATCTAGATCTCCCCATTTTTGCAAAACTGACATCAATTCCTTTACTTGTAGTTTTCTTCCAGAGGCATTCATGTTTTCTAAATCTTTGTCAGAAAAATCTGCTCTATAGGGTTTCTGTGACACCTTTGACTTCCCTATTTCAATTCCCATCTGCAAGGCTAAATCTGATAATTTTTCATGAAATATTTTTACATTTCTAGTGATACTTCTGCATACGAACAATAGTTCTTCCTCATCATAAGTATTTAGATGATCTACCCCTACATTTCCTGCTATCATTTCTTCTAACTCGACTTTTAATTTGTAGATGTCCATGATCTTTGGGGGTGAACTTTGTCTGTCTGATCCTTGTGCCCACCTTTCTAAGTCTTCTGGCGTAACTACTGTGGCACTTTTGGTTCCTCATGAGGTTACTATGTTTACATCTTTGGAGCAACCAGGTGTTACTCTTCCAGGAGTGGTATTTACAGATCCTCGAATAGGTAAATCCATTAAGGATATCATGCTTTCACAATCACTGATTTGATCATCAATTATTACGGGTTCAGGTTTAGGAATTTCTACCGGTGTGGGCATTGCTAATGGTTTCGGATAATTCACCTTATCACCAAATAAGGGAACCACTGGACCAATCGTTACAGGTATGGTCAGGGAATCAGGATGTACATTCAACTGTGTTATTTTCTGTATCAATTCTGCTCTGTTTCTGTCTATAGCTTCCTTTTCCTTATCCTGAAGTACCCTATTAACTGGGGGATTATGCAATACTTGCGGTACCAATGGTGTCTTTAACAGTGGTGCACTTGGGGTACATCCACTTGTCCCTTCCTGATATGGTGGCGGGTTCTTTAATATTTCTTCCATAAATTCATCTTCGGAATCTCCAAATCCTGTCAAATGTTTTGTCTTCTCTGTGCATTTGCTCCCTAACGATTCTTCTGCCATTAATATTGGATACAAACCTTCTGTAAGCATCGCTCTTCTCCACTGTTTCATTTGACCGTCCCTTGACTCATTTTGGTATCTAGGAAAAAATCCCCGATAACCCCTACTACTCCGGGATCTGTCACGTTCGAATGCCTCGGTTTCCCACTCTTCTAAGGCTTCGTATTGAGTTAATCTTGGTCTGGGTTCTAAGTCATTCATCCTCAATCTCAAATTTTGAAGAATTCTCCCATTGAAAGTGCCATTTTCTGGGAACGCTAATATTCCATCATTTTTGGTATATTCTATCCAATTCTCTAGCCATACGCAAGTATGATAACCTCTCTCCATCATCATGAATGAAGCGGGTGTTTTAGCTGGTGGAATGATAATTCCTTCTCTAGTTTTTATGGGTTTATCCTTTTTAAAATAATTCTTAATCTTTTGTAAAAATGAAATTTTTCTCTTCTCTCCGTACATTTTGGGTAAATCTTGGTGTATAAACTTATATTCTGCGAAACCTAGAAATCTCCTATCCGGACGAGTTCCTATTAAAGTCGGATCGCGTTTCAACATATAATTTTCACTATCCACTAGGATTTTGACTACTATGCTAACAACTAATTAAATTCCAGCTAACAATTATCTCCGAACCAATCCTAGCGCGGCTTTTCAGTGACGTCTTTTCTGACGACCCCTCCTTTACAATCTGCGCTTCTCTGTCCCTCGCTGTTTCGACCAATCCCAGCGCGACACCTGTGACGTCAATACTACTCCTGACTACTGACCCCTCCTTTACAAGAGTCGTTCCACGCCTTCTATTTCAACCAATCCCAGCGCGGCGTTTTATGACGTCAGCTTCCTCTCCGGCAGCTGACCCTCCCTTTACAAAATCGTATGCAAAACTTTTATTTTTCCACAATGCTTATAAAAATTCAATAACAACATAAAACATTCGCTATCGTGTCAGTTTCGCTAATCTGAAAAGATAGTCTCTCTCACACTTAGTAAAACCTTTCCGTTTACTAAACATACACTACGAGTAAAAACCCTTCCGTTTACTCTTCACGTAAGCTTCAGAAATACCTGCTACTTCTTCAATGTTACCCTTTCTAGGTGATATAACATCAAATTTTTACCAGCATATTCCTTTTGCTATTACTCACACTCATAGAGTCCCTAACAAGTACTGATAGCCCTGCTTAACTTTTCAGTACTATTTCTGCCTGACAGATAACCTCACTGCAGTATGGCTTCCACTTACCATCCGCTATTCAATTTTTCCCGGGAATTCTGGACAACATAAAACAAACTTTGAACAAACGGATGTTAGTTTATAAAAATAAAATTCTCATTACCCAATTAACAAAATACAACCATCCTCTGATAACCAGATAACTGATCCAGCGGGTTACTAGCAACGAGCATTCATACACCAAATACTCACTTGGGCCCATACATTCATACTACGCTAGCAATTTCTGCTGGTGGGTCAGTTGTACTCTTTATCAAATCCCTGCTACCAATTACTTTTCTGATTGAAGAGTAATGACTTACCAATGGACCCTTTGCTAATTGAGAAGTTTAAAATGAGTGACATTCATTACAATTCATAATCCTGAAATAATCACTGAGTCAGGAAGTTTTAAAATATTTATCTAAAGATTTTGCAGAGTAAAATACAGAACCACATGATACTTAATCGTATATCAAGGATGAAGCATAATAATCAATTATCGATCAATGACGGTCCCTCAGAAAGGAGAAGATAGAGACAGCAGCACAACTAAAGTTGCATTTATATTTACCTAGAGGTGCGAGAAACCAAACCCCTTGGCCAAGGAGTTGGAAAAGTAGGATCCAGGAAGGATGAAGAGCAAAGACCTCCTCCAGGTTCAGGACAGGACTGGTGACCTCTCTATCAACGACGCCTGCGTCGTTCCCCTCTCTGATACTTCGCTTCTCCTTGATTCTCTCAGGTAGTCTTCTAAGGTTCCGCCGCCCCCACCTCAGGACCTCTCTGGACAGCGGTTCAGTCTGCAATCGATCAGCTTGTATGTCTGGAGCTTATGCGTCCTAATGCTAACTAATTAGCTAATTCTATATCTATTATACTCTTCTACGCCCATGTACCTCCCCTTAATGTTGCAAAAATATGGGCCCACTACTTCTGATTGGATGGGGACAGGGGGTTGATCCTCACACCATGTCAATTTAGTTCAATTTCTTTAAGCCCATTGTCTTCAAAATACCGCCCATCACAATTAATACATTGGCTTTATTTCTCACCCGTTTCTCATTGATTCAGCAACAATTTTTTTTAAATACAATTGGATCGAGTGCAGGTACATTTCGGGTGAACTTGTGAACCAGGCATCGCGACCTTGGAGAGCTTCCAAGTTGACTTCATCGCATTCTCTGGTCAGCCTTTCAGGGCGCATGTGCAGAATCAATGTCTCTCGAGCTGCAGTTCAACCAACCCAGGCCCATTTATGAACTAATAAAAGTCAAAGAAGAAAATATTAAAATCACAAATAAATGGTTTCACTGTATACCCACTATGTCTACTCTATTCCTGTTTAATTAAAATTCTATCCCGCATTAATAGCGTTAGAATACCACAGTTTAATTGCAACATATGAGCAAGCTGTAGCACGTGAAAACATTAAGCAGCCATTTTAATACACACTGCGCAGAATCAAGGATTTCCCTCCAAGCAAAGAAAGACGTCACACCATGTGATATGGTTGACACATGCGCAATAAGTTTCTCGCGCTTAGGGGCCATTTTAGATTAGACAAGCGTTATTTGTTAGTTTAAACACATAAGCAAGCTTCTTTCTACTTGTATTCGTGTGTGCATTTGTTATTACAGACATTACAAAGATTAATAATTATTACTATGAGAGGATTGCTTACGAGCAAGTCTCATTGTGAGTCCTTGCTCCATCACTATGACCTCTTAAAATAACCACAATACCCATGATGTTCTATAAATCACAAACTAGGCACCTACTGACAACAAGACGCCCTTCAAGGAGAGCAGTTAGAATTGTCCGATGTAATGGTATCGTCGTATGACACACATACATTACCATCCAATTTTAAAATACAATAGATAAAAAAGACCTTTTTTTATCCAAGCAAGTGTACATTTTGCAGTCTGTGGAACCCTGCAATGTCCCTTTTCTCTAAAGGTTATAGCTTTAGCGCATTCGGACTGTTATTAACAAAATCATACATTCTAGATCTGAACAGAGTTATGTTATGGCAAGTTGTGTGTTGCAAAGCAACTTACTGCATTTTTTCTGGCAGTGCTTACTGTCGCAGCTTTTATGTGTTTTATTAGCAGGTGTTAATATCACCCAACATACTGGTATTCATTGTTATTGACTTTAAAAGGATGAAATACTGAACCAGCCCTGCATGGATTCTTGCATCTGATATTCAGGCTGCACATATACTTTTTCAGCTCACGTATCGACCTTCTGAGAAACCTTTATGACAATGGCCAATGCTGCCTTAACTGGTTCTACCACTGTGCATGTTAATTTAAGGTAGTTAAAGGCATCAAATGACCTTCAAGCAGCTTCTTTGTTTTAAACACTCTGATGTGTATAAAGGCTGAAACATGGTAGTAAAAAGACAGATGTCTGACTCGTTATTTACAAAAAGTAAGCATAGCTGCAAGACTGCCCTGGGGAATTTGTGTTAAAGCCTTTGCATTTGTGACCTCTAAGTCTGCAATAGCGCCCAGATGCCCCTAGGAGTGACAGTGCTGCGCTTTACAAAGGCTGTTGATTGATTGATTGAATAGCAAGGGCAGTAACGGGGTGCAAAACAGCAGGCCAAGAACTACCACACTCTACCACTAACCCTAATATAAAGCCATGACTGGGAGGTCATGTCATGCCAAAGAACACCTCACATTTCAGTCTTGTGAAAATAGACCCCGAGTCTTCTTAGGAGATGTTTTGCCGGACGCAGGAATGCGGAAATGTGGTCATCATGTTTATAAAAGGCCAAAGTCCCCATGAGACGAATATGTCTCTTTACACCGCAAGCAAATACCACGCGGTAGGTTACAACGCGGACGTTACATCGTCCGCGTTGTTACCACGCATGGCTTTACATCGCAAGTCGTTTCTACGGCTTGTACTAGATGGCGCGCTGGACTTAGGAATAGTATAAATTACTATTCCTACTCCAGTTAGCGCAACAGCAGGGAATGTGTTGGATTTAAAATCCAACACATTCCCTGGTGTTGCGCGCCATCTAGCGCAAGTCGTTGAAACGACTTGCGATGTAATGCCATGCGTGGTAACAACGCGGACGATGTAATGTCCGCATTGTAACCTACCCGCGTGGTATTACTCGCGTTGAAACCGCTGTTTCCCCCAAGAGACATATTAGGAGAATTTCTTTAGGACCAGCACCAGATTTAGGACCTGAGCTAGAGTTTGGTTACTGGAATACAGTCTGTCTGGGTGACGGAGGACATCACGTCCACCTACCTCCACCACCCTGACCGGCTACTATCAGCCAAATAAGGAAATCGCTAACCACCCCCTCCCCCCAGCCGCCATCACTGTACCTTGATAGGAACCGCTGTCATGGTGCTTTCTGTCTGGGTACAAAACGTTTTGCTGTTCAACAAACTTTCCCAGAGCTTTTGTTGTCCAAAAACAAATTCCAAAAGTGAGAGTTTGTTATTGAAAAATAAATAACTAATAACCAAGTGGTACCTGGCCGTGGAGGATATCACACCATCCACCCTAAAAAGGGTGGGCGGTGTAATGCTCTGCCCCAATGGCCCCCAGTTCGTCGGCCTATTGGAGGAAGTTTTCCGTCGATGGTGCCAACTGGGATTTCGCTGACCGAAAACTGTCAGAGGCTTATTTACAAGCCCCTTGCGCCACTTTTGCGTCACTTTTAACATGGGAAAAGTGACGCAAAAGTGGCGCAAGGGGCTTGTAAATCTGCCCCTCAGTGTTTAAAACCCAAAATAGGGTGGACAAACGTCCTCGGACTAAGAAGAGAAGATGCTAGGGCATTTTAGAAGTGTCAGAACTGTGCGCCTCTCAGAGGGGGAAAAGGCATCATGGTAATATGAATTACTGGAAGAGTAATTCTTACGTATTGCCTAAAGACAGCTTGAACTGCCTTGCGAGCCTCATGTTTCCTCCCCAAAATAATAAAAATACATAGGTAACGAGTGGCTTTCAGTCTAACCTCTTTACCTATGAGGCTATTTGTTTGTCACTCAAATTATGCTTCCTCCCACCAGTGCAACACCATAGAACAAGACATCAGCCCACTTCAGCCATCGGATGCCTTCACTTTAAGGAAGCACATTATTCCTGAGCGCAAATATATATCCACTTAAAAAATTGCCCCCAATATTACAAACTTGAAGGCACTTAATTTTACGATCTTCCTTTGCATGACGTCAAAGAATTAAAAGAAAATTGACAAACAACATGTTCTGAGGTTCATAAACAAAAGACATTTCATTGAACAGTCTGAGGAAATGTTCCCAGAAGTACCAAAGGTGAACTCTATTTTCGCTTCCGTGGCGTCTTCTTCGTCAATGTCTTCGGAAGAATCTACCTTTTCAGATCAGTAGATAAGAAGGTGGAGTCAGCCTTCAAAGGGTCCTACGGGGCATGCTAGTATGTATGGCGCTAATGCATCACAGGTTCTAATAAAACATTTTGAAAAGGTGCTTGCTTCTCTTCAGGAGAAAGGAGATCCTACTGTGATTATGGCACAAATGGAAGTACGTTCTCAGTTCCTCTCCTATGTGACATTCGACAATTATTGGGCTTTTTCATCTGCAGCAGGAGCAGCAGGCTCAAGATGCAGATCTTTGTGGATGAAGCCCCGGAAACCTGAGGGAAATCAAAAGACTCTGGGCCAGAACCTTCCATTCTCAGATCCCAAACACTTCGGTGAAGAGTTAAATCAGATGGGCCCAAAGATTGAAACCCTTCAAGTTGTTTCAATGGGAAAAGTATTTTTTTCCAAAATCAGAAATTTCAAGGACAAGCTAATAGGTGTCCCTTTCGAGGCCTTGCTCAAGGCTGGGAATCTAAGGGGCATATCTACGAGGACGGCGATAAGTCAACGCAAAGCGCGCTTAGCGCTTTTCTACTTATCGCCGTCTATCACTTGATTATATCGCCCTGGTAGCGCGTTATCTACAACGCTTTTCCCCAGGGCGATATAATTACCAGCGATAGCGGGGAAATCGCCGCTTTGCAGGGAACATCGCTGTTTTTCCAGCGATGTTCCCTGCAAAACGGCGATAACCTTGCTGATACGACCCTGTGGTCGTATCAGCACAATCCACCCCCATAATAGGTATGTCTAAGTCTGCATTTTAGCAGACGTTAGTTTTCGGCGAAAACAGCGGTTTTCGCCCAAAACTAACGTCTGCTAAAATGCGTTAGTAGCCTTGTAAATATCGCGATGTGCACATCAGCGATATTTACAAGGTTGTACTGCCCAGTGACGCCACTTTGCATCTCATTAGAGATGCAAAGGGAGACGTCGGGTAAAAGGGTGCTAACATGCGCCAATGCATGTTAGCACCCTCTTGTTAATAGGGCGATAATTTTATCTCAGCTTTTTGGCTTTAAAAGCCAAAAAGCGGAGATAAAGCCCTTGTAGATATGCCCCTAAGTTTGGCAACATATCCCAAGGGCAGAGGAAATCCACTCAGGGGCCAAGTCAGAAATGACTATTGGAAGGTAGGCGCACAACTTCAATTCTTCCTGCCCAATGGACACTTTGGGCCTCATGTATGAGGCCCCTTGCGCTGCCGGAAAGTTACTTTTTGTTACGTTCCGTGGCGCAGGAGCCTGCTCCATATTTATGAGGCAGCACTAAGCCAATTTTCTTGGGCTTAATGCTGCCTCGTAAATATTGATGTGGCCAGATTCCACTTCCTAGATTTACATAGGAACCCCTGGCCGATGGTCTTTATTGCCTGCTAAAGAAGTGAAGAAGGGAGCAAGATAAAATGACCAATTATACATTTTCCCTCCTCGTCTGACTAAAGGGCCGCAGACTCTGGATTCAGGTTTTGTTAATTTATTACAAAGCCAAAAATAACAGAATATAGACACACCTCAATATCAGAGCATAAAGATACATGAATACTAGTACAGAGCTAAGCCTACGAATATAGTTCATTCGGCAAAATAGGAACAAAACAATGAACTCCAAAATCAGAACGCAACTAAGTATAGACTCTGTGTCTAAATCCCTTTTCATTTGTATTTCAGGAATTAAAGAATAATCTGTCCCTATCCTACTTCTAGAGTGACATCCCTACCTAGCTTCCCAGTTGAATTCCCCTCAAAGGTGTCAGCACGTGTTGTCTTCCTAAGAAGTACACTCAAGTTAAATTGGCCAAGTAGCGTAAAGCCACGGAGCTTGCTCTAAAATACTCCCTTTCCTCAGTCCAAAGCAGAAGTCCTGCAAATCTGTCCCTGTGCCTAATACAAAAAGACAAAGTTACACCCCTAACAGGTCACATGGTAAACTGTTCCGTGAACACCTTCTTTGAGTAACTTTCCACAGACTCCAATTAATTTGAGTTCTCTTCGACGACCTTGGCTCCCAAGGTTGCAACAGGCACGGAAGGTGTCCTCCCTTTTCTCTGTTCAAGTTCTTCAAAGACATTCCTCTCCTCCCATGTATCTTCTTAAATCTGAAATAACTAGGTCGAATTCCTGCACCTGCAGTAGGGGCGAAAGGAAACTTTCTACACACATAAATTCTAATTAACTTATAACTTGAGAGCAAACAAGGAGAAACGAAACTTGAGAAAAACTAAAGTTACGCCTACAATTGGCTAACCTAAGAGCCTTCTTTAATGTGCACCCGTTACACAAGCCTCTAAACGAATCATTTATAAACAGTGAATACATTTATATTGCATAATATTCATAATGCACATGCATGATTACATGATTTCTCTAAACATGTGCGAAATCCTGATCATTCCTGTAAATAACATTACAATTTAAATTCTACTGTCTTAATATGAAGATATAAGCTTCATTCTAATCACACGAATTACAGCAAAACAACAGAATATTTGCGAGTGCAGTTCGTCCATGAATATAATGCACCCTTACAATTTTAAGAGCGTCGAGCGCTCTATCAATATCATTCCCTTTAACGCAGTTTTCTGCATTAAAGGGGTGTGCAATGGGTGTTGCTGGGGGCGTTCCCAGCAACATCCTTGGCTTTTTTACACTGCCCCAGATTTATGAGAAATCGTAAATCTGAGGCAGTGCCAAAAACTTACGCCTCCCCCAAGGGAGGCGTAAGGGAGGAACTATGAGGAGAAATATCTTTCTTTCTCCTCATTTTCCTTTTTCTGCGTGTGCTGCATTCTGCAGCACACATAGAAAGAGGAAAAGCTTCTTCTGATTGTTTTTGTGCAGGAAGGTTTCCCTTCTTGCACAAAAATAATCATCCCCGCAACGCAGGCACCCTTGCACCATAGTGTTGGCGTACAGCAGCCCATTGTGCACCGGAGCAGGGGAAAAGGACAGAAATGCACAGTATCCGATAGATACGGCGCATTCCTGCCCTTTTCTTTTACCGTAGGGCAGCGCAGCAGGGAGGCCTGCAGCACTGCCCTACGGTAAAACCTCATAAATGAGGCCCTTTATGTTTTGAACTACTGGGTTCTGTCAATTATCCACCAGGGTTATCAGATTCCCTTTTTTCATTCTCCACCAGAAGATATGTTCAGACCTACAGCATTATCAAGAGACAAGGTGAAAGCAGAAGCATTGCTGGCAGGTGTAAAAAAATTACTCCAAAAAAACAGCAAGTCCTGTTCCTCCTCATCAGGAGAACAGAGGTTTTTATTCAATTCTCTTTTAGTTTGAAAACCAGACAGTTCTTTTCATACAGTTCTGGACCTAAAGTTTCTGAACAAATATGTAAAGATGGAATATTTTTGCATGGTCACACTGCAGTCAGCCATTCCTCTAATCAAGAAAGACGACTTCATTGGGACATTGGATTTCCATATCCCAATCCACCTAGTGAACCAGAAATTTCTGAGTGGGGGAGAGACATTGCCAGTTTCAGGTACTTTCTTTTTGGTCTGTTACACAACTCCAAGGACCTTCACCAAGATATTGGCTCCAGTAGTGGCATATTTACAACTCAAGGTAATTTTCATCTTCCCATACTTGATTGATTGGCTAATTTGTATTTAATTGTTCTTAATTGCAGCAGTGTTTTACTTCCTATTGGCATTCAAGAGCTCAGGCACAAGAAGTGATGCAATCAACAACCAGTCTACTTCAAGAGTAGCGGTTCAAGTTGAACTTTCTCAAGACCCACTTAGAACCGTTCCAGAGGATTCAATTCATAGGAGCAGTCTTCAATACAGGTGAGGGGGTTGTCTTTCTTCCCTAGGACAGAATTTAGACATTACAGTCAACCCTACTATCTCTATTGTCTCATTTGTCAGCCCCAGACAGATTTTGGTTAAGAGTATAAGGTTTGCTGGCAGCAACGACGGCTGTAGTCCCATGGACTCGCCTCCACCTAAAACCATTAATAAATCACGTATTGAATCATTGGAATACACAGTCAGCCAACTACGAGACATTGGTTCAGGTGTCATCTGCCATTTTGCAGAAATTGAACTGCTATCTTCACAACCCCAATTTGAAGAAGGGAATTCCTTTCCCGATTCCATCGGCTGTTCAGCTAAAACAGATGCCAGCTTGTGGGGTTAGGGAGCACTGGCTGCGTTGTGGAAAGCAATCCAGTTCCTGTATCTCCAGTTGAAGGGAAAGAACCTTGTAATTCAAACAGACAATCAAGTAGCAAGATGGTACCTAAATTGCTGGGAGGTACAAAGAATCCTCATTTGAACATGTTGGAAACTCACATTTTTTCTTGGGCAGAGGAGAATCTAGTCTCAATGAAAGAAGTATACATTTACAGTGTGTTGAATTTTCATGCTAACAGCTTAAGCTGCAGCTTTCCATCATTTGTATGTTACCATCTGTCTAATGTCCTTGTTTGTCCAGATCGGCCAACTATTTGGGACCCCCTGGAGTGACTGTTTGTCTCCCCTCACAATGCATTGCTTCCGGTGTTTTGCATGCAGGTGAACTGTCAACAAGCATGGGCAGTGGATTGCTTTCAGTTCCCTGGCTTCAGGGTCTCTAATATGCCTTCCACCTGATTCCCTCCCCCCCCTCCCCTCGAGGGTGCTTTAGAAGATTCTGGCGAAGAGGGTATAGGGGATTTGTTTATAGCTCCCTTCTGGCCAAGGCACCAATAGTTTTCACTATTGTTGAGTCTGTCCAAGGGCAAGTTTTCAGACCACCTGGAACAGATCCAACAGGTAAAACTAACAGCCTGGAACTTGAGAGATGAGCCTTGGAGAAACTAGTGTGCTCTTCCCAAGTAGCTAAAGAGATTCAGATGTCTCTAAAGGAATCTACAGCCTCTCTTCGTATAAGAAGAATTGGGATTTGTTTTCAAAAGGGATTCCTCTAAAAAGTTTAGATTCTGTTACTGGGAACCCCTCTCAAATTCTTGAATTTTCAAGGGAGGGTTTCCACAAACATTTGGCTCCTTCGACCCTGGCAGCTCAGTGAGTGGCTCATAAACCCTTTTGGGGTTCTAATGGGGAATTGGAGAAGATTGCTCCACTCGCAATGGGGTTGCTGAGAATTTTCCCCTTGCGAAACCCAGTTACGCAGGTTATTCTTCCCACTTGGGATTCGCCCACAGTTTTGAGAGGTTTACAGGGACACCTATTTGAATCTCTTGAGGAGGCAGATATGGTTTGGGTATCAGCAAAGACTACATTCTTAATAGCATTAACATCGGCCAGGCATTTTGGGTGGCTGAGATCCCTGGTAGTCTCATATCCATATTTGCAGATTCTTTCTGATAAAGTTGTGTTAAGACCTGATCCCAAATGTATTCCAAAAGAGATTGCGAAGTTTCATGTGCAGCAAGAAATAATTCTCCTGTTCTATCAGAAGGGGGATGTTTAGCAGCTTCCTTCTTCATTAGACGTCAAGAGAGCATTGCTGATTTATTTACAACGCACAAAGGAGTTTAGAATATCAAGCTAAATCTTTATTTATTTTTGCAGTGTAAATAAAGTCAAGAAGGTTACAACTGCTACTTTAAGTAAATGGGTTCATTGGGCCATTTGCCAGGCTTACAAATCTCTAGGTGAGGTTCCCCCTTCCAACCATCAGGGATGATCGACTAGATCAGTTTCCACTTCTTGGGCAGAGTCTGGTGGGGTTCCCATTCAGGAGATATGCAGAGCGGCCACGTGGGCATCCCATCATACTTTTGTTAATCATTATCGAAGAGATGTGATGAATGTGAGAAGTTGGCCTGGCATATGCTGTCCACTAGTTATAGTGGGCACCTTGCACCAGTCCAAACGACCCTTATTGATGATAGGTTTAAAGACAACCTTTATTGAAAGCTATCCTAGTGGTAGCTATGGAGAGCAGCCTTCAGGCTAAGTCTTGAAGGAGTGTTAAGCTGTTTGTTTTACCAGTGATAAGCTCATTAATGACCAAATGATAGGAGAACCACACCAGGTGTATATATATAAAATATATGTATTTATTACTAAACACTACCCAATAGTCTCTTTATGAGGCTAGAGGTCAAAGTACACAAGTTACAAGTCAAATAGCACAGTAAATTAGCACAATATACGATTAGCCCTAGGGGCGTACCAAAACATATATTAAGAAGGTGGTATAAGAACCATGACTTAAGTAGACACAAGGCCTAGAGCCTGTAGAATCCCTGGGACCCCAAGGAACCACCCAAGGTAGTGACACAGGGGATCCACGGGGGCTGTGTGCAGTGTGTGAACACAGCCGCGAGCTCCGTTAAAGTCTATGGGAAAGTCGCGGTAAGAGTTTTAGAGTTAAAGGACACTTAGAAATGGACTAGGACCAAACCCTCTTGGACTTAGACAGTTCTAGGGTCAACACCCACGGGAGCACCGGAGTACTCGAGTTACCTCACCCAGGGAAGCCGGGTGCATAGGTGGCAAATGGTGTCGGGTCGCGTCGTCATTTTCAATGGCAGCCTGCCACGTAGTGCTGCTGCCGGGAGGATGCGAAGTGTCCGAAGAGATCCAAGCCTGGATCGGAGATGAGAAGAACCTGAAAGCAGAGGGGACAGAGTCTGGGTCACTTGCCAGTGACCAGGGGCACGATAGTCGAATGCCCACCGATGTCGGGTGCTTCAGGTGAAAGAGGTGAAGCTTGACCCTTCAGCCACGAGGACCAGGAGGCATCGACGACAACTAGGAGCTGGATTCGAGCTGTCCCACAAAGGTTGTCGAGTGCTGAAGCATTGGTGTCCGGATTGAACACAACAAGCCTTGGCAACAGCAACCCACGCAGAAAGGAGAAAGATGCTTCGGAGCAGACCAGCAAGGTCTGAGGGACTCACCACTTGGTGGGGAGTTAGGGCACGTCTGGAGCAATCAGAAACGCCCAAAGAAAATTAGAGTTGCTTTCACAGGGACCCACCAGTTGACGGACCAGGGATAGCAAAGGAGCCCCAAGTGGAAATGCAGGAAGTGGGCCCACGGAACACTCGTGGAGTGTAGGCTCACAATCTTCGGAGCAAATGGTGCTCGGGGCCTGGGCTACAAGTAACCCAAAGCAGGACTTCAAGAGTCATCGAGAAGTCAATGCACTAGCAAATGTGCATGGTGACCAGGAGGTCCGGTTCCACGCTACTCACAAGGGCTGTGGGTCTCAGCTTTGCTGGGGACTCGGGTCCACTTCTGAGATGTTAGAAATTTTCTTCCTGGGCTGCAAGTACTTCAGAGTCCGGCGGGAGCTTCGGCGATGCAGACCGGCAAATGCTTCGTTGGTGCCTGCCAAGCAGGGGAGTCACTCCTTGACCCCAAGAGAGATTTCTTCAGTCCTCTAGTCTTGAGTAGAGCATCGAAGTTCCAGGATTCAGTTGCAGAGTTTCGTCCAGGGATATCTAAAGTCCTGTTGCCAGGGTTCCCTTACTTATACTAAAGAAAGGGGTTGGAAAGAGGGGTGGCTACACCCGTTTCCTTTGTCCAGTTCCGTGCCAGAGCAGGGGCTGGCAGCCCCTGCAACCGGTTTGAACTGGGGTATGCACGAGGACACCAAATGTGCCCCCAGTGCAGGACTTCAAAGCACTCTTGGAGTGCACCCACCCAGCCCCAATCCACTAAGGCCTGTCTGGGAGGTGGTATCACCTCCCTGTGACAGGAAACCTATTGTCCAGGCCTCCCCTGCCGGAGTTTCGGTCAGCAGCAGGAGGCCAGACTCGTGTCTGTGGCTGCAGCATCCATTTTGTGATGCCAGGCTCTGTTTAGGTGGTACCGGGTATACCGGTGCTGTCATGTCTCTCCCTCTAGAAGGGTGGGATCATACTCCCACACCAGTTACTGGTGTGGGGGTATGATTCCAAGGTGTTTGACACCAAACACGACATGTTTCCGTGCAGCCATCCCAAAGTTAGCATTTACCGTTTAGATATAATGCACTTAAGAGTATATGGTCAGGCTGCACCACAGACAACCCCGGAGAGGAGATTCCGAAGGCTGCAGAGGGGCTCTGCTCATGCAGGGGCACCCTCTCACATAAAACCAAGCACCCTGCCTTCAGGATTGATAAGGCCTGCCATAGGGGTGACTGATAGGTTTCTAGGTGCAGTGTTAGGTGAGGTATAGTGAACCTATATCTCTGTAAGGGGTGCATGCACCACCTTACTCAGGCTGCAGTAGCAGTCCTGTGGTGTCATTTTGGAGGGCCTTCCAGGGGTGGCACAATACATGCTTCAACCCATTGTAGGCCTCTGGGGTACCTATGCCCTGGGTACATAGTATACCATATACTAGGGACTTATAAGGGCACCCCAGAATCCAATCTGAAGTGTACTTAAGGTACAGGGAATCAATTTAGAGAGGAAGCAGCTAGGCTGGGGTCCTGGATAGCAGGGCCCCAGCCAGACTAAAGTCGAAAAACAGTGATACACCAGCAAAAAGTGGGGGTAACCATAAGAGGCAGATCCTACTCTCCTACACAACCCCCCAAATGCAGGGACATTAAACTAACCTTGACCAGTTAAGTCTTCATGTTCTAAGTGGAAATATCTGGAGAGTCCATCTGCATTGGCATGGTTACTCCCAGGTCTATGTTCCACTGTATAGTCCATCCCCTGTAGGGAAATGGACCATCTCAAAAGTTTGGGGTTTTCACCCTTCATCTGTTTTAGCCATAAGAGGGGCTTATGGTCTGTCTGAACAAGGAAGTGAGTGCCAAACAAGTATGGCCTCAGCTTCTTCAGAGCCCAAACCACAGCAAAGGCCTCTCTCTCAATGGCTGACCAACGTTTCTCTCTGGGGGTCAGCCTTCTGCTAATAAAAGCTACTGGCTGATCCTGACCTTCATCATTCAACTGTGACAGTACAGCCCCTACCCCCAACTCAGATGCATCTGTTTGTACAATGAACTTTTGGAGTAATCAGGACTTTGCAGAATGGGAGCAGTGCACATGGCCTGCTTCAGGTCATCAAATGCCTTTTGACAGCTAACTGTCCACTGAACCTTCTTGGGCATTTTCTTAGAGGTTAAGTCATTCAGGGGTGTCACTATTGATCCATACCCCTTGACAAATCTTCTGTAGTACCCAGTCAGGCCTAAAAGGCTCTCACCTGAGTCTGGGTAGTTGGAGCAACCCAGTCCATGATGGTCTGGATTTTGCTCTGCAATGGTTGAACCTGGCCTCCACCCACAAGGTGGCCCAGGTACACAACCTGACTCTGCCCTATCTGGCACTTGGTGGCCTTGATAGTTAGGCCTGCCTTCTGCAGGGCCTCCAAAACATTTCTGAGGTGGACCAGGTGATCCTCCCAGGTGGAGCTAAAGACAGCAATATCATCTAGATATGCTGCACTATAGGCTTCCAGACCTGTAAGGACTGTGTTCACCAACCTCTGAAAAGTGGCAGGTGCATTCTTCAAACCAAAGGGCATCACCACAAATTGGTAAAGCCCACCAGGGGTAGAAAATGCAGTTTTTGGCTTTGCATCCTCAGCTAGTCTGATCTGCCAGTAGCCAGCTGTTAGGTCAAATGTGCTTAGATACTTGGCTGAGGCCAAGGTATCTATTAGCTCATCTGCCCTGGGGATTGGATGGGCATCAGTCCTAGTGACTGCATTGAGGCCTCTGTAGTCCACACAAAACCTCATCTCTCTCTTACCATCTTTGGTGTGAGGTTTTGGCACCAGGACCACTGGACTAGCCCAAGGGCTATCTGAAGGCTCAATGACACCCAGTTCCAACATTTTCTGGACTTCTGTCCTGATACAGTCCCTGACCTGGTCAGGTTGCCTGTAAATCTTACTTTTAACAGGCAGACTGTCCCCAGTGTCCACTTCATGAGTGCACCAGGTGGTCTGACTTGGAGTCAGAGAAAACATGTGTCTGAACTGATTGAGCACCTGTCTGCAATCAGTTTGCTGCTGGGCAGTGAGGCTGCCTGCCAAGGCTACACCATCCACTGACCCATCATCAGGGTTCTGTGAGAGCAGGTCAGGGAGAGGTCACTCTCCTCCTCCTGTCCCTCATCAGTTGCCATGAGCAAGCCCATGTCAGCCCTGTCCACATATGGCTTCAGCCTGTTGACATGGAGCACCCTGTGGGGGCTCCTGGGAGTTCCCAGGTCCATCAGATAGGTAACCTCTCCCTTCTGTTCAACAATGGTATGGGGGCCACTCCACTTGTCTTGGAGGGCTGCTGGGGCCACTGGCTCCAACACCCACACCTTCTGTCCTGGCTGGTAAACAGTCAGCACAGCCTTTTGGTCATGCCAGGCTTTCTGTAATTCCTGGCTAGCCTCAAGTTTTCTGGTTGCCTTTTTCATATACTCAGCCATCCGGGAGCGGGGACCAAGTACATAGTCCACTATGTCCTGTTTAGGGGGTTTGAGAGGTAACTCCCAACCTTCCTTCACCAGACACATTGGACCCCTGACAGGATGGCCAAACAAAAGTTCAAAAGGGCTGTAGCCAACCCCTTTTGAGGCACCTCCCTGTATGCAAATAAAAGGCAGGGCAAGAGTCTGTCCCATCTTCGCCTAAGCTTTTCTGGGAGCCCTTTAATCATGCCCTTCAAGGTTTTGTTGAATCTCTCAACTAAACCATTGCATTGTGGGTGATAGGGTGTGGTGAACTTATAAGTCACTCCACACTCCTTCCACATTGCAGTCAAGTAACTGGACATAAAGTTTGCATCTCTGTCAGATACTACCTCCTTAGGAAAGCCCACTCTTGAGAAAATTCCCAGGAGGGCCCTTGCCACCACAGGGGCTGTAGTGGTCCTAAGGGGAATGGCTTCTGGGTACCTGGTGGCATGGTCCACCACCACCAGGATAAACCTGTTCCCAGATGCTGTTTGGGGATCCATGGGACCAACTATGTCAATCCCCACCCTCTCAAAGGGAACCCCCACCACAGGTAGTGGTATCAGGGGGCCTTTGTGGTGCCACCTGCCTTCCCACTGGCTTGGCAGGTTACACAGGAGCGACAAAACTCCTTGGTGTCTTCAGACATGTGGGGCCAGTGAAAGTGAGGGACAATTCTGTCCCAAGTCTTGTTCTGGCCCAGGTGACCTGCTAAGGGAATATCATGGGCTAGTGTCAATAGGAAACCCCTGAACTTCAGAGGTATAACCAACCTCCTGGCTGCTCCAGGCTTGGGGTCTCTACTCTCTGAGTACAGGAGTCCATCATCCCAATATATCTTATGGGTGCCACTAGCATTCCCAGCAGCCTCAGCAGCAGCTTGCTGTCTGAGGGGTTCAAGAGAGGGGCAGTTCAGCTGCTCCTGGCTCAGATCTGCCCTGGATGGGCCCCCTGTCCCCAAGAACTCAACCTGATCAGGTTCAAGCTCCTCTGGGACAGTTCCTTCTTCAGGCCTGAGATCATCTTCCTCAAAAGACTGATCTGCTTCCTGAGCCAAGGGGAAGGCACTGCCTTAACCCTACTGCTCCTTCTCTTGGGAGGCACCTGGTCCATTGTTCCAGAATCCAGGGCCTGTTCAGCTTTTGACATTTTAGCCTGTGACCTAGTCACAGCAAAGACATGTGCAGGGATCCCTAGCATTTCTGCATGTTTCCTGAGCTCCACCTCTGCCCAAGCTGAGGTTTCAAGATCATTGCCAAGCAAGCATTCTACTGGTAGGTCTGCACTCACCACAACCTTCTTAAGGCCAGTTACCCCTCCCAGGAGAAGTTAACAACTGCCAGAGAATGGTCTGTTCTGACATTGCTAGCATTGGTCACTTGGTACATTTCACCAAGTATAATCTGCCCAGGATCCACAAGGTCTTGTGTCACCATGGTGACACTTGCTCCTGTGTCCCTGAATGCCAAAGCCTCCCTTCCATTAATTAAAGGCTGCTGTCTGTATTTGCCCAAATTATTGGGACTCACAAAGGGGGACATATCCATGCCCCCATCACAGACTAGGACAGCCTGAGTTGGCACTCTGACTGGGCCAGAGGCCATCTCAGTACCCAGGGTCAACCCTACTAAACCCTTATTCTGAGTGTTTCCACCACCATTTGTAGCTGGACTAGGGGGAACAGTTGCCTTAGGGGCAATGGTGGCTGGATTGGAGTATTTGGACTTGGTGCAATCACTTGTCCAGTGAGTCTTCTGCTTACAGATTTTGCACCATGGTTTCTTTTGGCCTTTTCCTTTAGTAGATTGGGATTCCGCACCAGATGCAGATTTTTGGGGACCTTGAGAGGACTTCTGGTCTTTACCCTTTTCCCCACCCTTGTCAGAGTTTTTGGAATCTTGCTTCTTCTGGTCACCACCTTGGTTCTGTACTTTCTGCTTCACCCTGGTTCTGACCCATTTGTCTGCCTTCTTTCCCAATTCTTGGGGAGAGGTCAGATCAGAGTCAACCAGGTACTGATGTAGCAACTGATTCTGACAGTTATTAATAATCTGCTCCCTCATGATTAAATTATACAATCCTTTGAAGTCACACACCTTATTGCCAAGTAACCAGCCTTCCAGAGCCTTGGTAGCACAATCTACAAAGTCCACCCAGTCCTGTGTCTGTGCCTTTTGGGTATCTCTGAACTTTAACCTGTATTGCTCAGTGGTTAGGCCAAACGCATCTATTAGGGCACTCTTCAGGACTTCGTAATCATCAGCATCCTCTTCTCTTACAGTGAGGAGCTTGTCTCTACCTTTGTCTGCAAAGGAGAGCCACAAGATTGCTGCCCACTGCTCCTGGGGGACCCTCTGAACTTTACAGGCCCTCTCCAGTGCAGTAATCCATTTGTGGATGTCATCCCCACTCTGGTAGGGAGGGACAATTATGCTCAGGTTTCTATGGTCATAAGACCTTTCCCTACCACTAGGGAAGTTGCTGCCACCATGGGACTCTAGTCCCAACTTTCTTCTTTGTCTATGAAGCTCTAGGGACTCCCTGTCTATAGCCAGCTGCTCTCTTCTGATCCTAAGCTGAGCTTCTTCATACTGGAGCAGTCTCTTTTTCCTTTCATTAGAGGTTTCACTCCTATGAGAGGAAACAGAGGTCCCTACTGGGGTGTCAGAATGGTTAGACTCCTGAGAAGGAGATCTGGACCTTCTAGGCACACTCACAACTCTTCCTGCTGGGACAAAGGGGAGGTCATTCTGATCCTCCTCCTCATCTGCAGGAGGAGCTGGATTGTCCAGGGCAAGATCATTTTCATCTTCCTGGCCAGTTTCAGAGGTCAGGTCCTGGGTATTTTCACCCCTGGTCCCTTCCTCATCTTCTGCCCACCCTCTCTGCCTACCCCTTCAGACCCTGGGGGTCTTCTGAGATCATCCAGCAGAAGCATCTCCATGAGACGTTGGGTGTTGGCACTTTTGCCTGTCTTCAGCTTCCTAATCTTCCACAACTCTCTCAATTCCAAGAATTTGAGGTTGTCATATTTGGAGGGTAGGAGCCCACTGGTTCCTGGCAGGGACCTACTGGTTCCTGGCCCTGAAGACATCACTAGTGAGGTGTGGTGTATGCACTACCTACCCTAGTGTGGCCTACTAAACTCTCTTGAGTTGTAGAAAGGGTGTGCTAAGCCCTTGACACACAACTCTAAGTTCAGTAGAACTTACTGTATTTCTAAGCTTGAATTCATATGTACCTGAGGTACCTTTAGTGGTTTTCAGTTGATCACACACTTGATATTATCTGGTAAAACAAAGGCAAGTTTGAATCCAACCGCTGCACACCATTGTGAGAAGTTGGCCTGGCATATGCTGTCCACTAGTTATAGTGGGCACCTTGCACCAGTCCAAACGACCTTTATTGATGATAGGTTTAAAGACAACCTTTATTGAAAGCTATCCTAGTGGTAGCTATGGAGAGCAGCCTTCAAGCTAAGTCTTGAAGGAGTGTTAAGCTGTTTGTTTTACCAGTGATAAGCTCATTAATGACCAAATGAAAGGAGAACCACACCAGGTATATATATAAAATATA
Source organism: Calotriton arnoldi (assembly GCA_963921515.1). Taxonomy (NCBI): domain Eukaryota; kingdom Metazoa; phylum Chordata; class Amphibia; order Caudata; family Salamandridae; genus Calotriton; species Calotriton arnoldi. The sequence continues at coordinate 798,782 of CAWUFW010008078.1, read as the reverse complement.
TGTATTTATTACTAAACACTACCCAATAGTCTCTTTATGAGGCTACAGGTCAAAGTACACAAGTTACAAGTCAAATAGCACAGTAAATTAGCACAATATACGATTAGCCCTAGGGGCGTTCCAAACCATATATTAAGAAAGTGGTATAAGAACCACGACTTAAGTAGACACAAGGCCTAGAGCCTGTAGAATCGCTGGGACCCCAAGGAACCACCCAAGGTAGTGACACAGGGGACCCACGGGGGCTGTGTGCAGTGTGTGAACACAGCCGCGAGCTCCGTTAATGTCTATGGGAAAGTCGCGGTAAGAGTTTTAGAGTTAAAGGACACTTAGAAATGGACTAGGACCAAACCCTCTTGGACTTAGACAGTTCTAGGGTCAACACCCACGGGAGCACCGGAGTACTCGAGTTACCTCACCCAGGGAAGCCGGGTGCATAGGTGGCAAATGGTGTCGGGTCGCTTCGTCGTTTTCAATGGCAGCCTGCCACGAAGTGCTGCTGCCGGGAGGATGCGAAGTGTCCGAAGAGATCCAAGCCTGGATCGGAGATGAGAAGAACCTGAAAGCAGAGGGGACAGAGTCTGGGTCACTTTCCAGTGACCAGGGGCACGATAGTCGAATGCCCACCGATGTCGGGTGCTTCAGGTGAAAGAGGTGAAGCTTGACTCTTCAGCCATGAGGACCAGGAGGCGTCGACGACAACCAGGAGCTGGATTCCAGCTGTTCCATAAAGGATGTCGAGTGTTGCAGTGTTGGTGTCCGGATTGAACACAACAAGCCTTGGCAACAGCAACCCACGCAGAAAGGAGAAAGATGCTTCGGAGCAGACCAGCAAGGTCTGAGGGACTCACCACTTGGTGGGGAGTTAAGGCACATCTGAAGCAACCAGAAACGCCCAAAGAAAATTAGAGTTGCCTTCACAGGGACCCACCAGTTGACGGACCAGGGATCGCAAAGGAGCCCAAAGTGGAAATGCAGGAAGCGGCCCCACGGAACACTTGTGGATTGTAGGCTCACAATCTTTAGAGCAAATGGTGCTTGGGACTTGGGCTACAAGTAACCCAAAGCAGGACTTCAAGAGTTGTCGAGAAATCAATGCACTAGCAAATATGCACAGTGACCAGGAGGTCCGGTTCCACGCTACTCACGAGGGCTGCGGGTCTCAGCTTTGCTGGGAACTTGGGTCGGCCTCTGAGATGTCTGGAAATCCTCTTCCTGGGCTGAAAGTACTTCGGAGTCCGGCGGAAGCTTTGGAGATGCAGACCGGCAAATGCTTTGTTGGTGCCTGCCAAGCAGGGGAGTCACTCCTTGACCCCAAGGGAGATTTCTTCAGTCCTCTAGTCTTGAGTAGAGCGTCGAAGTTCCAGGATTCAGTTGCAGAGTTTCGTCCAGGGATATCTAAAGTCCTGTTGCCAGGGTTCCCTTACTTATACTAACGAAAGGGGTTGGACTAACTCTGGGGACCCACCTATGGGAGGGTTTGGAAAGAGGGGTGGCTACACCCATTTCCGTTGTCAAGTTTCGCACCAGAGCAGGGGCTGGCAGCCCCTGCATCCGGTTTGAACTGGGGTATGCACGAGAACACCAAATGTGCCCCCAGTGCAGGACTTCAAAGCACTCTTGGAGTGCACCCACCCAGCCCCAATCCACTAAGGCCTGTCTGGGAGGTGGTAACACCTCCCTGTGACAGGAAACCTATTTTCCAGGCCTCCCCTGCCGGAGTTTCGGTCAGCAGCAGGAGGCCAGACTCGTGTCTGTGGCTGCAGCATCCATTTTGTGATGCCAGGCTCTGTTTAGGTGGTACCGGGTATACCGGTGCTGTCATGTCTCTCCCTCTAGAAGGGTGGGATCATACTCCCACACCAGTTACTGGTGTGGGGGTATGATTCCAAGGTGTTTGACACCAAACACGACATGTTTCCGTGCAGCCATCCCAAAGTTAGCATTTACGGTTTAGATACAATGCACTTAAGAGTATATGGTCAGGCTGCACCACAGACAACCCCGGAGAGGAGATTCCGAAGGCTGCAGAGGGGCTCTGCTCATGCAGGGGCACCCTCTCACATAAAACCAAGCACCCTGCCTTCAGGATTGATAAGGCCTGCCATAGGGGTGACTGATAGGTTTCTATGTGCAGTGTTAGGTGAGGTATAGTGAACCTATATCTCTGTAAGGGGTGCATGCACCACCTTACTCAGGCTGCAGTAGCAGTCCTGTGGTGTCTTTTTGGAGGGCCTTCCAGGGGTGGCACAATACATGCTTCAACCCCTGGTAGGCCTCTGGGGTACCTATGCCCTGGGTACATAGCATACCATATACTAGGGACTTATAAGGGCACCCCAGAATCCAATCTGAAGTGTACTTAAGGTACAGGGAATCAATTTAGAGAGGAAGCAGCTAGGCTGGGGTCCTGGATAGCAGGGCCCCAGCAGGACTAAAGTCGAAAAACAGTGATACACCAGCAAAAAGTGGGGGTAACCATAAGAGGCAGATCCTACTCTCCTACAATGAATACTACCTTGGATAAATTTGGTTCTGGTGTTATAAAAGCAGCAATTAAGTAGTTGTTGTGAATAATAAAGCATGACTAAGCATCTGAGAAACGCTGTAAAACGTCTTTTTTTGCTGCTTGTGAGTTCCTCACTATGTAAAGACTGGGACAAGGATGTACTATGAGGGGGTAATGAAACCATTGCTTGCTGGTAAACTTCATTACCCTGATTAAGATCCTTCTTGTCCCAGTCCGTGCCTCTCCCTCCTGCTTGGTTTTTCACCTCTTTCTTGACTTGTTACTTACAGGAATTGAGGAGGGAGGGAGAGGCCTTTAAGGTTTAAGGTAGTGTGCAAAAATAAAGAAAGGATTAGCATGTATAGCGCCTGTCTGGGGGCGGCACCGCGCGCACTGTGTAAAGGCTGGGACAAGGAGGACCTTAACCGGGGTAATGAAGTTACCGATAAGTAATAGTTTCATCTAATTGCTGCTTCTGTATGCACTTATTTCTTTGAGTTGAGTCACACTTTCCCCAAATATTTTGTTGCTAGCAATGTCGCTATTTATCCTGTAGGTGACCAGTTAGCCCAAAGAGAGTTCCTGATATGACCAATCAAGGTTTTTGTGAGATGATAACCCTTTGTCACGTGGCCCATGGGGACATTGTAATCTTCCCTAAGTTAGCATAAGCACGCTGCAGACTGTCCGCTGCTTTGCACACGTTACTAAATGAGTTTATTTTGCAAATGCTTCTTTTGATATTTTCACATGAGAACCCACTGTTGTGTTCACGCTTTGCAGGTTTCTGGGGTTTAGTCTGGACATTGTGAACAAGGTCGAACAACAATGCCCCTTGTTATTCTGTTCTGGTCAGGCCATAGCACCTAGACAAAACATACAGATGCAGTTGTTGTTTGAGAATGCGTACTTTGGTCTTATTGGAATACACGGATAGGTAGCACAAACTTGGAGAGGGACCTTTCCAGGGAGAAGAGCATGACAGCACCCATGATGTAGAACTACCATCTATAGACTGAGGTACGGGGTCTGCAGACAACACCCAGAGATCTTCTAATATATAATCATCCTGTGTCTGTGCAAGGGGAGGGAGGATAGGCTATTCTGCCTCTCACTATGACTGCTCCTTTTATGATCTACGGATTACTTGCTATGCTGACCGTACTTGTGTTATGCATTTTTCTGCTTATTGTGGCATGTATACTGCATATTAGAGTACAGTACAGAACACACATAGCTCTGTGTTAGTGAATACCATAGTTCACAAGAAGTTCAAATCTATGCTAGATATTTCCAATGGATTTTTTAGTCACACTTTGGCTCTTGAGAGCCGTGACTTGACCGCATTCATCGCTCTCGGCAATCAGAGACGCTATACGAGACTGCCTATGGGGTATAATAGCCCCGGGGTTTTTTGCTGCACGCATCATGTCGGTTTTACATGAAATTGACCCAGATGCATCTTCTTATGTTGATGATATTTACTTGACAGACGATGAATTAAATCTCATGCGTATGGATCGCATAATTACACATTTTTCGACTTTAGGTTACAAACTCAACTTTGCAAAATCCCATATTGCCTTCTTGGCAGTTCTTTTTCTTGGTTATGAATTGAATAATGAGGGTAGGGGTTTAGCCCCCCACTTTTTGAAAAAATGTGCTCAATTGCAACTTCCATCTACCCTCAAAAAGTTACAGTCTTTGCTGGGTTTCTTGAATTTTGGCACAATTTACATTCCAGATTATGCCCAGCATATCAAACCCGTGTATGCGTTGATACAACATTCTTTCTCATCTTCCAGTTGACTTCCGAAACACACCGCAGTACTGCCGTCTTTGCAGTCTGATCTGCTTGCTAGTCAATTCTTGTTGACACATGATAATACTACGAATTTGGTCATAAGGATTGTACCGGGGACATTAGGTTTCAGCTACATGACTTTTAATGAAGGGGACACAGTTCCCATTGCTTATAAATCGCATTAATATACTCCTGCCGAAATGCATTTTTCTTCTACCGAGAAAAAAAATTGACGGCCGATGGCGATTTTAAAAAAACGCTCTCTGGCTCAGGGCAAATGCATTTACATGGTCTCGCCTGTGCCTGCTTTGGAAGCTGTCACCAAGGCGAGCTTGCCCAATTCTAAACCTCTGCATCCTCGTTGGATAGAATGGGCTTGTTCATTGACTTCGGCTGATGTCAATTTAATCTTTGATCCGTCTTTGCAGACAGAAGAGTTTTTACAGTATGAACATGTTCATCCTCTTCCTGTATCCCTACTTCCTCTTGATCAGTATAAATGTATCATGCTTATTCTGCAGCCTGCACTATTGTGGCAGGCATGATAGTGGACGGTGATTTTAAATCCTCCCTGGTTCACACTCAATCCCTTGGGGATTGTACTGCGCAATTGGCGGAGTTACGCACTTTACTATTAGCCCTTGAGTTTGCTGATCCTGAAGTGCCTACTCTTGTAGTGTGCGATTCCTTCTACTGTGTACAATCCTTAAATGACAACCTATTCTTTTGGAAACAGAATGATTTTCGTGATTCTAAAGGTAGCGCAATGAAGCATAAAACGCTTTGTGTCCGGGTGGCCGTTCTTAAGGGACGTTTGCCACTCACACATGTAATCCATATATTGGGTCATCAACGTGTGGGAGCCCACGCTGTTGGTAATTCTATGGCTGATGAAGCAGCCAAATCTGCAGTAGCCACATGCACGGTAGCAGATGTTACAAGGTCCATGACTAAAATTGATGATGATATTTTGGCTGCTATTGCTGCGACGAAGGAGGGAACACCTTATACTCAGGGTTTCCCCGCTCATTATACTTATCAGTTGGCCACTGACCAAGTTCCATTTGTGACTATTCCCTCCGTTGGCCATCGCTTGATTCCCAACAAGGACCGCAGGCTTTCCCTTATTGTGGCTACCCATGAAGGAAGGGCTTCAGCGCATGCAGGAGTGACAGCCACAATTACTCTTTTACAGCAATGTTATTGGTAGCTCGGATTATATCAACAAACGTGCAAATATGTACTTTCCTGTGACATTTGTCAACAGATTAAACCTTCTACTGTCTCGCGTCCACCACACACTCAACTCTTCATTTCTAATCAACCGTTTGGTTGTATTTATCTCGATCACTGTGGTCCCTTGACCTCTGACAATGCTTTCAAATGCATTTTGGTTGCAGTGGATTTGTGCACTAGATTCCTCTGGGTTTGGCCGCAGCGCTGTACTGACGCTCGTACTGTTATAAAAGATTTGCATGTCTTTGTAGGAACATATGCCTGTGGCACCTTCCATTCAGACCAAGGTCCGGCTTTTGCCTCTAAGGCTTACCGTGACTCGATGAAGTCGATGAGGGTGCAGGTGAATTTCTCGTCTCCATATTCGCCTGAGGGCAATTCAGTTGTGGATCGGATGAACTGTGACTTAAAGCAATCTTTAACAGCAAGGGTATTAGGTACGAGCCGGGGCTGGTTAACTCATCTATTTGGGGTTCAACGTGCACTCAATAATCTCCCTCGTAGATCTCTGGGTGGGCAGACCCCGTACGAAATGCTCTTTGGCATTAAGATGTTTGTGCCTGACCTTGATGGTCTAGACGTTGTGGCGGGTGCCGCAATATTTGATGTAGATAACCATTGTGCTATGTTACAGGATATATAAAAGAATCGAGATGCTCTAGCAAAATCGCATTTGCCCTCGCAGACAGCTACAGCAGTATTACTCCTTGTTCTAGCTGGCATCCTAAAATTTGAGATCTGGTCCGGGAAAAAGTTATGAACAAAAACGAATTTGGGCCCTCCCACTATGCTCCGATCCCAGTCCTTCGTCTGAAGGGCACTCAAACTGTAATTTTGCCTCCATTGCCTGGATGCAAAGATAACCAATTCAATTCCGTGGAACATGTCAAACTACACCATTTGGTCGATTCTCAATAGCATGCCTAGAAGCATTCCAAGCCGGAATGTTTCGCTCCAGCAAATGAATACTGTTTCTCCTGAGTCTCTCCAAAACATGGAAGGGGAGTTGGAGTCTTCAATTGATTTATTGCCTGTTTTGCCTTTGATGCCTGGAACTGTGGAAAATGAGTATACTACCCCGCCAGATGAACTTACGGTTGATATCCCTGACACAATGATAACGAACAACCTCCGCTGTTTCAGCTCAGCTCCAGCGGTTACTATATTGACCAGAATAACTTTTCTTCGGATACATCACGTTGTCTTCATCTACTGCTGTGCCTCCTACATGGATTCATGTTTTTATCTTGTGGTTGAGAACAACGTATCTGGTCCCACCATGGACTTACATCTGGATTGTGTTGTCAATGGTGTTCCTTTTCATGTGGGTTGGATTTGTGACTGTCTTCTTTCTTTTGATTAATGGCCACTATTTACCTGAACGCTCTGCTGTGGAACTGGTGGATGGAATACTGGCCCGCATACTTCTTCGCATAAAATGAAAAGAGACCAAAAATTTGTTAATATTTCAGCAGTCCCGATCGCTTATGGAATTGTTTGAGACAAAGTGCCTTTCGATGTATGTGGTCTGACTGAGACCTTGCAAATTCCATATGTCTTCCGTGTTTCTTTGGGAGATGTCATTTTGCCTGGAATGTATTCAGATGATTGGGATGTCAGTGCTGTTAATTCTTTGTTTTCTGATTTACAATATTAAACTGTTTTCGATACGGAGGATCTATATTTGAATTCAGCAAATTATGCAGATCTATTTTGTTACCGACATTATGGCCATCACTTTCTTCACAAATCCAGTACTCAAAGACCCACTTTCAATTATACACAATGGGAACATTGTCCAACACCTTCTAAAATAAGTTCCGTTACACAGAAAAAGAAATTTACATATTTTACGGGTTACAATCTATCTGACCCAGCATCATATTATTTTAAGTTGAATGTCCCTAGATTGAACAAATATATGCTTACACAGACAAAACTAATTTATTCCTCAACTTTTATAGATGATCTGTCACTGAAGGGTTACGATTTTTGGAAAGACACTGTTGATCTGAAGTCTATTTGGGGCACTAAAGTTTGGCAAGTGAAGGGGAGTGAATCCTTGCAACGTGCATGTTTAATACTGTCTCAAATATTGTTTTTAAATCAGACGGTGCAACTAACTACCTGCTTCGGTTTAGCTACTGCAAAAAATTTGAATGTTCCTTCTATTCCATCTTTGGCTCAATACGAGTCGTGGAGCATTCACACCAATTATACTATTGGTGACTTGACTCGGATGATACAGAATGGCTCTTTTAACTCATCTATGATAAATCCGGAGTGTTATGGCCTGCCAAACACCGATGCTTGTCATTTACGTTTTTGGAACGTTGCTAAGGGGTTTTACACAGATTAGACCTGATCCTCGTTACCCAAATTTACATACTGTTACCACTTATTCTGTTGGAAAATTATGTCAACAGTGGTTGGGACATTCCACATTAGCATCTGTGAAACACCATCTTTCCCTTTTGTCAGGTGACATTGATCTTTCTGATTTTCTTTTAGATGCGAAATCCCCTCGCACTAAACGTTTTGTGTATGCAGCCTATAATGACTTTTGGAAACGTTTACAAATGGAGGCGGCATTATGCTTACGCCAAATTGATCAGGATAATATGGACAAGGTTCTTGCTGTGGTTGATAACAGCATAAACACACTGTCTTTTCATATTTATACCTTAGACAATATTGTGTCATCTGTTATTGATATTGTTCAGAATGAAGTGTCTGCCTTGTATCATGGCTAAAATCAGTTACGTTCTGTTATGCAATTTGGTTGGACTTTACAGACACTTAAAAATGGGAGAGTACCATGGGATTACCTTAATGCTTACGTGCTTTTTTTACCATTCAATTTGACAGACAAACAGAAAATGATGTCTATGAAAGATGCAACTTACACTATGTTACACATTGAGAAATTAGAACAGTTACCATTTACTGTAGCCGAAATAGATTCAGCAGTGTGGTTAATACATGGGGTTATTTCGTTGCCAATCTCACTTTTTCCATTTACAGCTTGCATGAAACATTATCCTGTCGGTAGGTATGAACCCCTCGGGAGTAGTTTCATACATAAATTCTGGTCCTTGCCATTCGCTTTCCGTTAGAGAAGGAAGTCTTCCTTACAGAGGAGGGTTGTGACTCTACTGTCGGACACTCCCTTGTCTGTAAACAAGTAAAACTCCACGGTGCTTGCAACGTTTTGGCACCTAATTTTGCTTATTTTTTTAAAGGAACACTAGTCCCTGCTATTATTCCAACTCTCACTTTGCTTTCTAACGGCAGTTATCTTATTCTCAACAATCAGAACTCTTGCAGTTTACGGGCAGGCATCCCGTACATAGTAACAGTTTCACAATGCGTTACTTGTTGCAGCAATGTCCTGTTCCCCCCCCCCCCACGGGAGTGTAGAGAGTTCACTGTGGCCTCCATTCCGACTTTGAAAACAGATTTCAATAAGCTAAGCAGACTCAAAGCTCTGTTGTTTCAACAAGAAGTTGCTCTCACGTCAGCTCGTGAGACCTTCGAATTGCAGGTGGCAGGAACATCTAGTGAAATACAATCTTTACTAAACACGAATCTACCCCTACAGTTCGGGGAATTAATGCATCAAATTTTTAATGCGTCTGATATGGCAAGCCTCGCACACTTTTTTAAAGTTGTGGGATCCGGCCTTGCTACATCGTTTCAGACTATATTTGGAGTAATACCTACTTTTATTCATTCTATTTTTTCTAGTGTATTCAGTGGGTTTCCCCTGCTGCTCCTCCTGGTTTGTGGTGTGCTGGTACTCCTTTTGCTGTTCCGCAATGGATGATCTGTGGTACTGCCAGTCAGGCACAGTTGCAGCTGTACCATGATCGGATGCAGCAGCTTTTTGGCTTAATGCCATTGGGAGCTCTTGACATCGGCTATTAGCTGACATTTCGTTATGCCTACTTCACCTGTGTGCAACCTGTGTTCTATTGCATCCAGTGCCCTTTTCAATGGGCCCTGGACGTCTGCCTCTCCACAACGTCACCCGCTGCCCTGGATTATGATCTGTTGGTGGGTCCATTGAGCTCCCATAGGCAGAGCTGTTCCATGGGTATGCGGCTTGTGTACGATTCTTCCCTAGGGCCTTTGCAGGTTCCTGGGATTTAGTCTGAACATTGTGAACAAGTTCGAACAACAATGCACCTTGTTATTTTGTTCTGGTCAGACCATAGCACCAAGACAAAACATACAGATGCAGCTGTTGTTTGGGAATACGTACTTTGGCCTTATTGGAATACACGGATAGGTAGCACACACTTGGAGAGGGACCTTTCCAGGGCGAAGAGCATGACAGCACCTATGATGTAGAACTACCATCTATATACTGAGGTACGGGGTCTGCAGATAACACCCAGAGATCTTCTAATATATAATCATCCTGCGTCTGTGCAAGGGGAGGGAGGTTAGGCTACTCTGTTTCTCACTATGACAGATCCTTTCATGATCTACGGATTACTTGCTATGCTGACCGTATTTGTGTTATGCATTTTTCTGCTTATTGTGGCACGTATCCTGCATATTAGAGTACGTTAGTTAAAATAAATATTTTAAACTTGTTTGTGTCTCTGTCAGATCTTATTGTGGACAAGTACAAGAGTGTGAGCGGAAGTGTGTGTCTTGTAACCGCGATTCCTGAGAGAGTTGGGAGTGTTGTGTTCTGGGGTGCCTAATCACTTGTTCCTCTGTAAGTGAGTAGGAGGGCAAGTGAGACACTATAGCTAGTCGGACCTGGGCTCATGGGTACTAAGGTGGTAGGATGACTCAGTCCCTATATACTAAGGTCCCATAATCCTTCGCATAGTTCTGTGTTTGCGCAGAATCCCTGCAACAGCTTGTCAGATTGCGTTGCTGCAAAAACCACAGGTTTCTAGATGGTGTACGTTGTGTTGTCAGGTAACCTCTTTTAAAAGTATGTCCTCTGCAAGATCAGCCTAACATCTAAAATAAGAAGAAGAAAAGAAGAATTAGAAGAAGAAGAAGAAGAAGAAAATAAGAAGAAGAAGAGAAGAAGAAGAGTCACAAATGTTGTTCACTTTCTACATCCATGTTTATGTGTGTGTAATAAGCACCCATTAAATTAACTTTTACTCTGTAGCCTAGAATGACACCTGGAACCACAATTCTGTCAACAGTTCAGTGTCTGTTTTCATTCATTGACTCCAAACTAGAATAATGACAGTCTATATGTATTAGTTGCAGCCTTCCCGAATCCAGCCATGAGTCCACTAGGAAAAACAGCAATGGGGCGCCATCGTCAATGTTGGAAGCCGGAGTCCCCGTCCCGCACCACTGTTACCAAATGCGAGACCCGGGACTCCTCACTCAACGTTAGGCCAAGTAAGTACACCGTTTGAGATAGCCCTGCTCACCCCCTTAGTAGCTTGGCACGAGCAGCCAGGCCTATCTCCAAGGCACGAGTGTCCAGTATGTGCAACCACACTCACAACAACCCACTGGTGACACCACAAATGGACTCCACATGAGTTTGATAAAATGAGTATAAACTTTATGTAAAAAGATATACGATCAGACCACACGTTACATAAGCCAACATATAATAAAGGGAAATATTAGTTCCGGCTGGTTGGTAGGTTCAAATCCCAACCACCGCTTTCAAAAGGCTATGCTGGTCGTAAAGCTAGAATCACACACGTTGCAATGGACAAACAATAGTGCACTGCTTAATGATACAATCCTGTGCTGGGCAAAGGAATAATAATACAATGCGTAACGATACACCCCGGTACCTGGCAATGGGAGAAATAATGCAATGCGTACCGCTACAATCATGTACTGCGCAATGAAGGAATAATGCAATGCGTCACACCCCAATCACGTACTTTGCAATGAAGAAATAACGCAATGTGCACCTCTACAATCATGTACTTTGCAATTAAGGAATAATGCAATGCGTAGCTACAATCATGTACTTTGCAATGAAGAAATAATGCAATGCGGGCCGCTACAATCCTGTACTTTGCAATGGAGAAATAATGCAATGTGTAGCGCTACAATCATGTACTTCGTTATGCAGAAATAATGTCAGGCGTCATAAGACAGGCAGTTCGTTAGCAGCAATATTGGCAATGTGTATTACGACAGTCGGCCTCTTCGATAACAGATGCCCCCCACACGTATTAATGATGACATAAAGTACAGCTTCTCACTCTGGCCCCAGTACTGCCACTCCTTTACGCAGTACGGGCCCCAATCTGAGCCGAAGCAAAGGCTCACGTCGCCAGAAGGACTGAGAGGCCGAGAGAGTGTCCCTCCGAGCCCGCACCCTTCCTAGGCAGTGATCCACGTTACCTGGGGGCGCGAACCCACTCTCCTCTCCTCCTTCAGCGAACTGGGCCTTCCGTGTAGAACTTTCTCAATGGGCCTCAGCGGCTCGGCCTGGCAGCTCAGCTCCTCCGGGGCTGCCGGTCCAGGCCGCAACTGTTAGGAAGGTCTCAGGCGGCCGCAGGGCACACGTACCCCACGCCCCTGAGATTACGTTACTCCGGGTGCACGTTCACCACAGCACCCTCCGGGTCTCCTCTGGCACGAAGCCACACACACAGCGCTGATGGGACTTCACGTCGACTCTGAGTGCACGTTCACCAGGCACTCCTTCCTGCGGTCTCAGTTGGCACCAAGACACGCACACCGCGCTGCAGAGACTCACTTTCTTCCGGTGCACACGATGATAAGCCGATCACCTCCACAGTCCCAGGTTGCACCAAAGCACGTACACTGCTTCACTGAGACTTACTCCAACTCCGGTGCCCCGATATCCAGGCGCTCTTCACCAACGCCTTCGGCCGCACCCGGACACGCTCACCGTGTCCGAGCCTCACTTCTCCTCTGGTGCACTCGATGACCAGGCGCTCTTCACCAGCGCCTCTGGTGCACCCCGACATGCACCCTGCGCGTCCGAGACTCACTCCACTTCCGATGCACACGTTGACCAGGCGCTCCTCACCAACGCCTCCTGTGCACCACGACACGCACCCTGCGCGTCCGAGACTCCCTTCACCTCCGATGCACCCGCCGACCAGGCGCTCTTCACCAACGCCTGCGGTGCACCACGACACGCACCCTGCGCATCCGAGTCTCACGTCACCTCCGATGCACACGCTGACTAGGTGATCTTCACCAACACCTGCGGTGCACCACAACATGCACGCTGCATGTCCGAGACTCACTTCACCTTCGATGCACACGTTGACCAGGCGCTCTTCACCAACGCCTCCTGTGCACCACGACACGCACCCAGCACGTCCGAGTCTCACTTCTCCTCCGTGTGTCCAAGATCACAGGGCACACCTTCCGAGGGTCTCAAACTGTCACAACACGCGCCCACCGCGTCGCTTGAAACTTCTCCGGAGACTTTTATGTTCCTGTGTTTCCAAACAGGGAGCCAGCTCACCTCGGGCCCTTGGGGTAACAAGACACAGCACAAAGCACAGTCTTCTTCAAGCAGGGGGACCCAGCGCACGAAGCACAGTTCCAACAGCCTCTTCCTTGGTTAAAACAGCAAACTGCAGATCAGCCCCAGATCACGAAGCAAGGGTTGGTCCTTCCCAGCAGTCTCTTCAGTTGTTCCTTCCTTCCTTAGCAGAGGTTCCTCTTGACCACGAAATGGGTCCAAGCCTTTTCAGTCTCAATCCATTTCTATTCCAACGTTCAGGGGTCTCAGCTCTCATAGTTATACCCCTGAATGTCTTTGAAATTCGTTGTGCTCAGGGGTCCCTGACCCCTGCCTAAATCAGTTCTGGGTGTCTTCCTCCCAGTGTCATCTTTCTCCCTTTGATACTGGGGGTCTGGATCCTTAATCACTCAGCAGGAGATGGGTCAATTGATGCACCCGCCAACCAGGCGCTCTTCACCAACACCTGCGGTGCACCACGACACGCACCCTGCACGTCCGAGTCTCACGTCACCTCCGATGCACACGCTGACCATGTGCTCTTCACCAACGCCTGACGGCACCATGACACGCACCCTGCGCGTCCGAGACTCACTTCACCTTCGATGCACACGTTGACCAGGCGCTCTTCACCAACGCCTCCTGTGCATCACGACACGCACCGAGCGCGTCCGAGTCTCACTTCTCCTCCGTGTGTCCAAGATCACAGGGCACACCTTCCGAGGGTCTCAAGCTGCCACAACACGCGCTCAGCGCGTCGCTTGAAGCTTCTCCGGAAACTTTTATATTCCTGTGTTTCCAAACAGGGAGCCAGCTCACCTCGGGCCCTTGGGGTAACAAGACACAGCACAAAGCACAGTCTTCTTCAAGCAGGGGGACCCAGCGCACGAAGCACAGTCCCAACAGCCTGTTCCTTGGTTAAAACAGCAAACTGCAGACCAGCCCCAGATCACGAAGCAAGGGTTGGTCCTTCCCAGCAGTCTCTTCAGTTGTTCCTTCCTTCCTTAGCAGAGGTTCCTCTTGACCACGAAATGGGTCCAAGCCTTTTCAGTCTCAATCTATTTCTATTCCAACGTTCAGGGGTCTCAGCTCTCATAGTTATACCCCTGAATGTCTTTGAAATTCGTTGTGCTCAGGGGTCCCTCACCCCTGCCTAAATCAGTTCTGGGTGTCTTCCTCCCAGTGTCATCTTTCTCCCTTTGATACTGGGGGTCTGGATCCTTAATCACTCAGCAGGAGATGGGTCAATTGATGCACCCGCTGACCAGGCGCTCTTCACCAATGCCTGCGGTGCACCACGACACGCACCCTGCGCGTCCGAGTCTCACGTCACCTCCGATGCACACGCTGACCAGGTGCTCTTCACCAACGCCTGCGGTGCACCATGACACGCACCCTGCGCGTCCGAGACTCACTTCACCTTCGATGCACACGTTGACCAGGTGCTCTTCACCAACGCCTCCTGTGCATCACGACACGCACCCAGCGCGTCCGAGTCTCACTTCTCCTCTGTGTGTCCAAGATCACAGGGCACACCTTCCGAGGGTCTCAAGCTGCCACAACACGCGCCCACCGCGTCGCTTGAAACTTCTCCGGAAACTTTTATATTCCTGTGTTTCCAAACAGGGAGCCAGCTCACCTCGGGCCCTTGGGGTAACAAGACACAGCACAAAGCACAATCTTCTTCAAGCAGGGGGACCCAGCGCACGAAGCACAGTCCCAACAGCCTCTTCCTTGGTTAAAACAGCAAACTGCAGACCAGCCCCAGATCACGAAGCAAGGGTTGGTCCTTCCCAGCAGTCTCTTCAGTTGTTCCTTCCTTAGCAGAGGTTCCTCTTGACCACGAAATGGGTCCAAGCCTTTTCAGTCTCAATCCATTTCTATTCCAACGTTCAGGGGTCTCAGCTCTCATAGTTATACCCCTGAATGTCTTTGAAGTTCGTTGTGCTCAGGGGTCCCTGACCCCTGCCTAAATCAGTTCTGGGTGTCTTCCTCCCAGTGTCATCTTTCTCCCTTTGATACTGGGGGTCTGGATCCTTAATCACTCGGCAGGAGATGGGTCAATTGATGCACCCGCCGACCAGGCGCTCTTCACCAACGCCTGCGGTGCACCACGACACGCACCCTGCGCGTCCGAGTCTCACGTCACCTCCGATGCACACGTTGACCAGGCGCTCTTCACCAACGCCTCCTGTGCATCACGACACGCACCCAGCGCGTCTGAGTCTCACTTCTCCTCTGTGTGTCCAAGATCACAGGGCACACCTTCCGAGGGTCCCAAACTGCCACAACACGCGCCCACCGCGTCGCTTGAAACTTCTCCGGAAATTTTTATATTCCTGTGTTTCCAAACAGGGAGCCAGCTCACCTCGGGCCCTTGGGGTAACAAGACACAGCACAAAGCACAATCTTCTTCAAGCAGGGGGACCAGCGCACGAAGCACAGTCCCAACAGCCTCTTCCTTGGTTAAAACAGCAAACTGCAGACCAGCCCCAGATCACGAAGCAAGGGTTGGTCCTTCCCAGCAGTCTCTTCAGTTGTTCCTTCCTTAGCAGAGGTTCCTCTTGACCACAAAATGGGTCCAAGCCTTTTCAGTCTCAATCCATTTCTATTCCAACGTTCAGGGGTCTCAGCTCTCATAGTTATACCCCTGAATGTCTTTGAAGTTCGTTGTGCTCAGGGGTCCCTGACCCCTGCCTAAATCAGTTCTGGGTGTCTCCCTCCCAGTGTCATCTTTCTCTCTTTGATACTGGGGGTCTGGATCCTTAATCACTCAGCAGGAGATGGGTCAATTGTTTTATAGCTGCAACCCAGGCCTCTTCACCTCCCGGTGCTTTTCCTCGCCTACTCTCCAGATGCAGGTCAGCCTGGTGCCATCTCAACCCCTCCCTGGGTCAAGACCTCCCCCAGCTCCTCTCCCCTTTCAGATCCAGACAGTCAATCCACATTCAGCAGAGACACACAGAAATGCTTAAAGCACAAAACTCAGCCACTTTCTAAAAGAGTGGTTTCTGAACACACAGACACAAAACCACTTTCATAGAAAGATGTGTTATGACGCTGTGAGTTCATACATACGAAACTTCACCTCTCCACTTTAAACTTATGGGAAGCTAGGCTAACAAACACAATACCCAGCCTCCCCCATTCTGTCCCATGGGCAGGATGGCCTTTCACCAGTGAAAAACGAAATGGAGTGTTTTTCACTGTCAGGACATAACACACACCTCAGTATATGTCCTGCCTTTTACCTACACTGCACCCTGACCAGGGGTTACCCGGGACCTACCACAGGGGTGCCCACTGTGTATGCAAAAGGGAAAGTAAGGCCTGACAAGTGGTTGCACTTGTCAGGACAACATGCTAACTTAGCAAACTGCGCGCAGGCCCTACACTGCAGGCCTGAGTTCCCTTCTCCGCGCACCTCTGCATTACTAGCCCTGGCACACACAGTGCACATCACTAGGGACTTTACTAGTAAGGCAACATACCAATCATGGCCAACCAATTACCATTACACTTTACACAGGGAACCCTTGTACTTTGACACTGATCAGCAGTGGCAAAGTACCCAAAGCATCTAAATTGGCAACTCTATGTCAGGAAAACGGTCTAGGGGGGAAGCAAAAAGTTTAGGGAACTTTAGCCAAAAAGGCCAAGTCCTACAGTCAACCACACCTCCTCTCAGATTTGTAGCATATTAGTGACCTGGGCGTCCACTCCAGCGATGCAACCCTGAGCCATACCTTTCAACCACTTAACTCACAAATGCAGGTGAAGTTAGTCCTTTTAGAGAGTAATCCCATTAAGGTTAATGGAGAATGGACACGTTTTTGAAGAGTGATATAAGTTTGAAAAGCATTTGACCCCATTAAAGTCTATGGAGGGATTTCAGTTGTCAGGCAGGTGATTAGAAGTCAAAAGACGATCAAACCCGCCAAATGTGGGTAAATTGAGTCTCTCTGCTCCACCATAGCCCTTCTTTCCATGTAATAATATGCTGTATGCTTGCAACTCTTGTCAGTGGGCTGAGGAAGTGTGCCTGCTATCCTTGTCACATCTCCACATGGACTATTCACAGTTTGGACACATTCACAATAATAATACAACTAGCATTGCTCATTGTGTAGAATTTGCGCAAATTATGCAGGTTTATGGTCAGGAGAATTGAAAGTTTTATTTTAACTTTTGAAACCTTTTGTCTTATCAGTACAAAACAGTTGTACCTAACCTGTCTTTCTTTCCTATGGTGCTCTTTACTACATTGTCAGTGGAGATTATACCTTTGCTACTATGCATATGCTAAAAGTGTGGGGAATGCATTTCTAATTATTGATGAATAGAAGATTGCCCTCACTGATGCACAGACACACGGATCATTGTCAGCGGCGCTCCTTCGCTAAGACGGACAAGCGTCGCCCCACTGCTCTGTGAGCAGTTAAAAAATGAAAAATAAAATGATAATAACGCAATGTCATTATCATTTTATTTTTCCGTACTGGATTCGGTGCGGGGTGGGGCTGGGCTGACCAGAGTAGGGGCCAAGGGGAGAAGTGATGGGCACTCTCTATGTGCGCATGATGGATTTGCCGGCCGGATTGTGCCGGCCAAACAGTCATGCGCACTTTGCATGTTCTCCACCGGCTATATTGCACAGCCTGGGTGGAGAACATGCACAGGCTCCCAGTCCCTGTCTGAGTGCCGAACCACAGAGCTCAGACCAATCACAATGCTGCTGTCATGCTGGTGACAGCAGCTTCGTGATTGGCTAGGGGAGCCTGTGCGCTTCCTGCGTTTACGACCAAAGAGGACCGAGAGGCAGCGGCAGGCCTTCAGGCAAGTGTATTGTTTTTTCATTCCCCCCAACTCTCCGCCCGCCGCCCCTGCTAAGCAGCAGCCGCCACTGCTCATTGTGCACAAGTGTAGCAGTATAAATGTGTAGGGATGTGACTTTTGTAGGGCAAACCTAGCTACAAAGCAACAGGGTGATGTACATCAAGAGGGAGAGGTAGAGCAAGAAGAGAAGAGATAGAGGGGGTAGTAGTGCGAACAAGAGGTAGTAGAGGGTCACGCCGTGGTATGGTATGGTGAGAGCAGGGGTGCAGTTGTGCTCTTCTAAGGAAGTTGGGAGGTTGCACAGCACCGAGATGCTCTTTCAGAAGCAGAGTCTTAAGTTTTTCCTGAAGTGAAGGAAAGATGTTGATTGTCGGACTTTGAAGGGGAGAGCATTCTATTCATGTGATGCATAACAAAGACCTGGCATCTAGTCGTCTCTTTCTTGCATTTAGATGATGGTTATATTGATGCTGTGTTTTATGGATAGCACTCTACAGATCTTCATCTTGGATGGCAGGCACATATATTTATTTATTGATTGATTGATTCAGAGCCAACAATATCAAGAGCGTTTGGACAAGTGCTGTGCAAAGTACCACGCTTCATACTGTGCAGAGATAGTAGTGATAATGGTGAGTGATGATGTAAAAATGTGCAAAGATATAAGATATAACATACAATAAAATGTCTTACAATAGTAATAATTTACAAAGGCTAACTCTGAACGGAGAATGGAGAGTAAAAGATGGCACCGGTTTGAAGGTAGGAAGATGGGAGATGTAGCGCATCAGAGAGTCTATTTATTCTGAGGTCCACTCAATAAATTAAAATAATCAGGGGCTTATTTACAACAGGCCTGTGCCACCAGAGCATCATTTATTTTGATGCTCCGATGGCGCAGGCCTCTCAATCATGTCTATGAGGGGACGTAAAGCCACCCTGCGTGACTTTGCATGGCCTCATAGATATAGAGTAAGGCAAGGCAGCGCAAAGTGCTGTGTTGCCTTACTCTGCGTCAAGGAGGTGTGTCATGGATGTTGCAGCGGGTGTTCCCACGCAACACCAATGATTTTTGATGCTGCCCCAGATTAACAAAATCACGTAAACCTAGGGCAGCACCAAAACCTTATGCCTCCCCAAAGCAGGCGTAACGAGAAGAAATGTTTAATTTCTCCTCGTTTATTTCCTCTTTCCATGTGTGCTGCATTCTGCAGCTCACATAGAACATGGAAAACGCCTCTCTGGATTGTTTTGGTGCAGGAAGGTGCCCCTTCCTGCACAAAAACAATCCTGCCAACAATGCAGATACCCTTGCACCATGCTGCAGGATTGCCTGCGATGGCGCTAGGCACCAAATTGTGCACCAGCACTGGCTGAAAAACAGGAATCCACTGATCTCGTAAATACAGTGCATTCCTGCCCTTTCAAATTAGTTTAGGGCAATGCAGCAGAAATACTTGCGGTCCTGCCCTATGCCATTTTTTTGTAAATGAGACCCTCAAACTTTGAAGGTGCGCAGGGAGGTGTGTGTGGCTAGAAAGTTTTGGTTTGAGTGAAAAATCAGGAGAGGGGGGAGGTGGAAGGTACATCCTGATGAGGATTTTAGCTTGTTTGGTTTGGGCAGTCATATTTATGGCTGGTAGTCTGAGGTAGGAGAATATTTGGGGAGGTTATACCAAATCCTAAGATGACATTTATTATCTTTTCTGTTGGGGATAGGAATGAATAGGGAATCCAGCGAGTAAACTCTTGCAGTAGTCCAGCTTGCTGAAAACTAAGGCAGGGATCAGGTTTGTGGTAGTTTGGAAGGACATTAGATCTAGAACTTGCTGTTATTTAGTAGTTAAAATGCAGCCGCTGTAGCTTTATTTGTTATAAAGGACTCCATGCACATAGTATGGTTGAAAACTAAACCAAGTTTTTATACAATGGTGTTCAAATGAGATTGTCAATTATACATTTGACAGGGTGAGTATGAGATGTAGGTGTAGTTTTAGTAGGGAAGTAGATAATTTCAGTCTTAGAAGATGCCAGCATATGAGAGTGAAGGTACATCCAATTTTGACAGGCTGCGGGAAAGTCAGAAATTCAAGCTTGAGGGGTCGGAGTAAAACTTGGAAACAAGAAGAAACACGGGCCATATGTCCAAAGCATATTTGCAATAGTAAACCGTTTCCGACTGAAATTTTTTTTTTTCAGATGTACAAAGCACAGTTTGCGATTTGATGACTTGTTACTGAACTGGAATTTGTGTTTAGCAAATCGGTATTTGGAAGGGGCATGTGTAGCGTGTTGCAGCACATATTTATTGTATGCTTACTCTTATTTACTCCTCCAACTGTACTGGGCCCTTTACGATTAGTTAAACTGCAGCACTTTCACCTACCACAGAGGCAATGATCTCCGCCGATAGGAAGGGTGGAAACTAGGGTGCCCAAGCTCCACATTAACTGCTCAACGAGGACCATTAATTGACAGCCAACTCACAAATTAGAGATCAAATTTAGGTACACCACTCTTAAGACCATGCTGTACCCCATTGCTTCCCTTTCAAAAGATTCCCCTCCTTTCGACTTTCTCTCTTTCCCCCCTTCCCACCCCTCTCCATCCTACCCCTGCATTCCTTATGCCTCTCTCCTTTGCCGCTCCAGCATCCTTTCCTTCCCCACTATTGCCCCCCCTACTTAACGTCCCTCTTGTCCTCCCCAAGTTCATTGTCTAACAGCTCAGATCCTGAGAGAATGGAAAAAGGGTCCAAAATTAAAGTCCATTAAAGGCGAGCCATTAACATAACCAAGAAAATAAGGGAAATGGAAAAATATAGAAATGGTTCTGCAATGGAGGCTCTGTCCGCCAGCTACCGACTGTAGCATTGCCCAAACAGTCCAAGAGTAAGAGAAAAGTTCATCAAAAATCGGTCAGCACAGCATCCAGGTCTCAAGTAGGGAAAATCAGAATGGCATCCCTCCTTTGGGGTTTCTTCTTTTATAAGATTTTTAAGATCGTCCCAGTGAGGTGTCATCACACCAACATCGAAAGACTATCAGATGTCCATATTCGCATAGTGCCACCTAGGACACTTGCAACATTGAGATGGTTTCCCATGCTAGTCCTGAGAAATCAAAGATCGAGAGTCCACATAAGCCTAGTATCAATAAAAAATATACAAAGTAGTTTGTCCATGGCAATAGCTGGACAGGAATATCTCACAATGCACATTTGAAGAGACATTCAGGAATGTCAGGGTGTAGACATGTACAGGACAAATAAGTAACATTTCCCTTGTAGAAAATGACCCATTGTATTAAATCAGGGGAAAGGTCAGCACTAGAGAAAAAAGCATTTTGAGAAGGCCTTTAAGTTAGCATTAAATTAAATGAGCTTTAAACCGACATCAAATATAGCAGAATTAAATCAATTCAATTTAAGAACATATAAAGTTTTCACAAATCATTATTACTTTAAAATAGCTAACGTTAGAAATACCCTACTACCACAAATGTTCATAATATCCACATAAGTATATATTTTTCTATAGTCATTTTTCGAATATTGTTTTCAGAATTTCAGCAACTTTAGAGGCTCTAGTATCACTGTGCGAAATGTCAGGCTTGTACTTCATTTCCACACAATTTTGTTCCACTCCACTCAGCAAAAAGCACTCAAAACACTAGTCCACTTCACCCAACATCAACATTTTCCATCAGTATGCATTAATAAGCAACATACGCATTCAAGATTTATCAGTGCAACTTGTTTATATGTATTAGGGTTGTCTAATATGTGTGTTTTCTTCATCTCACATTTTAAAGCACGCTTTTACGGTTCATCTACTACACTTGTCCAAATTTCATATGCCACTGTGTCTAACATGTGCGACGTGTACTTTCAACTTTTTGGGGGATATTCTCAAGAATGTGCGATAACCATCGCCAAAATAGGCTAACGCAATTTTCCACATCGCCGTCTATCGCGGGAAAATAACTCCGTGTGAACTTCTTATTCTCAACACGGCGGTAACATGCGATAGTTTCCCGATAACGCATCAAACGTCCGTGATAAAATTACCGGGACGGCGATAAAAATCTAAAGCCTAATGTGAAAAAATTTGCGATGGGCCCACCGCGATAAAAAAATCAGCGATAAGCTGCGCCAGGCCTGCAAATCACACACGTCAGGCGGGAAAAATCACTATAAAAGCAGAAATAAAAACCACAAACAAAACCAAAACAACTGCGAAGCACAATGGAGGCAGCCGGAGCAAGTACAGAGGACAACCAGAACCCCACAACCCCCACGGAGGACCAGCCTGGGACCTCGTGGTCAGGGAAGGGCAAGGAGAAGAAGAAGAGGAAGACACGGTTCAGTCCGCAGGAAAACAGGATCCTGATAACGGAGGTGGTAGAACACCATCAACAACTGTTCGTCACCTCCACTGTGTCATTGGCAACAAAAAATGGAATATGGCAGTCCATCGTGGACAAGGTGAATGCAGTCGGAGTGCTGAGGAGGACAATGGAAGAGCTCAAGAGACGCTGGAATGATGTGAAGCGCAAAACCAAGCAGAAACTCGGCAACAACCAGAAGGCAGCAATGCAGACTGGAGGTGGGAGTCCAGCGCCACAGGAGGAGCTGGATGAGATGGAGGAAATGGTGTCCACAGTCATCAGTGGGGAGACAGTGGCAGGAGTTGGGGGACCGGACACTGCTCAACATGACCTGACACAACAGCAACAGGGTGAGTAACGACCAGGGACTAGGGGGACGGGGGAGATGGGCACAATGGCACACATGCACAATTAAGTACAGCACAGTGCACACCCACAATGACTCGGGATCATGTCCCTGATCCCCTGGCACACTGCAGCACACATAGAAACAGCAAGTAGGCCCCCGTCGAATATGAGCCCAGAGGGGGCCCTACCCACACATCACCAATCTCACAACCAACCCATGCACATGTGCCAAACCCAGCAAAGCGGCGTGTCTGTGAGCCACACTGACAATGCAAGTGACACTGCATGACGAATAGCATGGCTGCAGTCAATATACCATGACATGTTGCACGCCACGACACTGAGGTGGCTGAGTGTGGACCACATCCGTAAAGGAGCAGGTCACACTCTGACACATCCACATGCACAAACAACCCCTGACGTCAACAACACATCTGCGGACAAACCATGCCCCAGAATCCCAAATCCCACCAAGAGCCCAATCTACCCAAGTATGCAACATCTCAGCACTGTATAAGCACAGAAGTCAAAGGCACACCGCCTGAAAGGGACAAGAAGCAGCAAAATCAGAGCTGCAGGCGCGACTCTCCCAAAATGCAGCACACACACATAACATTCAGAGCACATCAACATTGACAACAATTTGGTACAAACTGCAACACGTCCACAACAGAACAGAGGATACAACTGGTGCCGCATGTGTGTAGAAACTGGCCAATCACATTTGGCATAGCAGGGAAATGTGAGATGATAATGTACAAGTACAAACACACATCCGTGATGTTGTCAAAATGTCCACTGTCCCGCATCAAATAGGCAGCTCCTCCCAAACAGTCACAATGTACATTGTCATGCAGTCTGTATGTAAACTTGCACAATGCGTCAACATACATGTGAACACAATGTTAAACTGTATCTCTCCTACACATTGCAGAGGGAGAATCAACACCTCCTGCAGAGCAGACCCAACAGCTCTTCACTGATGATGAAGAGGACCTCCACACCTTCGACTCCGACGCCCTCCAACAGCTCATGGACATCCTCGGCACCCCACCCCCAGGAGCAGGGCAGCCCAGCTGCATTGAGGAGACCCCACCCCCTGCACAGACTGCACAGCAGGAAGCACCCACCACCACGGCTGACTCCCAGGACCCCCACGAACAACACATGGCCTTCCAACGCCATGTGTTAGGGTGCCAGGAGAATATGGCTGATCAGGTGCGGGTGGGGTTCAACCTCATGGCAGCCAAGCTAGATGCCATACGTGGGTGTATAAGTCCCATCAGGGACCACTATCAGTCCCTAACGGACACCCACAGTCTGCTCCATGCTCTCCAACGATCCATGGCTGACATCGCTGGAGTCCTGACTCTGAGACAAGAACAACTGTCTAGTCAGAGTGGCTCCAGCGATGTCAGTCGGGAGTTAGAACACATGCGGAGGATCATGGAGAACAGGGAGCGGATGCAGGCGGAAAGAATGGCTACCACGCCTGCACACCAGCGAGATGTAGCTGGGATCTTCCATGCCCTGCAGACCCTCATCATGGCATTGCTGCCACAAGGCCTGGCGCCGATGAATGCTGCTGCTGCTTCTACATCCACAACTCCGCCCCCTGATGTGTCAGTGCCTCACAGTGCGGCAGACAATCCACCTCCGGCCCCTGATGTGTCAGTGCCACACAGTGCTGCTGACAAAACACCTCCGGCCCCTGATGTCTCAGTGCCACACAGTGCTGCTGACAAAACACCACCACCCACATGTGAGGCACATGAAACATCAGAGGACGATATGGCCTGTTTCTGCTTGGTTCTGCCCTCTGTATCATCACCTTCCACTGTCCCCCGATACACTCTGCGACACTCACCTTGGACCTCGACATGGAATGCCATATTCTGTTTGGTCACCAATGACACAGCAATCAGACTGCGGACTGAACTCTTCCTCTTCCGATGAATTTGTCCTTCCCTAATGGACTCTGGCTGACCCTCCACGGGGCAACAATGTCAAGTGGGGTGTGCATGGCCCTGTACTGCTCCAGCTGCAACACTCCACTGAATGTGAATATAACATTCAAATTCACACAGATGTGTCATGTCTATGATCCTTCAAGTATGACAGTATGGATGAATGTAGGGTCACTGATTCCCCCTCAAGTCCATTTTGCACATGTTGTGGGGCTTGGGTCACAGGGTGCAACATTGCCGATTGCGGTCCGGGTGGTGCAGACACTACAACGGAGACACACGCATTGGTTACTTCCTTGCCAGGCCAGAACTGAACCACGCCCAGAGCCCCAGGCTCATTGTTCACACCCCTACGCTGGAATGGCACACGCCAGCCCAGCCCACTCCGCTTACGCTCACAGGGGGTGACGACACAGCTACATGTCCCAGGTCTTCCCTGTAGTGATCTGCTGGTCACTGGTCTAGTTGTCAGCATGTCACAGCCACTCCCTGAGGGCTGGTTTACACCCACACCATACCCATCCAGCACAGGCGTCACGGGACATGTGACCCTGCCAATAAAAGGGGCCCACCACAGCACATCCCCCACTGCCGGAGGTGACATGATGGCGTCCGCATCCACGGAACTCAATCATAAAGGGTCCGTGACTTGCGTTGCACTGAGTTAGTGGCACCCGATGGCCTGCGTCTGGCACGGGCCTACCACCACGTGGTGATGACTTGCGTTGCACTGAGTTGGTGGCACCTGATGGCCTGCATCCGGCACGGGCCTACCGCCACATGGCGATGACTTGCAGTGCACAGAGTTAGGCCCACCTGAAGAGCTGAGCGGGTGTGCAGCCTGCGATGATGCATTGGCCTCGATACGGCGTCCAGCAAATCAGGACTTGATTTGATTTGTGAGCCCTGCTGGACCGCAGTATACGCGCAGGCAGCAGTCAGCACACACATGACTCCGCGGTGCGGTGTCGCTGGGGGCCTGTGGCGTGGAATCCAGCGATCGGCTGAGGAGGTTGCACCGGCACGTGGAGGGCCCTCTTGCAGACACGCCGGTGGTGGCAGGTGAGCCTTGAGGCCAGGGTGCGCACGGGCGGGCAGTCATTGCTGGGCGGTGGACCGTTCTGGGGACCAGGGCTGGGGTGCAGCAGGCGCACGGGATCGCGCAGGCACCACCGGTCATGGCGGCGGCCTCGTGGCTGGGTGGGGGGCGCCGCCCTGGCAGACATGACCCTGCCTGCACTGACGAGATGTGCGCAGGTTGGCTTGGGACATAGTCACCTTGTCTCCAGTGTGAATTCGGCCGTTGAATGTGGTCGGGCACGTGTGTGTAGGCCTATGGTCATGATATGGCAGACACAGAGACACACGCAGTAGTTACTGTGGTGGCCATCCCGGAACTGGACCACGCCCAGGGCCCCGGGCTATTCATTCGTGACATACACCGGCCAAGGCCGCTCCACTCAGGCTTACAGGGAGGGACCACATGGCTACATGTCCAAAACCCCTGTTACCACGGTTACTTGTGTTGTCGTGTCCGGTAGTTGGG
Source organism: Calotriton arnoldi (assembly GCA_963921515.1). Lineage (NCBI taxonomy): Eukaryota > Metazoa > Chordata > Amphibia > Caudata > Salamandridae > Calotriton > Calotriton arnoldi. The sequence goes on along the minus strand of CAWUFW010008078.1, from coordinate 772,692 downwards.
CATGTTGGTTGGCATGTTGTATGTGATTATGTCACGTGTGCTCTCCCACAGTTGTGAGTTGTGTGATTGTGGAGTTGAGGTGTGTGGTGTGTTCAGTTAGTACTTACCAATGAGCAGTGCATTGCCATAGGTGCCATCCTGGAAGCGCTGGTTGATGATGGACTGTCGGAAGATGTATGTATCATGCACACTGCCTGTGAAGTTGGCGACGACATTGGTGAACTGTCCCCGGTGGTCCACTGTTGCCAGCACATTGATGGAATGCGTGTGCTTTCTGTAGCGGTAATTGTGTGCAGGGTCGGCAGGGGGCACAAGTGGTACATGTGTACAGTCAATTGCCCCCGACACGTGCGGTAAGGCAGCTATGGCGTAATTCCCTTGCATGGTCTCCAGCTGTTCATGCACAGCGTGGGGGAAGTGAAGGTGCAGGCGTATCATGATGATACAAACCGTGATGTTTACAGGTATGATGAATCCTGCATAATAAGACCGTAACAGATGTTTGTGTGGTCGTAACCTTCCTTTTCTTTCCTGCGGAGGTTATGAGCACACAGACTTCTGTTACAGTATATTTGGACTGGATTCATCATACCTGTATGCATTCCGGTTTGTCCAAGTGCAATACACTGTACCAGATTACGTTTGTGACTATGAGGATGCTTGACCATTGTCACCATTTCTCCAACAGGTTTCTGACTACTGATTTCGGGATATGGAATGTTATTGGGGAGTTCCCGCAGCATTTGCAGTTTATTGGATCCACACGTTGCCCTGGTGAAGTTCCCCGTTGGGAATGGAACGCGTTGGCTGAGCTTTTCGTCTTGTTGTTTATGTATTTGTAATAAAGTTCTGTTTTTCCACTACCGTTGACTACTGGACTTCATGACCTGGGGGAGGGTCCGGGGGTGGTTGCGGTGGGTGTTGTGGCCCTCTTGGGTCTCCAGGCTGCATGATCATTGTCTCCATGGCATGTGTTGGTCTTCAGATGTGGCTCTGGGCTGGGCTCCCTTTCATGCTGCAGGTTGTCGTCCTGCTTTACACCAGTAGAAGGCAGGTGTTAAATCCCTGCGGCTAACGTGCCTTATCGCCTGTTTTTGGGTCGCATCGCAAATCTGGCTGGTCGTTGAGAATATCGAGAAGTGGTGTTTTCGTGTGTTTTTGCACGGGAACGCCTACTCTGCATATCATTAGTGTTAGTTGTCGCTCTCATCCGTGGCGATGTTTTTTGCGCCAGCTATCGCTGGAAAACTGGCGATATCAGCAGTTTGCACCAGCTTGGGAATAGGGCGATAAATCGGCGATAAGTCCTTGAGAATATGCCCCTTTGTGTCTTCTGTGAATAAACGTGACGTGTAAATGATTTTTTAAATCATGCTGCATCAGGCTCCCCTCTTATGGCAACTCGAGCCATCATCTTATCTAACACATCAGATCTTGTCACCGATTATGGGTATTTTGTCTTTAACCTCTTATTTCTACTCTCTACTAAGGCTTTTAGTTCATCATGAAATTTGCATTCTGCATCTTCATTTTCAAGATCAGCTCTTGTCCTTTTCCTCCACGATTTTTACTCTTTTGGAATCTGCACAATCTGATTGACAATATCAGCAGCATTATGCACAAAGAGATCACCACTACAGGTCTCAAAATGGAAATCACTAATCCAGTTCCTAAGTTTCCCAACCAGCTGGTAATGCTTGACAATCCCTTACCTATGGTTTCCCAAGCACCATCTGATTTTCAGTCTTTTAAATCCTTGTTCAACTCAGTAATGTGTCTAATGTAACCTTGGAAGTCCCTGCTCCTGTCAGGTATATACGAGCAACAGTGTTGGACTTTCAATAATTGGCTGACTCCGCCCTCCTTCGCGAGAAGGATATCAAGGGCAAGTCGATTTTGAATCACCACCGATCTTATCGATATCATTTCTTTATTTACAACTTTATAACAGAAAAAACCCCACTTGTACTGGTGGCAAGTTTATCAACAATAGTAGAAAGCTTTCTAATCATCTGAGAGTTTAGTCCTACTCCTACTGAAGGTATCAGGTTTCTAAATATGTCTCCCACTATCTCACTCGCACTTGCACTTCTCTTCGTTCTCTCATTTGTTTCCACTACATCTTCTTTAATCCTTTTACATGATACATTTTCCCATGTTACAACTTCCATACCATCCTTTCGGCAGCTTATAATAAGCACGCTTCCCACAAACATAATACACACCAGGAAAAATGGGATCTACTCCTAAATATCTTCCCCATTTCTCATACAATTCAAATGCATGTTCACATTCACTAAATCTTACAAACACAGTGTTAATGTTTGATTTCTTCCTGTATATACAAAGTTTGCCTTTGTGTTGCCAGTCTAAAGCCAATTAAACCATTCCCTCTATGATTTTGTTCTCTTCTTGTGGTAAGGTACAAATAATTCATTTAGGCAGTGCACTAACATTATTTGTTTAATGATCTCCTCTACTTTTCACTAAATCTATAAAATTCTTTTCAGTTCTCACTAATTTACGTTAGGTTATTTCTAAGTGCATAAGCCATGTCCAAAGATTGAGTTGGTCTAAATATATAACCCATAGTTTCAATTGTTGAAGCCTCATGAGGCGGATTTAAATGTCTAAGCACAGAAATTTCAGAAAAGATCTGATCTTGATTAGAGTAATAATATAGTAATTGATTAGTACCATAAAATAGGCTGGCTAACACACTGCAAGAAATTCCATACATTAAAGGTAAGCTATGGCAGGTCACACCCTCTGCAACCAATGAAGGTATTTGCATACAAATGTAGCAATCACCAATATCCATGGTATTTACATATTCGTTCAATAAAATAGCATAAACAATTAAGCTGAAATCCATTTTCAAAGTATCATTATGTAAGGAATTGTCATTCATGTCAATAGTATCGGAAACATTTCTATTAGTTGTTTCAACAGGAATAGTAGGTTTGGAATCTTTCACAGAAACATAATGTAGCAGATTTAGGAAAATAAGCTTTGCTATTAGAATCAAAACAGTGATAGAAAGAATCACAGTATATACATATTTGCACTTGGAAGAGATTCCAGCGAAGGACTGCATGGCTACCCAAGATTCAGAATGTTTAATTAAAGAAAAATAGCAGCAGTGGTTTGAGCAATTCAGCAAATTCTTGGCACAGGAAACATTTATGGCAAAGGTAGAAATCTTCTCATATAAGGAGAAATTCTTGTATCAGCTTCATTGATGAGTAAGTTCAGGAAAAACTGTGTCAGTTCATTAGTTGGTACATCAAGATTAAAATTCAAGTCAATAACACAGTTTGCTTCATGGAGGTTCAGGTGGACACATATTGTAAGCACAGAACTCGTAGAATTGTCGTTCCCACTTATTAGCAGCCAAATAAGTCCATTCAGGAGATGCACACCTTTGACTTGATATCTTTGCTCTCCCTACACCTGTTTGCTCATCATCTGTGTCATTCTGATCTGGTGGCTCAGAGCTTTCAGGAATAGTTGGTGGTACCCATCCTGCGGGCAGACAGCTTCTCAGAATTTCACCTCTTTTGGGGAATTGGTCTCCGGGCACAACTCGCTTTCTTACTGCACTATACTCTTCGTTGGGGTATGTATCTCTCGTAGTCAACTCTCTTGACTATGACCCTTCGGAACCTACAGTTGACTCTTGCAGACCCCCCGCAGGCCAAAATAGTACTGGCCTAGTAGCTTGCTGGTCCCCAACAGCTTGGCTAACCTGATCCCTCTGTCTCACTGTTATCACCGGTACATCAGGAACAGGCGCTGTTGTATTACTCAGGGGACTTGGGACTCTGCAAGTGTGTGCTGCATGCACTCAGTTCAGGAGACTGCCGCACTTGACAGCATTGTTGGTGACTACGATCAACTGGAAAGTCCCCTTCCAGCAAGGTTCCAGACACATTTTTCGCATGTGTTTCTTCACCATTACCTAGTCACCCAGACTGAGGTCATGGCACTGCTCTTGTTGGACTCCAAGGGTAGTTTCTCCAAACTGACGAGAGACCGAACGTACCATGTCAGCAAGGCCCTTGCAGTAGTCCAATATAAGATCATCTGTAATATTGAGCAATGCATTAGCAGGAACAGCTAGCAGCCTCATCACACGTCCCATGATCACTTCATGAGGCGACAATCCTGTCTTCCTATCTAGAGTACTTCTCAAACTCATCAACACAAGAGGCAATGCATCTGGCCACTTCAAAGATGTAGAAGTGCATACTTTTGCCAATCTAGATTTCAACATCTCATTAATCTGCTCCACTCACCCGGAAGCCTCCAGTTGGTAACTGCAATGAAGCTACTGCTCAACCTGCAGTGCTGCACATAACATTTTTAGAACCTCATTGTTAAAATGAGTTCCGCGGTCTGACTCAAGAGAAGACGGAAATCTGAATCTCAGAATCAACTTCCATAACAGTAATTTTGCCACACAAACTATCGTTTCTATGAGTAAGATAAGCTTCAACCCATTTTGAGAAAATGCACTCAATGACCAAAACATATCTTAAACCATTGCAAAGGGGCATCTCTATTAAGTCTTTCTGCATCTGGCTAAATGGACCTGCATATTTTCCAATGTGACCCATATTGACCTGTGTTTTTCTTCCTGGATTGTGCTGCTGGCATATTATACAACGATGGCACTGTGACTCTTCAGTTACTCTAAATCTGGGATTATACCATACCTGTTGGAAAAGGTGCATCATTGCATCTCTCCTAACAGGTGCAGGACCATTGTAGTGCCTTGCCATTGGTGAAATAAGCTATCAGGCAATACCGGTCTGCCGTCCATGCAACTCCACATGTCATCTTCCATCTTGGTGCAACCTGCTCGTACCCAACCCTGTTGTTCTGCTTCAGACAACTCATCTTGTAGTTTTCTAACCTCCTCCCAGGTGTCTAAGGCTGACAACATCAAAGTACAATCTGTGACGTCGGATGTGTTTGTCAAGATCTCTTTGTTAAATGTGTGTGCATTCAAGGCACAATATCTTGCCATCTCATCTGCATAACGGTTGCCGACTTTGACATAGTCGGTAAGTTGTCAATGAACAACACTTTTCACAACAGCAATTTGGGCAGGAAGTTGTAGGGACTGCAAAAGGTTCCTCACGCACTCCCCAGTTCTAATGGGCAAACCAAAAGGACGTCATGAACCCACGCTGTGACCACAATTGCCCGAAGTCATGTACAACTCCAAAGCCGTATTGACTATCAGTGTAAATTGTAACTCAAAGCTGTTCTGAAATGGTACATGCTCGTGTTAGAGTTATGAGCTCTGCAACTTGTGCGGAGAACATTCCTTGCAACCACAAAGCTTTCACAACCCCTCCAACTGTACACACAACATACTCAGCTTTCAGATTTCCCTCACTGTCTCTCAAACAGGAATCATCAACAAACAATACATGGTCTGATTCAGGCAGCGGCTCATCAGAGATATCAGGAAGCGGTTTCATACACAACTCAGTCACATCCAATCAATCATGCTCGGCTTCATCAACCACGTTCTCATTTCCAGGCAGTGGATCAAGGTAGCTGGGTTCAACACTGTACATCTCCTCAGAGTCAGATTAGCTGCACCCATCAAGATTTGCTCATACTTAGTCAGACGACTATTGGTCTCGTTTGCGTACGAGTCAACAGTATCTCACTGAATGAGGCACAAACACTATCAATGGGTGACCCATGACAATGCTTTCACACTGCTCAAGACTCACACACATGGTTGCAAAAGCTTTCAGACATCCAGGCAAAGCAGCTGCAACAGGGTCAAGTGTTGCTGAAAAGTAGGCATTAGGCCTACGGTTGCTCCCATGCATGTGTGTCAACACTGTAAGAGCACTGTTATATTTCATATAGGTACCCCGATATAGGTCTAGGTAACATCATAACCCTTCACCTACATTCTCTCCTATACTACATACATAACGGATTTGAAGGACTGACCTTTTACCTAGTTACAATACTACACACAAGTACGTAGGGTTTTTCCCGGGACACTGGTCTCATAAATTATGCATGAGGATTCTTAGTTTCTTGGAATCACAGCAGGACCATCATCTCCTGCATAATAACTAAGTATAAAGTTCATTCCCAACGTCATCCTAAGTCCGACACTGGCACAGCAAGGTAGAACCCCTGGGGATACCTTAGGGTATATAAACACCACATCTTGCTGAGAGAGAAGATCAGGACTTCCTGGCTGACACACTGACGCAAGACGCTGAGGTCCCTGCATGCAGATGCTCCAGCTCGTAGTGGTCTGACATCTCTTGCGGGGTGTTCAGCTCGAGACCAGAATGCGTCCCGCAGTCTCACATCAGGTAATGGGGTCGGCTTTATCCTAGAGGTTTCTTGGCTTTACACCTACTCATATACTAGGTACACTTAGGTACATCTAGTTAGGGTGCATCGTAGGAGTACGCATTTTATTGCCATGTATTCTATATACTTGCCTGTATTTATGATTTTAGCAAAATGGTAGAGACCTACCATCTGTTTACTTTCTTAGTGCTTCTACTCATTTATCTATGCTACTGTCTACTAGTGATTTCAGTGCACTTATTTTACGCTAGAATAACAATGTTCAATAAATACTTATTGAAAACGTCCCAACCGTTTATTCTGTGTATCTCTCTGAGAATAAGTGAGCACGAGTGACTGAGCGAAAAGTAAGTTACTGTTTCCACGGTCCTCAGGGATCAGGATTGTCATGTTCGATAGTTGCCAAAAACTATTTTCTCCTTGGTAAGAGGAAGTGATAGTGGCATCGCGAGCTAGCTGGTACACAGGCCATGTGTCTGGAATCAGTCTGAACACCAGTCCTGCAGTGTATGTTGTCTAAACGCGCAGATCCTATATAAGGTTTATAGGAACTACACTACATGGCACCGCCAACGTTGGTATTGGCACTTATTTAACAGACAAATCTGAGTAGTTCAGTCATGCTATTTTTCAGAGACCCCTACTCACATTTCCTCAGAGACGTCTGGAGAGGGAGGGAACAAAATCTGCTGCAGCTGAGTAGGAAAATTCCTATGTATTGGCTGTTGATCTAATCAAGCTTGAAGGATAGATTGTTCCTAATTGTGCATAAACACCTTATCTCAGTACCCTTGAAAAGTTCTTCTTACTAAAAACAATGTCGATACACGGAGACCCGACAGGAGAACTAAACTTCTCAGCCGAAGAAGACGATGCAATATACATTGCAGAAAATGTTAGAAATCCCGTCACCTTAAAACTAGTAGCATATGGTGTTACAATTAGGGGTGGGCAAGTGACTCTCGTGATTGAGGCACACGAATCATATAGAACAGAGGTATTCTATTCATGGATTAAATTTCCGCAGGCAAATGAACAAACAAAAACATTCCACTACTATGTCGAAGATGACATACCAAATGAATATAGTCCATATGAGGACATTGAAATTCCACTAACTTACCATGAACATTTTTACTGGTTTAAAGGCGCCCTCCCCCATACAAGAAATAGAGTAAGACTCGGCCCGGTCGGAAGAGATGGAGCAACTTGGCCAGTGCTAGCGGCCTACACACCACATCCTGACATTGACACAATGCCAGGAGGAGACTTACTCGTACAGCATAAAGAATTAATAAGACTTTACAGAAACATGACACAGTTTGTGATGAGAACACTCACACTTCAGCCAACACTGGCTACACAACCAGGACCAGTCCAAACTCCTACAACCAAAATTACACCACAAACATTGCATGCAGTGATGGGTAAAATGCCCACTAAACGTGAACAAATGCCCTTCTGGATAGCACGAAATATAACACAACTGGAGGCAGTGTTTCCACACACTGGTCCTAAGGAGAAGCATAGAATACTGACGATTTACTTGCCAATGAGGATAACTCTCTCTATAGAGGATTGTACCTCTTGGGGTACAGTCTTCGCTGCAATATGTAGTAAAGTGGCTCTGTATATACTGTACCCAAGTAAGGTTCAGGGTGTACAGAGTCCACAGTCCCCCAGAGGGTTGACAGAGGCTAAAGTTAGATATAACCTTACTCTCCAAAGTGGTAGCTTGGTCGAGCAGTAAGGCAGTATCAGAGGACAGTGTAAAGCATTTGTTGTACACACTCAGTCAGCAAATGAAGCCACACACTCAAGAACTGAACTCTAGGCCAATGGTTTGTATATAAAAAAATATATGCTTGTTTTATTTTAGAACCAACAATAGGGTCAAAATATACTTTCTCAGTATGAGATGCTTTGGTTATTCACCTTACAGATAGGCAATAGACTTTTTAGATAGTGGTAATCACAGTTGGTGCAAGAGGCAACACAGGGTCAAATTCAATGCAACATTGAGCTCAATGGAAAATTATGCTTAATTACAATTGATTACTTTGCAGAGCACTTTTCTAACCACAGGACTGGATCCTGGATTCAGTCCTGGGACACTTCCTGTAAACAGGTAAGAAAAAGCGTTTTGGTTATTGTAGTGATTTTTGAAGAATATTACTATATTTCAAAAGCTGACACTTAGAAACTTTTCTGGATAAAATTACCAATGTTATCCTATGAAAGGAAATACAGTGTGCAAGCAAAGTATGTTTACGTTACTTTTGTAATCCAGTGCTGGACTCCTAGGTTCAGCACTGGGACATTTACTTAAAACAGGTAAGTAATTACGTTTTTGTAGTTTGTTCGATTTTTAAAGAATATTTGTAAAATACAGAAATCGACACTTAGAAGAAATTTCACAGAAAACCAGTCAATGGATCCCTATGAAGGAAAAGTGAGTTAACGGTAAGTAACGTTGCGATTACTTTTAGGGCCAGTGTTGGGCACTCGGGTCCAGCACTGAGGCCCCTCCTAATACTAGGTGAGTATTTTCGTTTTCGTGACTCGGTTGATTTTTGGTGAATATTCTAAAGTTTCAGAACTCCACACTTAGAAGAAATTTCGCAGAAAATCAGTCAATGGAACCCTATGGAAGAAAAGTGAGTTATCGGATTTCGGGTAAGTACTTGACTGGCAGGGTTAAGGTTCTGGGTAAGACTCAGGGGTCCCCCAGGATCAGGTAAGTACAGTTTTTACACCCTCAGCGGCACAGGGGCGGCCGGGCGCAGAGTGAGAAGGCCCAATGTTATCCTATGGCAGGCGGGGGCCCCGGGTTGGTGGCTGCTGGCAAGCAGGCCACGCGACTGTGGGAGCTGGGCTCCTGGTCACTTGCTCAGGGCAAGTAGGGAAGTAGGTTAGGATAGAGGTTGCACTTCCAGGGGCACTCGGGCGGCTGGGTGCAGGGTGCTTTTGAGCCGTCGGGCGCTCAATGTTAAACAATAGAGGTCGTGAAAGGTGAAGAAAGGCTGCAGGCTCGGGGACGGTGATTCTTCAGGGACGACCAACACTTCAGGAGGTAAGTTGGGGTCTTGGAGGATAGGTAGACACCCAGGAGTTGGGCACAGGGGGCCGTGGGGCGCCGGGTGCAGGGGTGTCTTTGAGGTCGGGAAATCTTACCCCCTGCTGGTCGCGGTTGGAGGGGTCCCTTGTCCTGAGGCTGCAGGCGTCGTCTGGGTCGTCGAGGAGGGTCCTTGGCCACTGGATTCCAGGTCAGAATCGCCGGGGGTCGTCCTCGAGGTCTTTGGTCACTCAGGCACAGGCTGGACTCGGCGGGTGCAGAGTGTGCAGGTTTCGCGGCTCCGTGCCAGGGCCGGGTCTTTGGTAGGTTTTCTTTTGAGCAGTACCACTGCTCGTGGGAGTCCCTGGGTCGAAGGCTGTAGCACAGAAGTCAGGTCCTCCGGGGTTTGTGAGGTTGCTGAGGCCGGGATTCCGCAGGAGCAGGTTCAGAGGTCGACAGGCCGGTAGGGCTGGGGCCAAGTCAGTTGTTGTCGCCTCCTTTTTAGCAGCTGCACGGCTGGTCTTCTGGCTTCGTCTTCTCTTCTTGTTTTCGGATTTGGGAACTGCGGAAGGAAGGTTCAGGGAGCCCCTAAATACTAAATTTAGGGGTGGTTACAGGTAGGTAAGGGCAGGGACCAATGGGTCCCTTCCCTGGGGTGGGTACACCCCTATTCTGTTCCTCTCCAGTGGGAGGGGGACAGGAGCCTGTCCCTGGTTGGCCAGGTCCCCCATCCTCAAGATGGCGGGGACTCGAGTTTGTGCTTCACCTCGCCTCCCCCACCTTAGGGGTGGAGTTGGCAGAGGTGGGCACAACCCATTTCCTGCTTCTGGTTTTCCCGCCGGTTCTCCCGCCAGGAGTGGGGTAGAACCAGTGGGGACCAGTTTGCTGGAAGCAGCAAATGGTCTGGGGAAACTCCAAAGGCGGCAGGCCTTTGAAGCTCCCCCTGCCCATCCTGGGGGAGGAGGCTTTGGCACCTCGTCCCGGGATGTGCATTGTTTCAGGCCCCTGAGAGCAGAGGCTCTCGACCCAGGGGTCCAGAAACATGTCTGGTGGTGGCAGCCTGGGCAGCCACTCAGTCCGGACACTGGAGGTCGGGTTGGTTTCAGGGGGCATCTCTAAGATGCCCTCTGGAGTGCGTTTACATTAAATCCCACACTGGCATCAGTGGGGGTTTAATGTGCTGAGAAGTTTGATACCAAACTTCTTAGTCTTCAGTGGGGCCATTATGGTGCTGTGGAGTTCGTAATGACAGACTCCCAGCACCATATACTCTTAATGGCAGCACTGCACTTACAATGCCCAAGAATGGACTTGGGCACTGTAGGGGCACAGGGCTCATGCCTCTATGCCCTCACCACTGGCATAGTGCACCCAGCTAGAGGGGTGGCTGACCTAGGCCAGGGCAGTGGCTTGTAGGCAGGGCACACAGGGATGTGAGCCATGTCGACTCTTCACTTTTGTTCTGCACCAAGACACGCAGCCTGCAAAGGCAGTGTGTGTGTGTAAAGGTGCAGGGTCCCTAAGGGTGGCACAACAAGTGCTGCAGCCCTTAGGGGCCTTCCCTGGTCACAGTGCCCTGGGTACCCATGGTACCATTTACCAGGGGCTGACCTGTGGCCAGGGATGTCAATTGGGTGTAGGTATCAATGCAATTTTAGGGAAGGAACACAGGCCCTGGGTACCTGGTTGGCAGGAGCCCAGGGCACACTCAGTCAAAGTACATCAGCCATTCAGCAAAAAGTGGGGGCATACCATGTAAGAAAGATGGCACTTTCTCACACAATATATACCAGGACTCATGGTATCCCTTCTTTAGCGGTAATACCAGATGTATTAAGACAATTACAGAACGAGAATGGAGCAGAGCCTGCTCTAAACTTAGGGATGAAGTTGCTAAATAACTTTGCCCAGGTATCTGCAATAACATTAGCAAATATTAAAGGGGAAGCAGCATCGGTGGCAATACGCCAACATCTGAGAGATTTCACTCCATTACAACAGGAGACAGAACTACCTAAAATAATTGAAACTGCTTATGCGGAATTAGGTAGAGACAGTTTGGGAGCTAGACCGGTAAAACCTCAACTAGTGGGGGGTACAGATAAAGAACAGGCAAAGCAAACACCGGTTTCTTCAAAAAAGAAATGGGACAATAATAAAAAGCAAAAGAACAGATCTCACTCCAGGGTAAGGTCTCCTCAACAGGAGCCCTCAGAAAGGAGATATAATCTAAGGAATAGAGATAACATTAAAAAACCTGACAGGTATCAGGACACTGATACACGTTCCTCTCGTTCCTTTCAGGGTTCATCAAAAAACTCGGAGAGGGAAGGACGGTCAGAACAGAGACAAGAAGAGCGTACAAAGCCCAGAGACAGGCAACGCACTTCGGACTATGCTTCAAAGAAAGAAGAAAAACCCAAACGAAACCTCAATTTAAAAAGAAGAAGGTAGCAGGTCTCAAAGTTAGACATGCCCAGAATTCTGGGGACTCAACTACTGAACGGGGAATGGGCTCTGACGATGCTGGACAGTGCAGCAGAAGTAACAATAGCTAACCGGAACCTGATGGAATTTCTGGTGACAGCGGAGTTGAGTGAGTATATCACGGTGGAAACACCTGATATTAGGGGGAGTGTCCCACACAGGGTACATGAAATAACACTCCAAATGGAGGGGGACAAGCCCAGGCAAGTTAAGGGTCTCTTTTGGGAGAACCTGACTTCTGACTACGACATCCTATTAGCAGAAAGAGATTGGCCGCCTACTATTGTTATGGAATGCCCAAAGGGGGAAACTGTAATTTTTCCAGCTTTCTCCGACCTAGTCCCTACAAACTTAAGACATACATATGCGCAGGAGTGGGCGGTAGCCCTTGCTCCAGCATTATACCGCAACCACGTAGGGTGGGATGAAGAGTCACCCTACCACGTAATTCCAATAAAAACAAACCCAACTCCACAAAGACAGTACCCTATAAACAGGAAGCTAAAAAACAGGTCAGGGAGATCTTAGATGAACTTGAATACCAAGGTGTAATTGAACCATGCACCTCATCAATGAATAATCCTTTGTTTCCGGTAATGAAACCCGACAATTCATATCGTCTAGTTTTAGACTATAGACACCTAAACTCATGCAGGAAAACATTTGCAGTTCAGAATGCACATAGTGTCGCATTAATGAATAACATTGTGCGGAAAAAATACAAAACAACATTAGATATCTCAAATGGATTTTTCTTCCAAAACATAGCGCCTAAAGCAGATATTTGACAGCCTTCTCAGCGCTAGGGTCCCAGCATCAATTTTGGCGACTTCCCCAAGGGTATAAGAATAGCCCGGGGTTATTCTCAAGGAGGGTAACAGAGTTACTACAGAATTTGGATGAGGAAGCATTATCCTATGTAGATGATATTTATATAACAGATGATGACTTAGAGGAACACTTGACCAGGGTGAGCACCATGTTTTTGGGTTTCCCCTCTGAGGGCTACAAATTTAATTTTAAGAAATCGAAAATAGCCCACCTCAATGTCCTATTTTTGGGATATGAGCTTTCAAGTGAAGGCAAAAGCCTGGCAGCCCACTTTTTAGAAAAGTGTGCACTGCTACAACCTCCAAAATCATTAAAAAAATTACAGTCCATACTGGGGTTTTTGAATTCTGGCAGAACCTACATTTTGGATTAAGCAGTGAGAGTAAAACCTTTCTATGACCTAATAAGACCTGACTTTTCAGTTATACAATGGACACAGGAGCACACAAATATTCTTTGTTCCCTACAAGTTGATATAATATCATCAAAACACTTACAGACACGTGTAAATGTACGCAACCTGGTGATCCGCGTAGTCGCTGGTCAATCAGGGTACACGTACTTAACCTTCAATGAAGGAGAAACAGTACCAATTGCATATAAATCACATTTGTACACTAACGCTGAGATGGGTTTTGCACCTACAGAGAAAATTCTGACGGCAGTACAGACTGCGGTAGTGAGAGAAAGAGCACTAGCTTAGGGGAAACGAATAATTGTCGTAACCCCAGTACCGGCCTTAGAGGCTGCAACAATGCCAAGCGTTCCAAATGCTAAAGCCTTACATCCAAGATGGATACAATGGGCTAATTCTCTCACTGCAACAGATGTAGAATACAGATATGATCCTAGTTTAAAAACACAAGTATTCCTGCAATACGAACAAGACTATCCTCCACCAAATGAAATAATGTCTCTAGATCGGTATGAATACATTATTTACACTGACGGATCTGCTCAACCGGCTATAGGAAGTAAGCAGCAATACAGTGCAGCGTGCGCTATTGTAAAAGGTAGTATATAGGACGGCAAGTTCCGTCCAAGCTGTACAAAAACACAGTCTCTCGGAGACTGCACGGCACAGTTGGCAGAATTAAAAGCACTTATACTGGCACTGATAAATACGGATCCAGAATTCCCCACACTGATAGTGTGTGATTCCTTTTACTGTGTCCAGTCGTACAACAAATATCTCCACTATTGGGGACAAAATGGGTACAGAGATTCAAAAGGTGGCACAATTAAACATAGAAAACTATGGGAACAGGTAGCAGAGTTAAAAAACGAACTACCAAGAGCTCACGTGATACACACGCTGAGTCATCAACATGATGGCGTTCACATTGAAGGGAATTCATTGGCTGATGAAGCCGCAAAGGGGGCAGTATGCACTGCGTCCTTAGCTGCAATCACCTGTTCAAAAACGAGGGTAGACGGTAGCACAATGGTAGCTGTGATTGCTTCGCGCAATAACAGCAAAACACTACCCAAAGGTTTTCCACTCAAGTACTCCTACAAGTTAGATGCAAACAACGTTCCATTTGCTCAGATTCCTGGAGTGGGGGATAGAGTAATACCAAACATGGATCACAGGTTAGGTTTAATATTGGCTGCACACGAGGGTCTGGGTTCTGCTCATACAGGAGTTACGGCGACATTTTCTTTATTGAAACAATGCTATTGGTGGCCAGGGTTGATGAAGCAGACCAAAGACTTCGTCTTAAAGTGCGATATCTGTCAACAGATAAAAGGGTCCACCGTAGCCCGCCCAGCGCAGACACCATTGTTAATATCAGACAGACCGCTCGTGTGCATTTACCTGGACCACTGCGGCCCCTTACATTCCGATGGGGCTTACAAGTATATCATGGTGGCAGTGGATTCCTGTTCAAGATTCTTATGGGTATGGCCCCAGCGCTCGGCTGACGCCCGAACTGTTATAAAAGATTTGCGAGTCTTCATAGGGACATACGCAGTTGGCACATTACATTCTGACCATGGCCCCGCGTTCAGCTCTAGGGCTTACAAGGAAGCCATGAGAAGTTTGGGTGTAGCATTGCTGTACTCCTCTCCGTACCATCCTGAGGGAAATTCAGTTGTGGAGAGGAAAAACCGGGACTTAAAGCAATCTTTAACAGCTAGGGTATTAGGCTTGGGTGGTAGTTGGGTCAGTCACCTATATGGGGTCCAGCGAGTCCTTAATAACCAGCCAAGAAGCTCTCTAGGAGTTGCTACTCCTTATGAGGTCCTGTTTGGGACAAGAATGTGGGTACCTGATCTCGATTGTGAAGGCACAGTGGTGGATGAAAAGCCATTTGACATCAATAAACGTTTGGCTGTTTTACAGGATCTGAATGAATCCAGAGCCTCCTTAAGTAACGTCGAGACAAAGAAAACCGCCACTGGGGAAGTCAAGTCAGCCACAGCAAGACCTGCCTGGATTCCTAAAGTTGGGGATCTGGTCAGAGAAAAGATTGTGGACAAAAAAGAATTCGGGCCATTCTATTGAAAGCCTGTACCTGTCCTGGCCGTTGAAGGATCAAGAACTGTACTTCTACCGCCTCTGGCCGGAAAAGAAAAGAGATTCGTCTCAATCGATCTGATCAAACCACACTATGTGGCCGATACTAAATAGTAGGCCTCTTGGGCTCCTGAGTAGCCGACGTCCTCCTCTCGCTACAATACAGGAAGTTCAAACAGAAAGACTCATAACATTTGAAGAGTCACCTTTTCAAAGCAACGGAATCGATAACAATGCAATAGAACTAGTTCCCCTTGACACGAACTTTCCAAATCAAAATGAAAGACAAATTTTAATTCAACCTAATAAGGATGTCTACGTCAACATGCCTCTTCAAGAGCAATCTACAAGTTCAACAAAACCTGCTGAGCTACCAAAGATAGATCGAACTGCAACTGGCTATTTCATCGCCTTCGATACCTTTTCATTGGATCCAAGTGATCCTGAAACGACGCCAGCCCAAATTTCTCGCAAACAACAGATCAAAGACTTTTTAAACTTTCTTAGAAGGACTTATTTAGTATCACCTTGGCTAGAACTGTGGATAATCACTGGTATATTATTTTTTCTTTTTTGGTTAGGATTAGTAATCACTTTCCACTTGCTCATCAATGGAACTTATCTTTAACAGAGCTCTGCAATGTCAGAAGTTAACTTAATTTTAAAACCTCATGTTTCATCTCATCGTGAACAAAGAGACTTGTCCTTCATGAACATTTCAGCAGTTCCTATACCGGATGGTATAGTGTGGGATAAAGTAAATTATGATATATTTGGACCGACCGAGCTTCCAAAGATTCCACATTTGTTTAAAATGTCATTGAACGATATCATTACCTCCAGTACATTTTCTGATGATTGGGATTTTGAAACTGTTAATAACTTATTGTATGATTTGGAACAATTTGTCACATTTTCTAGCACTGAAATGTTAGAGGACACATCAGATTTTGACAAAATGTATTGTTACCAACATTATGGTTATCATTTCTTGCATAAATCTAGCAATCCTAGAAATATTTTCACATACCACCAGTGGGAACATTGCCCTACACCACCGAAAGGTAGTTCAAAAACATTTGCACAGAAATTCTCATATTTTTCAGGGTTTAACACTTCTGACCCAACTTCGTACTATTATAAGGTTGCACCTATATCTGCACAGAAAAATATGTTAACAAACACCAAACAGATTTACTCTGCTTCCTTTATTACCCAGCTGTCTGAACAGGGTTTTGACTTACGGATGGACACTGTAGACTTGAAATCAATCTGAGGTTCTAGGGACTGGCAAGTCCAGGGAACGGAAGCACTATTTAGAGCATGCCGCATTCCACAGTAGAAGACTTTTCTGAATGACACTGTGCAATGGACTTCCTGTCTTGGAATAGCCACGAATAAGGACTTGAACACGCCTCAAATTCCAACACCGTTAAACACCGAGGGGAATTTTACATCAGATAGAGGGGCTAAGTTAGATAACATATTGCAATACAACAGATCAGACCCCAATTGGAAGGGATGGTTGGTTTGGCCCACAGACACAAACAGATGTCAGGAAAGATTCAGGGGTACCACCGAAGGGTTTAGTATCCATAGGCCAGACCCATGTTATGTACAACGAGAACATCCGGGGGTAGGGACATCATACAGTGTTGGGAAGTTATGCCTCGATTGGCTAAAGACCTCAACACTACCCCAGGTGAAACAACACTTGTCCTTACTTACAGAGGATGTGGACCTACAGGATTTTTTATTAGGTCCCAGAAAGCCACGTCAAAAACGTTTTTTATATGCTGTCTATAACGAAATCTGGAAAATCTCGTAACAAGAAGCAGCAGAGAGATTAAGAGAAATAGATAGAATTAACCTAGAAAAGGTGTTAGCCGTAGTTGACAATGGCATGACTACGTTAACATCCAGGATATATTCACTGGGCAACATTGTATCTTCTGCTATTGAAGTATTAGAACAGGATTTGTCCATATTACAACACGGACAGTCACAGTTACATTCTATTATTTTGTTAAGCTGGATGCTGCAGTCATTGCCCGCCGATTATGTGCCTTGGAGTTTTATCAACAGTACGTCATTGTTTTCTGCATACAATCTAACAGAAAAACAGATGAAAACGGCACAGAGGGGAGCAAAATATACAATGCTGCGTATTGAAAAACTGGATAGGTTACCCTTTACTGTGGCAGAGTCACCGTCCACAGAATAGTTAATCCACGGCCATATAACATTACCGGTCGCAACTTTCCAGTTTCAGTATTGCCTAGAACAGCAACAGGCAGGCAGATATGAAAAGATGGGTAAGGAATTCACCAGGGAATCATGGGATTTACCATACAGATTTCAATGCAGGAGTGGGGATCTGGAAGTGTTTCTAAGCGGTACTAACTGCGAGAACGCTTTAAGTGGATTTCTCATATGCCAGGATATTATGCTACACGGGGCTTGTAATGGGTCTGTATGAACTTGTCCTGTCATTTGAGAGGTACCCCGGCAGCTGTGGTTAATCCGGTATTCAGGCTTCTCTCGAATGGGAGTTACTTGATGCTGTATGATCAAGGTTGTTGTGGGATGCTTCCGGGCATCGCATATCTAGTCACTGTGAGCTCCAGGGTTACTTGCTGTATGCAAGTATTGTTTCCACCAACACATACAGTCAGGGAGGTGCCGTTATGGCCTTCGCTAAATGTTTCCTTTATACGGTTTAATATTCTGAGCAGAATAAAAGCCATGCTTTTACAAAGAACCGTGCCCTTAACCTCCGCCCAGGAGACTTTTGATCTCCAGATTGCAAGGTCCGCGGCTGTGATACAGGCACTTATATGTACAAACTGCCCCTTCCATTTCACAGAAATGGTAAGTCGTGTCTTTAACATGTCTGATACGACAGGTGTTGTACACCTATTTAAGACCATAGGTTCCGGACTGTTAAGCGCCTTTCAGACGGTCCTCGGAGTTATACCAAACTTTATACACTCTGTCTTTGGAAGCATTTTTGGAGGGCTTCCGCTGATCCTGTTCCTAATAGCAGGTATCCTGATTATTACTTTTCTGCTACACAATGGACGCCCCAGACACCAAAGAAATGGCGACAGTACTCCTGGAGGGCAAATACCGTGATCGCATGGTACAAGATCTGGGCACACCTCGCCTACGGGAACTGAGCGCCTCTTGCTTCTTGTCATTTAGACCAATCTGGATGGACTGTGTCCTACCTGTTCTCCGATGCCTGTTCTGCGGAGAGGATGTGTGTTGGACCTCTGTCTGACACTTCAATCGGCTGCGCCACCGGACGTTGTTCCGATAACGGCCCATGTTCTGCAGTGTCCTCAGCGTATTCCTATGTTGTTGGCAGCGTTCTTAGAGCCACCACAGGTAGTCTCTGCTCCTGTTGGTATGGATACCGGCTCCTCCGCCAACACTCAGGCCTTGGATATCGCACAGGCTGCCCCGGCAATCTGCTGCAGGCAGTACGGAATATTATCTGTTCTCAAATGACATTCTGTGCAAGGTGTTACAGGGCTCGTCAGCTGCGTATGCAGGCAGCAGCATTGTTGCGTCTACCAGCAAGGACACATAAACATTTGGCATGTAGCATGCTGGAAAAATTTGGCCTTTTACCTTTTAACGAAATTTCAAATTAAGACCTTTTGACCTGCATGGTTTTCAGATGCTTGTAGTTGTTCGGACTATATAAACGGACACTTTAGAGCCAATGCTTATTTTTTTTAAAGAAACCTTTTAAAAGGGTTTTTAACGCTTTTTAAACTTCTCTTACGAGGTTTTATTATTAGTTGGGTACAAACCTCTACACGCCTTGGTAGTACGCTAGATTTCAGTAATGTCGGATGAGGAGTGGGTGTTATATTTCATATAGGTACCCCGATATAGGTCTAGATAACATCATAACCCTTCACCTACATTCTCTCCTCTACTACATACATAATGGATTTTGAAGGACTGACCTTTTACCTAGTTACAATACTACACACAAATACGTAGGGTTTTTCCCTGGACACTGGCCTCATAAATTATGCATGAGGATTCTTAGTTTCTTGGAATCACACTAGGACCATCATCTCCTGCATAATAACTAAGTATAAAGTTAATTCCCGATGTCATCCTAAGCCCGACACTGGCACAGCAAGGTGGAACCCCTGGGGATACCTTAGGGTATATAAACACCACATCTTTGCTGAGATAGAGAGAGGAGATCAGGACTTCCTGGCCGACACACTAACGCAAGACGCCGAGGTCCCTGCATGCAGATACTCCAGCTCGCAGTGGTCTGACATCCCTTGCGGGGTGTTCAGCTCGAGACCAGAACGGGGTCCCACAGTCTCGCATCAGGTAATGGGGTTGGCTTTATCCTAGAGGGATTCTTGGCTTTACACCTACTCATATACTAGGTACACTTAGGTACATCTAGTTAGGGTGCATCGTAGGAGTATGCATTTTATTGCCATGTATTCTATATACTTGCCTTTATTTATGATTTTAGCAAAATGGTAGAGACCTACCATCTGGTTACTTTCTTAGTGCTTCTACTCATTTATCTATGCTACTGTCTACTGGTGATTTCAGTGCACTTATTTTACGCTAGAATAACGACTGTTCAATAAATACTTATTGAAAACAAGTGAGCACGAGTGACTGAGCGAAAAGTAAGTTACTGTTTCCACGGTCCTGAAGGATCAGGGTTGTCATGTTCGATAGTTGCCAAAACCTATTCTCTCCTAGGTAAGAGGAAGTGATAGTGGCATCGCGAGCTAGCTGGTACACAGGCCAACATACCCAGTGGGGGTGTCTGGAATCAGTCTGAACACCAGTCCCGCAGTGTATGTTATCTAAACGCGCAGATCCTATATAAGGTTTATAGGAACTACACAACAGCACAACCCTCTCACTCTCTCAGCAGAATAACACAAAACATTCATTATAATCAGGCATTCCCAAAGCTGGTGCCTTGCAAAGGCATTCCCCTAGCTTTGTGAAGACAGTCATGCAATTGTCATCCCAGGGTACCAGATCTGACACGTCTTTGTGTGTTAACCTTTGAAGAGCTTTTGCTGTCAAAGAAATATTTGGAATCTATTGCCTGCAATAGCTCACCATTCCTAAGAACATGCGTACTTCCTTTTGGGAAGTTGAAGGATTCATGTTAACCCCTTCCATGCGCGGCCGATTTTCGCCCTGTGCGAGGCGTTGCATTAAGCGGACGGGTTCATGACGAGCTCAGCTCGTCATGCGCACACGAGCACTGCGCAGCATGACGAGCTGAGCTCGTCATGAGCATGGAAGGGGTTAAGAATCGCTGAGGTTCTTTCCTGCTACATGTTAGAAGTGGGGGTCTCCAGTTGGCAATGGTTTGCACCTTGTCCAAGTAGGGACCCTTCCTTCTAGTCAGGATAAGGTAGTTACACTCCTAAAATAACCCCTGCTCACTCCCTTGGTAGCTTGGCACGAGCACTCAGGCTTATCTTAGAGGCAGTATGTAAAGCATTTGCACATAACCAACAGTAACACAGTGAAAGCACTACAAAAGGACAACACACCAGTTTAGAAAAATATCCAATATTTTATATACTTAAGACAATACCAAAAAATGATAAAAATCCACAATACAGCACTTAGAAATCTTCAGTCATCAAAATAGACTTGAAATAAAGTTCCTTGAAGTCAATAGCTCCGTCTGTGGCTATCACAGCGTCATGAACAACAAATCCAAACAGTTCTGGTTTACCGCGGCGTTGCAGGCCATCTACGGTGTCGGGAAGACCCGCAAAACAGTACCTTTAGAAATGCAGGGTGTCAGCGACCTCTCGTTGAGCTCAGCAAGCACGGCGTCCGCAGGCGTCGGTTCCGGAGATCGGTGCAGGAGTCGTCGGGCCCTTGAAGTCATACGCGTTGCAGATCAAACTCCTCGCGGTTGAAGTCAGGAGCGCTGACGTCAGCAGGCGTTGGGTGCTGTGGTGTGGAGTGCAGCGGTGCGGAGTGCGGTGCCCTCAGGTTGCGGGGCAGGCAGCGGCTCGGTGACGGTCGTCCAGCGGCATCGGTTAGACTAGGGATGCAGTGCAAAGTGATGCGGTGCTCTTCGCGGTGCTTGCAAGTCAGGGTGCAAGCAGCAGCGTCGTCGTTGCTGAATCGCTGTCGTCGGCTGATGAACTGAAGTCGATGGTGCCGGCATTGGTAGGCTAAGCCTGGGGTGCGGGATGAGGACAGTGTGTTGTGTACCTTACGAGCGGTGCCCTTGATCCACGGTGCAAGCAGCGGCATCGATGTCGGCATGGAGCGGCATCGCTGGGGATACCAGGGCGACGGTGTGAAGCAAGGCGGTGCAGAGTGCGGTGCCCACAGGTCGCGGTGCAAGCAGCAGCTCGGTGGCGGTGTCAGGTAGCGGTGTCGGTGAGACCACGGTTGTGGTGCACGTTGCGGAGGTGCCCTTTGCGGTGCCTTCAGTACACAGAGTCGGCAGCGGCGTCGGCAGCGGCGTCGTAGACGGCGTCGGGTCACTTTTCTTCTGTTGCAGCACAAAACACACAGTCCCCAGTGCTGATGGCAGAAGTGCTTGAAGTCTTCACTGTTCCTGAGACTTCTTGAACAGGGGCAAGCTCTACCTCTAGCCCTTGGAGAAACTCAATAAAGAAGTTGCAGAAAGTTCAGTCCAGTCCTTTCACTGTCCAAGACAGAAGCAGCCACTGCAGGCCAACACAGCAAAGCACTCAGCAAAGTGGTAGTTCCTCCTCACAGCTTCTCCAGCTCTTCTTCTTGGCGGTCTTCTTGGTACAAAAGAGTTCTAAAGTTCTGGGGTCTGGGCCCCAATATTTATACCACCAAATCCTTTGTACACTGAAGGCAGAGAGTGTCTGTACCCAGCCCAAACGAGTTCTGTCCTCACTGGTGCATCTTCCTGACAGGGGGTGGAGACGGCATTGGTCAAGGCAGACCAGGCCCATTCAGGTGCAAGGAAATCTCCTCCCACTACTCTAAATGCAGCCCAGGTCTATGCAGCCCAGACCCATCAGGCTCTCTGGAGCCACTGCCCCTCTCCAGCCCCTGTCATCCCAAAGCCAGACAGTCAATCCACAACCCCAGCAGAGGCACGCAGGATGGATAAGCAAGAAAATACCTACTAAACTTTATTTTTCTACCTCGTTCCCAGGGGTAGTTATGTTTTTTAAGATGGTATAAACAAACTCCCCATTCTGTCCTATGGGTACAGGCACCCTTGAAATGGTGAAAAACGAAATACACTGTAATTCACCACCAGGACATGTCACACACATCAGTACATTTCCTACCTCTAACATACACAGCACCATGCCCACAGGGGTACCTTGGGCCTACCTTAGGGGTGACTGACATGGAGAAAAAGGGAAGGTTGGGGCCTGGCAAGTAGGTGCACTTGCCAGGTCGACATGGCAGTTACAAACTGTGCACAGACTCTGCGGTGGCAGGGCTGAGTTACCTTTTCAGGGCTACTCTTGTGGGTGGCACAATCAGTGCTGCAAGCCCACTAGTAGCATTTGATTTACCAGCCCTGGCACTCTCAGTGCACTTTACTAGGGCCTCACCAGTAAATCAAACATGACAATCATGGAAACACCAACCCATAACATAGTTTACAACAGGAGCACTTGCACTTTAACACTGAACTGCAGTGAGAAAGTGCACAGAGACACTAAACCAGCAAAAACAGAGTCAAAACCGGGAGATCAGAAAGCAAAGAGACAGGGGAAACACGGCAAAAGATGCCAAGTCTAACACTACACTTTCCTCGCTCCTTTCTCAAAGTGATGTCCTAAGTACAGGACTTCAGTTATGCAAAATTGTATCTTAGTCAGGGATGTCCATTTTCTGCCAGATGGTTTAGCAAGGCAATAGTATCAACTCTGCAAGCTTCTCTTGTAGTTGACCCCACTAATATGTCATCAATGTTTTGGACCAACATTGAATGATTCAGCATTTTCAGAGATTCAAGCTTCTTTTTCAATATCTGATAAAAGCTTGAGGGACTTTCCGTATACCCTTGTGGGACTCAGCACCATGCCAAAACATAACTGCTGAAATGGAAAGCGAATAAAAATTGGCTGTCTCCATGCAATTGGATCGAAAAGAAGGCCTGGCATAAGTCAATGACTGAAAACCATTCTGCCCCACATGGAGTTTGAAATAAAATCACAGCTGGATTCGGTACAATAGGACGACAGGGAACAACAATGGCATTCACCTTGTGCAAATCCTGCACAATGCAATATTTACCAATCAGCTTCTGCAAGCCCATAATAGGAGAGTTACATGGACTTCCTCTGGAGACAAGTTGTATTGTGGGATTCTCTGGAACTCTGCATCTGGTTTAATTGTAACTCGGACCGGCTCAACACTTTTGATTAGTCTGATATCTTTACCTTTAAAGTCCCAGACTTC
This sequence comes from Calotriton arnoldi, assembly GCA_963921515.1. Taxonomy (NCBI): domain Eukaryota; kingdom Metazoa; phylum Chordata; class Amphibia; order Caudata; family Salamandridae; genus Calotriton; species Calotriton arnoldi. The sequence continues at coordinate 748,996 of CAWUFW010008078.1, read as the reverse complement.
AGGTAGCACAGTGTCTCTTGATTCCTCGGGCAAATCCTCACTAGTCAGGAGAGGATACATCGTTACATCTGATTTCTGTTGGGCAAGTTTGAAAACAACATCCTCTTGATTCATATGGAATTCATTTCCTCTAGGTGCGCAATAAATTAAACAATTCAGTTTACAAAGTAAATCACGTCTAAGCAGGTTCACTGGACATGTGTCACACACCACAAATTGGTGACGAACCTCAAAGGATCCTATTTTAACAGAAACTGGTTCTGAAATGGGGTAGACAACTTTTTATTCGTAACTCCTATAACTTGGATACTTTCTCCCGAGTGGGACAGGTTTGGAACCTCTGCTGTAGAGCAGGTAGCACCAGTGTTGACAAGGAATGAGATAGGATTCCTATCCACATAGGGACCACTCTGGTCTACCTCTAGATCTGTGCCAAACACGCCGATCTCCTCCCCCCTCAGGCACCATCAAGCTAACGAGTCCTGATCACTGTCATCTAATTCAATCAAATAGTGTTCTGCTACATTCTGATTTTGGTAGGCATTTTGATTCACAATGTACCTTTGTACCTGAACATTCTGTTGTGGCATAGGAGCTTGTGGCATTTGCATTTGCTGTGATATATTAGAATTTTGCATTCTCTGTCCTTGCATCTGTTGAGTCTGTCCCATGTTATTTCCTTGAGACTGTGCGTAATCCACATTCTGTATCTGATTCTCCATTTTATTCAAAACAGACTTACACTTGTGTCTCCAATGTCCAAACTTGTCGCAAGCGTGAGATGGATTTGTCTTTTTCAAAAACGACAGCTCAATACTTGTTCTAGGGTCTACAGGATTACCACGACCTCTAACTTGTGACAGGAAATTCTGCTGTTGACAATCATTAACACCCTGCATCATCGAAACCTGATTATAACCTCTCTGTACCTGTCCTGTGTTCTCGAAGCCCATCTGATTTTGACCTTTCTGCATCGCCTTTATCTGTGCATTCATTAATTTCTCCTTGAGTTTCTTCTGCCTCATTTCAATATCGTCTACACAATATTTTGCAAAACGCAAAATTTTCATCCACTGATTTATTCTGCCAACGAAGTATTTGCTGTTGAATCATGTTAGAAATCTCAGGTCTCAAACCCATAACAGTGCAGTTGTATTTGCCTCGGTTCGCTTTATAACCTACCCTACTATCAAAGCGTAGGTGGAGTTAGAACAGTAAATGCACACTCCATTGCGGTCAATGGCCGGTCCTTATAATAACAGGTATGTTATGATGTGAGTATGTGTGTGTGTGTGCGTGCGTGCAGTCGTGCGTGCATGCGTGTGTGTGTATCAAGTATTTTAGTGCCAAAATCAGTCCTCCGCCTTTGAGATTCAGTCGCTAGTGTAAGTTAGTGTGATTATTACTGTGATAATATATTGTGTAATTTCTGCGAGGAAATCAGTCATATGCCTTAAAACATTTTAATAAATTCGGGCATTTGGGCCCCGTGTAATCTGCTTTTCTACTTGTGCTCCGGATTCCTAATCCGCCCACCAAACTGTTAGCGCCTAGAGGAGATTTGATTAGTAATTTGTGCTGTCCAAAGAATCCTCATTCAAACGCGAGCGAAAGGTGTAGCAGAAGAGAAGCGTGCTGGTGAGAAAGGATAAAATGGAGAGTGGAGAGAAAGGAAGGAGGTGAAAGGATACTTGGGAGTGAAAAGCTGTACTGTACAAGTTACAAAAGTGAAGCTTCAGAAAGTTCTCTTTTCAATTAACTGGGCTCCGAGTCTGCCCAAGTTTGACCCTGTACTTGTGAAGGATCACCACCCGCGTGCCTGATAAATGCCAGGCTCCAGGCTCTGGAGCCACGAGCCTTGTAATCCCCTGTTCCTCACCTAACCAAGTTGTGTGATTCTGGGCAATCAACTTTCTCCCTGCGGTTCAGTTTCTTAATCTTCTGAAGCTGTGAGTGCCGAGCAGAGGTTCACCTGGCAGCGTGTGCCTTATAAATAAACCGAGGAAGAGGAGGAGGGCGGGGAGGCAGCGAGGGAGGTCGGGGAGGGTCAGTATGAGTGCAGCGTTTTCAGATGTACAAAGATGCAAACACACACAATCATTTGAAATAACTGGTTTCACATGATGCTTATCATCGACTCCTCCCTTCCTGTGTTCCCCAGATGTTATCATGATGGCAGACTGCCGTGCAGGGTCCTTCCAATTCCCATGCCTCAAGAGGCTAATAGGGCTGGGGCAGAAGCAGTACGTGCCTGACAAATGATGAGCAGGAAAGAGAAGGACGGAAGAAACCAAAGTGGAAGAAGAGGGTTGAGATGGGAGACAGGAAAGGAATATAATAATAAGAGAGAGAAAGGGCAGGGGGGAGAAATAAAAGGGAGAGCAGGTGTGTAGATGTGGCGGAACAGCAGATTATGAAACCAAGAGATCTAGTTAATCCTGGCATCACCTCTTAAATCTTTTGATACTGGGCAAAGCACACCTCTCTCATATTCAGGTTCCTAATCTACCAAACCTGGGGGTGTTTGATGGGAATCCGCTTGCAGTGTGTTCTGTACAAATAAGCACTCACTAAAACGGGCAGGAGTGTGGAATTATTAAATAGAAGAGGGTGGAGAGGCAGAAAGAATAGAAAATAGAGGAAGTGGGGGAAAAGGAGTGCTGAGTTAGAGGCAAAACACATGGATCTACAAACAGATTTGTTCATAGGTCCCTCTGCGGGTTCCATCTTATCGCCTGTGATTTCATGGTTTGCATGTGACAAATACACCCCAGTACCATGCAAGTGAGAAATTACCTGGGGGACCGATTTTTCCACGTGGGATTGCCAGTTCTGTGGGGTTTAATGCATACATTTACCACCTGTTCTTAGCAGACCTCTGGGTGGGATGGGGTTGACGAAGGTAATGAGCAGAGTAGTGAAGGGAAGGTATTTTCTCACAGGGGGAATCATTGTATGCTTTCCTGTCAGAAAACAAAAGATAAACAAGGAATGAGGCTTGGCTGCTGCTGCAGCTAAAGCGGCATGTGATTTTACCGCAAGAAATTACCGGACAGTAAAATCGGTGCTGGTTCTCTCACAACCGGAAAAACTGGGTGCAAAAACCAATCCACTTAGAATCAGCAGGCGCAGAGTTCCATGAGGCGATTCATCTCCCCCTGACTCGTAATGAGGGTCCTTGAATGTTTTCCAAAGCATTCCATAAGATCTTCCCTTCAGCATCCCTCCTCTTATAACAAATACTACATCAAAAGGACATGAACATCAGTAATATGCCCCTGACTGAATATCAGCGGTATGGAACTCTCCAAATCATAACTCTTTTGTAAAATGATACTAGATTAGTGACTAAGGAGGTCGTTTAGACATGGGCGGGACAACTGCCAACCAGCTGGGGGGGGGGGGTGAAGGCCTTACACCCGCCTGACCTGGGGCAGTCCGCCCACCAAATTGCCAGCTGTTGTGGTGGAGAATTTTCAGCAAATTTGCTTCCTCCATGATGTCGTGATGCCTTGATTGCTGGAGCACTTTGCTTCCCAGTCCAACGTTATTTTACACACCATGCCACCTAAGTTTGGACCCAGCTCTATGTAAGTCAGTCTTGACCCCGTTCCAATAGGAACAGTCCAGCCATGTCTGAGATTAATTCAATCATTCCACCCATCACTTTTTTGCATACTTTAGTATGTCCCCATAAGTGGGATGGGTATTCCCAGACATGGGCTGTGCACACCGTGTCACTGAAGCCAAGCTATACCTAGCTGGTGAGCTCATAAAAAGGGCAGAACCGGTTCTGGATTGCTTGTGTTCTGGTCCAGGGAGGACCTGGCTTGGCAGTTCAGGCTGGACTGTTCCCATTCAGGTGCCTGTGCTGCGATTAGAACCTAACTCCCCAGTTCCCAAACCTGTCAACTTCTAAAAAAGCTTGACTGTGCATGAGGAGGGCTGGACCTCTGGAGGGGCGGGTCTTACAGACAAGCACAGCCTGAAACACTTCTACCCACACTCAATGCATCAACACAAAAAAAGGTCCCAAGGCTACTGCTGGAAGCTCACTTTGTGAAGAGGTCTCCAGCTCATCTTTTGTTCCGCAGTGTGATATCAGCTCTTCAGAGGGAGACTGAGAGAAATTAACTGATATTGTGTGTCACACAGTGGCATAGTGTGAGTTGGAAGGTCTCTGTTTCAGTCCTCCAGTTTAAGGCCTGCCCTTTAGCCACTAGACCATATCACTTAACCCTCTTTTACAGAAGTACAATTCTTTTTCTTCCTCTCACACACCAAAGTTAAAAGAATGTCTTATGCAGTAGGTATTAGTCATTCTTAATGTAAATCGAATTAATAAACAACTGTGGTCTTGCTTGTCTCTAAATTAAACAAACAGCACCACCATGTGGCAGACTGTCTGTCATAGGTATCAGTTCTGACAATTAAGTGCCTGTGCCGAGAACCAAAAACCACCCGCTCAAATTAAGCACTGGGTGGACCTGACCCTTTAACTCTATGCATAAGTCATTGTCTGCTGCATCATCTTCTACCCTGAAAACAAGTTGTCACCCTGGGCTCTGCAGGCTTGTGAAAAGTGAGGTTTCTGTCACATCTCCAATCCTCTGCAGCGCTCTGGTTATCATCTCCACCCACACCTACAACACATAAGGTGGTGACCTGTCCTGGCTTTGCCAGGCTGCCGCAGAATCACTATGCTCTCTGAGTCTTGCTAGAAGGGTCATTTCACTTGCTCCCTGCTCAGTCATCTTTAAAATGTAAAATCGTTGTACACTACTTTATACTTATCATCAAGGTTAAGGCAGAACAACATGTCCGGTGCCTTTGATCAGACCAGTTTTACACAAGTAGCTGTGTTATATTCCATATAGGTACCCTATATAGGCGCAGGTAATATTGCAACCTTTCACCTCTATTCTTCCCTACATTACATACATAAAGGTTCTTAGGGACTGACCTTTTACCTAGATACGACACTGCATTCAGAATGCGGGTTTCCCCCTTGTTCGCATCTCATACATTATGCATGAGGCTTCTTGGAAGCACAGCAGGACTAACAGCAGGACGAACATCTCCTGTATAATATCTCTGTATAAAGCTCAGGCCCGACGTCATCCTTTAGGCCGACACAGTAACACAGCAAGGTAGGACCACTGGGGAGACCTATGGGTATATATACATCACATCTTGCTTAGAAGGAGAGAGGAGACCGAGACTTCCCGGCTGACACACTGACCAGAGACGCTGAGGTTCCTGCATGCAGACACTCCAGCTCGCAGTGGTCTAACATCCCTCGTGGGGTGTCCAACTCGAGACCAGGACGGGGTCCCATATTCTCTCATTCTCAGGTAATGGGGCTGACTAGATCTTAGAGAGATTCATGGCATAACACCTACACAGATGCCAGGTACATTTAGGCACATCTAGTTAGGGAGGCATCGTAGGAGTACGCACGTTTTATCATGTGTTTTATGTACATGTATATCTTCATGATTTCTGCAAGATGGTAGAATTTTACCATCCCTTTACTTTCGTAGTATTGCTAATCATATATCTCTGCTACTGTCTAATGGTTGTTGCAGCTCATCTATTCTACACGAGAATAACAACTGTTCAATAAATTCTTATTGAAAACACCCAGCCTGTTTATTCTGTGTATCTCTCTGAGACAAACTAAGTGAGCACGAGTGACTGAGCGAAAGGTAGTATATTGTTTCCACGATTCTGAGGGATCAGGGTTGTCATGTTCTGAGGTTGCCAGAATCTATTCTCTTCTTGGAAAGTGGAGATTATAGTTGCACTGTGAGCTAGCTAATACAGATAGGCTAACGTATCCGGTGGGGGTGCACGGAATCAGTCTGCCACCAATCCCACAGTTTATGTTATCCAAACGCGCAGATCCTGTATAGGTTATATAGGAACTACACGACATGGCGCCGCCAACGTTGGTTGGGTACTTATTTAACAGTAGAATCTGAGTAGTTCAGTCGTGCTATTCTCAGAGACCCCTACTCATAAAACACCAGAGACGTCTGGTGTGGGTGGGCACAAATTCCGCCACAGCTGAGTAGACTAAAAAATCCTATTTATTGGCTGTTGGTTAATCAAGCTTGAAGGACACAGTGTTCCTAAAAATTGTGCAAAAACGTCTTATCTTGGTTCCCTTGAAAAACTATTTTTCAGTGTTCTAAAAACAATGACTAACCAGGTCTTGGACCCACTGCAACAAGCACTGCCCCTCTCAGACGAGGAGGAGGATACAGACACAATACACATTGCTCCAAATTTTAGAAATACAGTCACCCTGAAACTGCTAGAGCATGAGTTAACACCTAGGGGTGGCATAGTTGTTTTCGTGATTGAGGCACACAAATCAAACAGAACTGAGGTATTTTATTCGTGGGTTACATTCCCGGCAGCAAATGCAAGAGTAAAAGCATTTCACTCCTACATGGAAGGAGATGCACCAGCGGAATATTGTCCGTTTGAAGATATTGAGGTTCCGCTCACATACCAGGAAAACTTATACTGGTTTAAAGGCGCCCTACCCCACATAAGAAGAAGAGTGAGACTCGGCCCGCTCGGAAGAGAAGGGGCAACATGGCCAATATTAGCGGCCTACACACCACATCCTGACATTGAAACAATGCCACCAGGTGACCTACTCACACAACACAAAAATGTAATAAAAATTTGTAGAAACTTGACGCAATTCGTCATGAGGACAGTTACAGTCCAACCAGCAATAGTTGCAACAAATGGGACTCAAGTTCAGGGTACAGCAACTAAAATAACACCACAAACATTACACGCGGTGATGGGTAAAATGCCCACAAAACGTGAACAGATGCCATTCTGGGTAGCTCAGAAAATAATACAGCTAGAGGCAGTATTCCCGAATACTACCCCGTATGAAAAACACAGAATGCTAACAATCTGCTTGCCCATGGGGATAACACCACAAATAGAGGATTGTACCACTTGGGGTACTGTTTTTGCTGCCATTTATACCAGAACTCATGGTATCCCGTCATTAGCAGTAATACCAGATGTATTGAGACAGATACAAAATGAGTATGGAGCAGAACCTGCTCTGAACTTAGGGATGAAGTTACTAGGTAACTATGCCCATGTATCAGCCATAATACTAGCTAATATTAAGGGGGAAGCAGCTTCAGTGGCTATCCGCCAACGCCTAAGGGAGTTCAGTCCTTTAGAACAACAACACGAACCACCGAAAATAATTGAAATTGCGTATGCAGAATTAGGCAGAGACAGTTTGGGTGGGAAAGCTTTAAAACCACAACTGATGGGCAGTCCTGAAAAGGACACTTCTAAGCAGACACTTGCTCCAACAAAGAAGAAGTGGGACAATAAAAAACAACAGAACTTTAAAGGAAACAGATCTCAATCCAGAGGTAGATCTCCTCCACAGGAGCCCTCTGAAAAGAGGTATAACCTTAGGAATAGGGATAATATTAGGAAACCTGACAGGTATCAGGATACTGATACCCGTTCCTCTCGTTCCTTTCAGGGTTCATCAAAAACTCAGAGAGGGAAGGACGGTCAGACAGGCAAGAAGAGCGTACAAAGTCCAGAGACAAGCAGCACGCTCAAGACTGCACTTCTAAAAAGGAAGAGAAACCAAAGCAAAAGCCACAGTTCAAAAAGAAGAAGGTTGCAGGTCTAAAGATCAGACAAGCCCAGAATTCTGATGACTCGACTATTGAACGGGGAATGGGCTCTGACGATGCTAGACAGTGTGGCAGAAGTAACAATAGCTCGCCATAACCTGATGGAATTTCTGGTGACAGCGGACTTGAATGATTATATCACAGTGGAGACACCTGATATTAGGGTAAGTGTCCCACATAAGTTATATGAAATAACACTCCAAATGGAGGGGGACAAATGTAGGACAGTTAAAGGTCTCTTTGGGAGAACCTGACGTTTGGCTATTTTACCAGCATTCTCAGACCATATTCCCAGGCACCTACAACACACATCTGCGCAGGAGTGGGCGGTAGCCCAAGCACCTGCATTATACAAAAACCATGTTGGATGGGATGAGGATTCAACCCACCACATAATTCCTTTAAAAAATACTCCAACTGCACAGAGGCAGTATCCGATAAAGCAAGAAGCTAAAAACCAGGTCAGGGAGATCTTAGATCAACTTGAATACCAAGGGGTGATCGAAAATTGCACCTCATCAATGAACAATCCTTTGTTTCCGGTCATGAAACCTGACAATTCATATCGTTTAGTTTTAGATTATAGACATTTAAACACTTGCACTAAGACATTTGCAGTCCAAAATGCACACAGAGCCGCATTAATGAATAACATTGTGCGGAAAAAATATAAAACAACACTTGATATCTCAAATGGATTTTTCTGCCAGAATATAGCACCTGGAAGCAGGTATCTAACAGCATTCTCAGCGCTAGGGTCCCAGGTCAATTTTGTCGACTCCCCCAGGGATATAAGAACAGCCCGGGGTTGTTTTCGGCCAGAGTAACTGAGTTACTTCAAAATTTGGATGAGGAGGCATTGTCCTATGTGGATGATATTTATCTAATGGACGATGGCCTAGAGGAGCACTTGAACAGAGTAAATACCATAATTTTGGGATTTGCATCTGAGGGCTACAAATTCAACTTTAAGAAATCAAAAATTGCCCATCTGAGTGTCCTGTTTTTAGGATATGAGCTTTCAAGTGAAGGGAAAAGTCTGGCAGCCAATTTTTTAGAAAAATACGCGCTGCTCCAACCTCCAAAATCATTAAAAAATTTACGATCAATCCTGGGATTCCTAAATTTTGGTAGAACTTACATTTTAGATTACGCAGAAAGAGTAAAACCTTTCTACGATTTAATAAAACCTGATTTTTCAGTAAGACAATGGACACAGGAACACACAGATACACTTAGTTCCTTACAAGCTGACATGATAGCTTCCAAACATTTACAAACACGCGTAAATGTACGCAACCTGGTGATCCGTATAATTGCGGGTCAATCTGGGTACACCTATCTAACATATAATGAAGGTGAAACAGTACCAATTGCATACAAATCACATTTGTACACAAATGCTGAGATGTGCTTTGCATCAACAGAAAAGATTCTGACAGCAGTACAAACTGCTGTAGTGAGAGAAAGAGCACTGGCTCAGGGGAAACGAATAATAGTAGTGACTCCGGTTCCAGCCTTAGAGGCTGTGACAAAGGCAAGCGTTCCTAACGCTAAAGCCTTACATCCGAGATGGATACAGTGGGCTAATTCTCTCACTGCAACAGATGTAGAATACAGGTACGACCCAAATTTAAAGACACAAGCATTTCTGCAATACGAACAAGAATATCCTCTACCAAACGAAATAATGCCTCTGGATCAGTATGAATATATAATTTACACTGACGGATCTGCTCAACCGGCCATAGGAAGTAAGTAACAATATAGCGCAGCATGCGCAATCGTTAAAGGTCGCATGCGGGATGGAAAGTTCCACCCAAGTTGCACAAAAACGCAATCTCTAGGAGACTGCACGGCACAGCTGGCAGAATTAAAAGCCTTGATACTGGCACTGGTGAAAACGGATTGGGAATTCCCCACACTAATCGTGTGCGATTCGTTTTACTGTGTGCAGTCATATAATGAATATTTACAGTACTGGGTTCAAAACGGGTTCAAAGATGCAAAAGGTGGCACAATTAAGCATAAAATGCTATGGGAACAGGTAGTGGAGTTGAAAACCGAACTACCGAGAGCTCACGTGATACATACACTGAGTCATCAGCGTGATGGCGTTCACGTTGAAGGGAATTCATTGGCTGATGAAGCCGCTAAGGGGGCTGTACGCACGGCTTACGTAGCTGCAATCACTCGTTCTAAAACGAGAATAGAGGTGAGATTATGGTAGCTGTCAATGCTTGTCGCAAAAACAGCGGAGCAGTACCAAAAAGGTTTCCACTCAAGTACTCCTACAAGTTAGATGCCAATAACATTCCATTTGCTCAGATTCCTGGAGTGGGGGATAGAATAATTCCAAACATGGATCATAGGTTATGTTTAATTCTAGCAGCACACGAAGTGATAGGTTCTGCACATGCAGGAGTTACGGCGACTGTTTCCTTATTGAAACAACGCTATTGGTGGCCTGGATTAACAAAGCAGACTAAAGACTATGTCTTGAAATGCGACATCTGCCAGCAGATGAAAGGTTCCACCGTAACACGGCCAGCACAGACACCATTATTAATATATGACAAACCACTAGCGTGTGTTTACTTGGATCACTGCGGCCCCTTACAAAGGGATGGGGCTTACAGGTATATCATGGTTGCAGTGGATTCCTGCTCAAGATTCCTATGGGTGTGGCCCCAACGCTCGGCTGACACTCGAACTGTTATAAAAGATTTGCGAGTCTTTATAGGGACATACGCAATTGGCACATTACATTCTGACCAGGGCCCTGCGTTTAGCTCTCGGGCTTACAAGGAGGCCATGCGAGGATTGGGTGTAGCATTGCGATACTCCTCTCCGTACCATCCTGAGGGAAATTCAGTCGTGGAGAGGAAAAACCGAGACTTAAAGCAGTCTTTAACAGCTAGAGTATTAGGCACGGGTGAGAGCTGGGTAAAACATCTCTATGGAGTGCAGTGAGCATTGAACAACATGCCAAGAAGTTCTCTAGGGGGGGTCACTCCATATGAGGTCTTATTTGGGACACGAATGCGGGTACCTGATCTTGATTGAGAAGGCACAGTGGTGGATGAAAAGCCTTTTGACAGCCATGATCGTTTGGCTGTTTTACAGGATCTAAATGATTCCAGGACACGACAAAGTAATGTCCATATGAAGCAGACCGCCACTGGGGAAGTCAAATCATTCACGGCAAGACCTGTCTGGATCCCAAAAGTCGGGGATCTGGTCAGAGAGAAAATAGCGGACAAGAAAGAATTTGGGCCATCACACAGAAAGCCTGTACAAGTCCTAGCAGTTGAAGGAACTTCTACCACCTCTTGCCGGGAAAAAGGAGAAAAGATTTGTCTCAATCGACCTAATCAAACCACATTATGTGGCCGATACTGAGTAGTAGGCCACGTGGACTCCAAAGTAGCAGACGCCCTCCTCTCGCTACAATTCAAGAAGTTCAAACGGAAAGACTCATCACGTTCGAAGAGTCCACTGCACGGAATTATGGACTGAGCAACAATGCTATGGAACTCGTTCCCCTTGAGCCTGAAGTTCAAATTCAGAATCAAAATGAAAGACAAATTTCAATTCGACCAAATACAGATGTCTACATCAACATGCCTCAACAAGAGCAAACAACGATTTCTACAAATCCTGATGCAATACCGACAATTGATCAAACTGCTTCTGGCTACTTCGTAAACTTTGATACGTTTTCTTTGGATCCAAGTGAATCTGAAACGACGCCAGCCCAAAATTCACGCAAGCAGCAAGTAAAAGACTTTCTGAACATTCTTAAAAAGACTTACCTGGTGTCACCTTGGGTAGAACTAAGGGTAATCACCGGGATACTTTTCTTTCTTTGCTGGGTAGGCTTAGTAATAATTTTTTGGATGCTTGTTAATGGCAGTAGCGGTCGGTGGTGGGAGTGCCGCCGGGCGCTGACGTGGGGCGGGGGAGGGGCAGGGTGGGGGGTAGTAAACTATGGATTACGGCCGATTACAGGTAAGTACACATATGAATAAATAAAACGAATTTCGTTTCTCGCGCTGCATTGCCAAATGCGATGCAGCGCGCGCAACTAAATTCGTTTTATTTATTTATATGTGTACTTACCTGTAATCGGACGTAATCCATAGTTTACTACCCACCACCCTGCCCCTCCCCCGCCCCACGTCAGCGCCCGGCGGCACTCCCACCACCGACCGCTACTGGTTAATGGAAAATACCTTCGACAAAGCTCTGCAGCCCAAAAGGTGAATTTCATTTTAAAACCACACCAATCATCTCATCGAGAACAAAGAGACTTGTCATCAGTGCACATTACAGCAGTTCCTATACCTGATGGTATAGTTTGGGACAAGGTTGATTTCGATATATTTAGTCCGACCGAACTTTTAAGAATTCCTCATTTATTTAAAATACCGTTGAGTGATATTATCATCTCGAGTACATTTTCTGATGATTGGGATTTTGAAACTGTAAAAAATATGTTGTCTGATTTGGAAAAATCTGCTGCATTTTCTAATAGTGAAACATTGAAGAGCACATCAGATTTCGAAACAATTTATTGTTATCAACACTATGGTCATCATTTTCTGCATAAATCTGCTAATCCTAGAAATGTGTTCACTTACCACCAGTTGGAACATTGTGCAACACCGCCGAAAGGCAGTTCAAAAACATTTACACAAAAGTTTCCATATTTTTCAGGGTTTAATATGTCTGACCCAGCCTCATATTATTATTATAAGGTTGCACCTACAACAGCACAGACAAATATGTTAACAAACACCAAACAGATTTACTCTGCTTCTTTTATTGCCCAGTTGTCTGAACAAGGTTTCGACTTATGGAAAGACACCATAGACTTAAAATCAGTCTGGGGTACTAGAGAATGGCAAGTTCAGGGAACAGAAGCTTTGTTTAGAGCATGCCTCATTCCTCAGCAAATCATATTTTTGAACGAGACAGTGCAACAGATGTCTTGCCTTGGACTAGCCAAGAACAAAGACTTGAACACACCTCGGCTGCCAACTCCATCACACACCGAGGGTAACATAACATCACAGGAAGAGATTACAGTAGATGACATTATACAATACAACAGATCAGACCCCGATTGGAAAAAATGGTTGATTTGACCCACAGACACTAATAGTTGTCAGGCAAGATTCATGGGAAAAGTCGGAGGGTTTAGTATCCATAGGCCAGATCCACGTTATGTACAAAGACAACATCCAGGGGTAGTGACATCCTACAGTGTTGGGAAGTTGTGCCTTGATTGGCTAAAAACCTCAACACTCAGAAAGGTGAAGCAACACTTATCCTTACTGTCACAGGATGTGGATCTCAGGGATTTTTTACTAGGTCCCAGGAAGCCACGTCAGAAGCGTTTCTATTATGCTGTCTATAATGAAATATGGAAAATATCCCAACAAGAGGCCGCAGAGAGGTTACGTGAAATAGACCGTATAAATCTAAAAAAATCTCTAGCAGGGGTAGACAATGGGTTGACTACATTGACCTCCAGGATATATTCCTTAGGCAACATTGTATCTTCTGCGATAGACATACTGGAACAAGATTTGGCCATATTACAACCCGGGCAGTCTCAGTTACGTTCTATTATGTTATTACGCTGGACGCTGCAATCTTTGCATTCAGGCTACGTGCCTTGGCGTTATATCAACAGTACGTCTCTGTTTTCTGAATACAATCTTACAGATAAACAGATAGAAATGGCACAAAGGGGAGCAAAATATACAATGCTGCGTATCGAAAAACTGGATAGATTAGCATTCACAGTGGCAGAATCACCATCCACGGAATGGCTAATCCATGGCCACATAACTCTACCGGTCACTACTTTTCAGTTTCAGTATTGCCTTGAACAAAAGCAGGTAGGCAGATATGAAGAAATGGGTAAGGAATACATTAAGGAATCATGGGTATTACCATACAGATTTCGATGCCGGAGTGGGGATCGAGAAGTGTTTTTAAGCGGTACAAACTGTGAGAGCGCTTTAAGTGGATCACTCATATGCCAGGATATAATGCTGCACGAGGCTTGTAATGGTTCTGTAGCAAACCTGTCCTGCCATTTTCAGGGGTGCCCCAGCTGCAGTGATTACTCCAGCATTCAGGCTACTTTCAAATGGGAGTTTCTTGATGCTGAACAGTCAAGGCTGCTGCGGGATGCCCGGGCATCGCATATCTGGTAACCGTGAGCTGCAGGGTTACTTGTTGTATGTAAGTATTGTTTCCACCGACACATACAGTCAGGGAGGTGCTGTTATGGCCTTCACTGAATGTTTCTTTAATACGGTTTGATACTCTAAGCAGAATGAAAGCCATGCTTCTACAGAAGTCCGTGCCCTTAACCTCCACTCGAGAGACTTTTGATCTCCAGATCGCAAGGTCTTTGGCAGAGATACAGGCGCTTATTCATACAAACTGCCCTTTCCATTTCGCAGGAATGGTAAATCGTATCTTTAACATGTCTGATACGACAGGCATTGTCCACCTATTTAAGACCATAGGTTCTGGACTTCTGAGCACCTTTCAGACGGTACTTGGAGTTATCCCAAACTTGATACACTCCGTATTTGGAAGCACCTTTGGAGGACTTCCGCTCATCCTGTTCCTAGCAGCAGGTGTCCTGATTGTTTTATATTTCCTACGCAATGGACTTCCCAGTCACCAAGGAAATGGAAAGAGCACTCCTGGAGGGTAAATACCATGACCGCATGGTACAACATCTAGGCACGCCTCGCCTGAGAGAACTAAGTGCATCTTGGTTCTTGTCATTTCGACCAGTCTGGATGGACTGCATCTTACCTGTCCTCCGATGCCTGTTTTGCGGAGCAAAATGCGTGTTAGACCTTTGTTTGACACTCCCATCATGTGCGCAACCGGACGTGAATGCTTTACTGGACCCGATAACGGCCCATGTTTTGCAGTGTCCTCAGCGTATTCCGATGTTGATGGCGGCATTCCTTGAGCCCCCATAGGTAGTAACAGCACCTGTTGGTATGGACACCCAGGCTTTAGACGGCGCACAGTCAGACCCAGCACCGGCTGCGGATAGTGTAGAACATCATCTGTGCTCAATTGACGTACTCTGCGAGGTGCTACAGGGGCCATCTACTGCGAAAGCAAGCAACAAAAATGTTGCGTCTACCAGCCAGGACACATAAACAATTGACTCATTTGGCTCGTCGTGTGCTGGAAGAAATTTGCCCTTTTTTAAAAACAAAGCTCAAATTTGGATCTCAAAACAAAAATTGACATTCCTTTCATTTATTGGGCATACATGGCTTTCTAATGCTTATAGTCTTTCGGACTATAACTAAGGACACTTTAGAGCTATGGCTTGCAAAAAAATTTTTAGACAGTTTTAAGATTTTTAGAAATTTTTTAGAAGTTTTAAACATTTTTAGCTGAACGGATGTTTTTAAACTTTGTGCGTACCAATATCTAGTTAGGCTAGTAGTACAGTAATAAGTTACATATGTCGTCCAGTCGGAAGAGGAGTGGGTGTTATATTCCATATAGGTTCCCTATATAGGCGCAGGTAATATTGCAACCTTTCACCTATATTCTTCCCTACATTACATACATAACGGTTCTTAGGTACTGACCTTTTACCTAGATACGACACCACATTCAGAACGCGGGTTTCCCCCTAGTTCGAATCTCATACATTATGCATGAGGCTTCTTGGAAGCACAGCAGGACTAGCAGCAGGACGAACATCTCCTGTATAATATCTCTGTATAAAGTTCAGGCCCGACGTCATCCTTTAGGCCGACACAGTAACACAGTAAGGTAGGACCACTGGGGAGACCTATGGGTATATATACATCACATCTTGCTTAGAAGGAGAGAGAAGACCGAGACTTCCCGGCTGACACACTGACCAGAGACGCTGAGGTTCCTGCATGCAGACACTCCAGCTCGCAGTGGTCTAACATCCCTCGTGGGGTGTCCAACTCGAGACCAGGACGACGTCCCATGTTCTCTCATTCTCAGGTAATTCGGCTGACTAGATCCTAGAGGGATTCTTGGCATAACACCTACACAGATGCTAGGTACATTTAGGTACATCTAGTTAGGGAGGCATCGTAGGAGTACGTACGTTTTATCATGTGTTTTATGTACATGTATATCTTCATGATTTCTGCAAGATGGTAGAACTTTACCATCCTTTACTTTCGTAGTATTGCTAATTCATATATCTCTGCTACTGTCTAATGGTTGTTGCAGCTCATCTATTCTACACTAGAATACCAACTGTTCAATAAATTCTTATTAAAAACGCCCAGCCTGTTTATTCTGTGTATCTCTCTGAGACAAACTAAGTGAGCACAAGTGACTGAGCGAAAGGTAGTATATTGTTTCCACGATTCTGAGGGATCAGGGTTGTCATGTTCTGAGGTTGCCAGAATCTATTCTCTCCTTGGTAAGAGGAGATTATAGTGGCACTGTGAGCTAGCTAATACAGATAGGCTAACGTATCCGGTTGGGGTGCACAGAATCAGTCTGCCACCAATCCCACAGTTTATGTTATCCAAACGCGCAGATCCTGTATAGGTTATATAGGAACTACACGAACCCTCAAGGTGAATGCATGAGCTGCTGTCCTCTCTCCTGGGCCAGATAATGATAGTACACGTTATGCCTCTTCATTATCATGTTTAGCTAGGCATCAATATGTACCTCCACTCTATTTTCAGTCTCTTCATTCTCACCCGAGTCCTACTCCCAATCAGGACATGGTGCAAGGTTAGTGCTATGATAAAGTTTTTTTCTTTTGGTAGCACAGAGACAGCAATGTCTGTTTCCTTTCTGCAGAATAAGCCTTTCCATTTGCCAGAGGTGCCAATTTTCAAACTTCCAGGGTGAGAAGGTACTACTGATCTCTATGACAACATAGGAAGTGACATCACAGGAAGTGCCAACAGTCGAAGAGACAAGTTATTTGTAGCACTTAGAAAGCCTCTGGATAGAAGACAAGGGGGCATATGTACAATGAAATGTCGGAGCGTGGAGCTGCACCAAATTTGGCTGCGCCGCACTCCGACATTTCCAAAACGTAGGGATTGGCCGGATTTACAACAATACGGCGCACCCCTCTGTTTTCGCTGGCGCTAAAATTTGCTGCCTTGCACCAACGCAGGCCCCCTTGCACCATAGTGCAAGGGGGCCTGCGTTGCAGGGAATTAATGTTTATGTGCAGGAAGATGTCCCTTCCTGAATATAAACAATCAATAATGGCAATTTGTTACTTCTATGTGTGCTGCAGAATGCAGCACACATTGAAGTAGCAAATCTCTATTATTTAATGATTGTTTATGTGCAGGAAAGGACACCTTCCTGCACATAAACAATCATTCATGGCGTTTTGCTCTTTCTATGCAGCACATTTAGAAAAAGCAAAACAAGGAGAAATAAAAGTATTTCTCCTCGTTTTACCATTGTAACGCTTGCTCTTGCATGACATTAGCTTTTGGCGCTGCCTCAGATTTACAGCTCCTTGTAAATCTGGCAAACACAACAAGATGATGGACGGAGTGATGAAACTTTTCAACCACTCACCCCAAGTCAAGAGATTTGAATTTAATCCATTGTTCTTTTGCTCACTATGCCACCCCAGTTTGGACCCAGCCATATGCAAATCAGTCTTGACCCTGCTCCTCATGGGAACAGTCCAGCCCGAACTGCCAAGCCGGGTCCTCCCAGGACCATAAACAAACATCCTAGGACCGGTTTAGGGGTATCACCCCTCATCATCCAGGCTAGCTTGAATCCAGTGGCATGGAGAGCACAGGACCCACATCTGAGCATTCCCGTCCCACTTGGGGTGACAAATGCAAAAAGAACAATTGATGGACAGAATGTTGAACAATGTCAAACATTCGCCCCAGTTCAGAGATCTGGGCCCAAATCCATTGTTCTTTTGCTCCCCATGCCATTCCAGTTTAAACCCAGCCATATGAAAATCAGTCTTGACCCCATGAGCAAAAGAATGATGGATTTAACCCAGATATAGAACCAGATAACAGCAGACGGCGCTTTGTTCTTTTAGGTGCTATTTTTCACCGAAATCTTTAATAATTCATATCTCTGTTTCTGCTAATTGGATTTTGTTAGTTTTGGTGCCATTTATTTATTAAAATATACTTTATGTTTCTAAATTGGTCCGGGTTTTTTCTCATTTTGTGTTTTTATTTTATTACAGTTTGAATCCTGCATAAATACTTTATACATTTCCTCTAAGTTAGGACCAATCACATGGGCATATTTAGATCCCTCAGTGAACCTGTGGTTGTGTCTGAGCGTAAAACCATGGATCATGTTTGAATCAAGACTTTTCACAAAATGGAGAGTGTTTCTGCCACTTAAAATGGCGGCTCTTCCACACAATTATATTTGGGGAAAAATGCAAAAGTGTTAACCCTTTAGAGGCCACACTGTAATTTCTATCTCAAAACTACTGAACGGATTTATGCAAAACCACAAAAGCACACTTTTTGAGTAAAGTTCTACTTTTATGCCATGTTTGGTGTAAATCCATGCAGCCATTTGGGCGGCAGATTTCAGCAACATTTCGTTTGGGAGCTAAAATTGGAAATCACCTTTTTCCCCCACATCTTTTTAACTTTTTTTCCCGTGGTGAGATCACTCCGCTGACAACTCCTCTAAAACTCTTTTTAAAATAGTGAAAGATTTTTCCAAACCTCCCGCACTATCTAGCTCGATCCCCCCCAGCCAAGTACTTTGTGATGGTCTATCAGATTTGTTTCATGATAAAATCCTAGACATATACTCCACATTTAGCCCTACCCCAGATCTCCCGGTCTTCGACTCCGGGGTAATTAAGGATGATGCGTTTAAGTCTTTTAAACCTATCTCCATTGAGACTTCTTCCCAAAAATTGCTTGCCTGCAAATCAGGCTCCTCTAAGGATCCTTGTCCGGCACAACGTTTTAGCTCGCTGGCCCCCCTTATTATTTCCCAGCTGAATTTGATTTGGAACACCTCTCTGCAAACTGGTCTCTTCCCTTCGACCTGGAAACAGGCCATGTTAATTCCTATTTTGAAAAAACCTGAAGCTGATCCGTCTGTTTTTAGTAATTACCGTCCCATTTCCCTTTTACCTAAACCAGCTAAATGTCCTGGAAAAAGTAGTTCAAGAGCAACTATCTAATAACCTTGAGTCCTGTCAACTTCTCCACGACTCGCAGTACGGATTCAGATCCGGATATAGTACCGAGACTGCTCTTCTGGAGGTTTCAGAGACCATTCGCGAATGCATGGACGCTGGCGATGCAGCGATGTTAGTGCTCCTCGACCTGTCCGCGGCATTCGATACGGTCTCTCATGCTATATTGCTTGAGAGACTGTACAGTCTTGGGATTCAGGGCACCCCTCTGTCCTGGATTAGATCCTTTCTAAGTGACCGCACTCAACAGGCCTCCCTTCAGCCTTTTGTATCTGAGAAGAAACCACTTAGTTGTGGAGTCCCTCAGGGCTCCGCCCTGAGCCCACTTTTTTTTAATGTCTATCTGTCTCCGTTGGCCACTGTGGCAGAATCCTGTGGGGTCAGAGTGATCTCCTATGCTGATGACACACAACTGGTGTTTTCTTTTAGGGATCACTCTGATGCTGCCTTTTCTAACTTTAGACTTTGCCTGTGTAACATCTCCACTTGGATGTCACTCAACACTCTCAGGCTCAACTCGGATAAAACCGAGGTGCTGTTTTTTAATCAGAAAAACCCCCCTCTGCCCCTACTGTAGTGGCTGCCTGAGCTGAATCCCCCCCCCAGTCCCGGTGGACTCAGCCAGGAATCTTGGATTCCGATTTGACAATGAGTTGTCCTGCAAGTCTCAAATCAACATGGTCTCCTCTGCGTGTTTTGGTAAATTACACATGATCGGCAAATTTTTCCATTTTCTCCCTCTGGAATCTCGCCGGACCATTATTCATGCCCTGATCACTTCACACCTGGACTACGCGAACAGTCTGTACGCTGGGGCGCCAGCCTACTTGATTAAACGCCTACAGATTGTGCAGAATGCGGCGGCAAGAATGATCTATAACATTCCATATCGTCACTCAATCTCACCACACTTAAAGAAATTACACTGGCTCCCTGTGACTAGACGCATTCAGTTTAAATCACTGGTCTTGGCGTTTAGAGCTATGCAGGGTCAGGGTTCAGCCTATCTCAGAGCTAGACTTAAGCATGCTCAGTCCAACCGATCACTTAGATCGAATCACCTTCGCCTCTTGAGGACTCCCCGGTTTCGTCGCTCCAGAATGGGGGGCAGAGCTTTCGCAGTAATTACGGCTCAAACTTGGAACAGCTTACTGCTGTCCCTATGTATGACAGAATCTGAATTTATATTTTGACGCAACTTGAAGACCTGGCTGTTTACCAACTCTTAGCCACTTAGTGATTCCTACAACTGCCAACCGTCCTAGCGCCGGGACACCCCCGTTGGGGGTAGCTGCGCACTATATAAGTTTCAAATAAATAAATAAATAAAAACAATTCTGAAACCTGACACGCTGAAACCTAGCTGACTAAGTACATTGCCAAGTTTCATGCAAATCCATCCATAGGTACAACTGTTATAGGCAAAACAAAAAATTAATTTTCAATGGAAACACCCTCTGAACCATAGCTAACAACCCCATTAACACTTAAGACATCCTCGTACTGTGAATCCCAAAAAGGATCTGCAGACAGGGCAAGCTCCGAGTCCTGGTACTCTGAACCCAGGGCAAGCTTCGACAGCTCACAGCTCACCATTCATGGTTCACAGTCATGGTTGTGGACATATGGACGGAGAGGAATGGACCAGAGACTTTTGCCCTGGGTTTGTGATATTCGTGCTTGAAGCCTGCCAAGGGTTTGGGAAATTTAACCTAAGAATTAAAATATATTTTAAGCATGTAAAGTTACATTTTCCCACCTACATCTAGACGTAGGATGGAAAATGCTCGCCTTCGCAAGGCATGTTAATCATCAATTAGTTACTTTCTTCTTAATCCGGAGCAAAGAAATTCCATGCTGTGGCTTGAGAAGTGAAGAGGAGATCTCAGGTGAAGAAGTCATGAGTTTTAGTCAGAGCTCAGCCTCTTCAAACACTGTCAGGAGTGTTTACCTGTGGTGTACAATCACAGCGCCAGGCCAGATCTTCAGGATAACTGCTGACTATGTAAATAATTCTGATTTATTGTATGCAGGTTTATCCTACCTCGATAACTTGAACATTTTGCACAAGCTGGGCCCTCCTGCACCAATGGTGGACACCTACAACACAAGCCCTTACGTCGCTGCTATTACACAGGTGTAGACCATAATTAGAAGAGGTAGAGCATAGTATGTGCAATGTATACGTAGCTATTTATTTAAACATCTTCAATGCACTAAACACATTGCATACTGCTTCCAGGTACTGAAATATTTAAGATGGGGGTCAGATGCAGGAGGGAGCATTGAAGAAAGAGAAGAAAAATGGCAGGAGGCAAATAAGTAGAAGGCACATAAATAAGTAGAAGGCACATGAATAAGTAGAAGGCACATGAATAAGTAGAAGGCACATGAATAAGTCGAAGGCACATGAAAAAGTAAAAGGCACATGAATAAGTAGAAGGCACATAAATCATCTAATGTACTGCATCACAGATGTGATGAGGACATTTAGCAGAGATAGCCTTTTTGACAATAATCCATCTTGAGGTTCCCTTTGAAGATAATGAAGGCTTAGAAAGTAATCTTAGTTCTTTTGGAAGGTTGTCTCATAAGTGTACTAAGATCTGGTGCCATTTAGAGCAAAGTGTTGGGTTCTACGAGGATTGTATGTGAACCAATGGCACTGGATGTCTGGATGAGCTGCTCTCTGAGATATGAAAGGGCAGATTTACAAAGATTTTACGCAACAAAAAGCTACAAGACAACTTGCTGTGTTTCAAAAGGAGAGAGCAGGAATGGGCCATATCTCCTAAGGTATGACGCATACCTGCCCTCCCTCTGCGCTAATGCACTGAGTGCAGCCTAGCGCCAACGCAGGCACTCTTGAGCCATGGTGCAAGGGTGCCTGCATTATAGGCGGGGGGCTTTGTGCAGGAAGAGACCCCTTCCTGCATAAAAAAATCCTCTGAGGCTTTTTCCTATCTCTACGTGTGCTGCAGAATTCAGCACATGTAGAAAGAGGAAATAACATATTTCTCCTTGTTATGCCAGTGGCGGCCGCAGCAAAACTCAAGTGGGGGGGCTGAGGGGGTAGATGGGACGGGGGATTAGAGAAATAATAAGATTTTTTCTAAAACGCACCTGTTCTGCTGCCCATGCTGTCGTCCGCCTCGGTGCTCCTCATCTCTCCTGATGGTGTCCCAGCAGTCCCTGGAACACCAGCACAGGCTCCCCACCCAATCACCACGCTGCTCTCAATAGCATGAGAGCAGCGCCAGGATTGGTCTGAGCAGCTCGGTTTGCCACTCAAACAGTGCCTGGGAGTCTGTGCTGTTTCTCCAACTCGGCTGTGCAACACAGCTGGGTTGGAGAAACCTAAGTGCGTATGACGGTTTGGCCAGCCTAAGACGGCCAGCCAAACCGGCGTGCAACTTACAGTGCTACACTACTCCTCCCCTGCTGTCATCATGGCCCCGCCCAGACTTGGCTGGCTCTAGCGGTAAAATAAAAATAAAATGATAATAACTTGTTTTTATTATCATTTTATTTTGCCCGTTTTTTCAGCAGGGGGCAACGCTTCTCTCCATAGTGGAGGAGACGCTGCAGTGTTATATTTTGATGCATTCACAGGTTTTAATAGTGTTAATAAATCTGGGAATGCACCAGAAACCGTGGGTGGCTGTGTGGGAACATCCACGCTCCACCCATGGAACGCCTTCCCAGTGAACAGTAACGCAAGACAGCTACTTGAGCTGAGTTGCATTACTCCAGATTGACTATGCTACGCAGAGCCACACGTGTCATAGTAAATCTGACTTGAGGGCTTGCATCTCCTTGTGCAAAACAACGGTGGCACAAGCCCTCAGTTAATCTGGGCTTTAGTTTTACATGTCATCAGTGCTGTCTCCCCTGGGGAGGCGTAGCATTTTGACGCATTCCCAGTTCTACCACTAATGGCAAATCCGGGAATGTGCCAAAATCCATGGGTGGATGTGTGGGAATACCCACGCTCCACCCACACTCCACCCACACTCCACCCACACTCCACCCACGCTCCACCCACGCTCCACCCACGCTCCACCCACACTCCACCCACACTCCACCCACACTCCACCCACGCTCCACCCATGGACGCCTCACTAGGGCAGAGTAAAGCAAGGCGGCGATTTGGCCTTGCATGGCTTGATATATCTGACTTTAGTGTTGCGCCGCCCTTGCGTCCCCAACACTATGATAAATCTGGCTCTAAATGTCCTCTTTTCCACCCAGACAACTGGAACCCATGTAGGTGGTATAGTTACTGTTTGTTCTTGAGCTCAAAACACTTCCTTCCTCCACAACTGTTGCAAGGTGTGTAGATCTCTCAAGACATTACATAGTTGAAATGGTTTACGAACGTTTTGTAAGGGCTTCGTGAACCCTTAGTAAGGACATTGGTGAGGGCTTGGTGAAGCTTTATGCAGGCATGCATCTGTTCCAAAAAGCCTATGACTGACTCTCCTTAAGGAGAACTGCTGGTAATATACGACGTTTGATGAGCCCCAACCGACTCTAGTGTAACCCCTCTCTGCAAAGTGCTTCATTGTGGCCACCAGTCTGCATCAGAGCTATACAGACACAGTATAAAATAAAATAAATTAAATAAAACACCCTGGGGCACATTTATGAGAGCTTTGCCTCATGCCTGCACCACGCCACGTGGTACATGTGTGACACAAACCTCTAAGTCATATTTGTGAAGCCATGCAAAGTCAATTTGCGTGGCTTTGAATGGCTTCAAAAATATTGAGTAATGCAACGCAGCGCAAATTGCTGCGCTGCATTACTCTGAGAAAGGGCGACATTCCATGGGCGTTCAGTGGGTGATCCCATTGAACTCCCTTGGTTTTTGACGCATTTCTAGATTTACCCAACCTGATAAACCTGGGAATGCGCCGAAAAGATTTGTGGAGGCGTAACGAGGAGAAATATCCTTCTTTCTCCTCGTTGCTTCCTTTTTCTATGTGCGCTGCATCTTGCAGCACACATAGAAAGAGGAAAATGCCTCTAAGGATTGTTTTTGTGCAGGAAAGTAATCCTGCATGCAACGCAGGCACCCTTCCATCATGGTGCAAGGGTGTCTGCTTTGGCGCTAGGCAGCCCATTGCAGAAGGAAAGGACAGGAATGCGCTGTATGCCTTAAATAAAGCACATTCTTGCCCTTTCCCTGTGATGCAGTGCAGTGCAGCAAGGGGACTTCCTGTGCTGCCTTACGCCACAATCTTCATAAATATGATCCCTGGTGCACCAAATGCTTTGTAGGATCTGACCATAGGCTGGACAGCCGATGGCCCGCTCTGTATAAAGCTGATGCCGATATAAGGCCACTGAGACCCTGTTAGAAGCCATCCTTTGATAACAGAGCACACTTGATCATCCACATCTGGGGATCCTCTACGATCTCCCCTGTGTGCCATGAAGCACATGTTGTAAGTACCGCTCAAGCAGCGTACACCACACTGAATAATACATACAGCAGGGCAGGGTCTTATTCAATATTTATGCATTCAGTATGCCGGGTGCATCAAAGGGTTAGCTGTTCAGATGCATTATTAATGCATGAACCTGTAAATCATCTGCAATAAAAAAAACTGTTCATATAATCTTCCTCTAACTAAACTATTGACTTGCCCACTAGTTTCTTTAATTGAATTTGAAAGGAGTCATGGAAAGTCAATTGGCAAATGCCTTCTGCAGAGTGAAGTCTTCCTTCCAAGCTGTGATCTCCTGCCTACTGGTGTAATGGGGTGCTCTTAGAGCTTAATAATTCTGAATATCTACGTTTGCAGGAATGCCTATCTGGTGTGCTTCTATTTTATTTATGGATTTTAATTAGGGCATTTGAAGAGCATCGACCTAGCTCCAAAGAACTGCACATCATTTTACAACTTTTTTATTGCAACAGGAGCATCTCAAACTTGGCATGCTGTCTGGTGTTGGAGTCCGGTTTAGACCAGAAACCATGACATGCAGTGGAGAGCATGTGATGAAGAAAGTAAGCTATCAATATGGTTTTCCAGGATTACAATTTGTGGCATGGTGAGATAAAGTGATTTGCACAGAATCACACAAGTTATTGGAGAACATCAATGCTGAGATTAGAACACCAGTCTCCAAGATCCATGGACGGCAACAAAGTAGCTAGACCACACTTCCTCTTAGAGCAATTCTCTGTTTTAAACTAGAATGATGAGGTTTAAAGAAGTTCTAGCCTGCATCATGCCTCATATGAAACACTTTGACCGCAAACCTGTGTAAATAAATTAATACAATTGTACTGGCTTCCAGGTGCCAGAGATCAAAACGGTGGATCTGTGATCTTACTGTTTTTAGGGCTCGGGCCTAGCGTTGCAGTGCGTAGCACTGCTCGCGCAGCCCGAGACCTCTTGTATGGGCTTTTGAAAGCAGACCACACGCTCGTGCGTGTGGTTTTGCTTTCGCCGGCTGCCATTGGCTTTAGAGTGTTTTTTTTTTTAAAGTAATGCACGCAATTGGGCAAAGGCGGGCGCATGTCCCGCCTTTGCTCCGCCCATTCCCATCGGTGGCTAGCACGCGCAGCAGCGCGCGTTCGCCTCGCTGCCGCGCTCCCTTTCCCCCCGCTCCTCTGTGGTGCGCGCGCACCACTGGTCATTATGTAGGTTGAGCTTTTTCTTCACAGTCTACTGTGCTTGTTTTCCCAGCCAGACCTGGCAACACTACAGCTGATTGCTTTGCATGCTATGGGGAGAGGCGGGCTGCAGGCTGACTGGCTCGGGGGGAGTGCCCGGCTGGGAGGATTGAAAGGGCACAGGGCCCCCGGTGTGCTGCCAGGGCAAAGGGAGCTGTCCAGAGTCCTTCTGGGTGCCAGAGGATTCCTGCCCCTCCCTGAGCGCTGACAGCACCAACCCAAATACACAGGAGCAACTGTAAGCAGCCCACCACCTCCATCAACCTGCTGCATGCACCAGCCATGTCAGACTACCAAGTCTCCATGCAGCAACTCAACGGCCTGCTGTCCAATGACAGTGGCTGCTACAGCCTGCCCAGTCAACACTTCAACGAGGTCTACCCGCGGATCTACGTGGGCAATGCGTGAGTAATGGCATGCACCTGTTACTGCCCTACACCCGCCCCCCTCCTTCTCCATGAATGACAAGTCTGCCTCTGCTCTGGGGACGTGCATACATACGCCTGTCAATGGCATGCAGTAGGTACACACCTTTGGCCAAAAATGCCAGCGCCCCTTCAAACCAGGATTAAAATCCCTCCTCACCTGCATGCAATAGCACGGAGACACCTCTCAGATCTCACAACGAATCATCGCGGTTCTACTAAAGGAGACTTGTTATTGGTGTCACTTTTTAAGCGTTTCCAATTTTGTTAGCAAGGCGTAGCGATGCACAGGGAAAAAAAGGTGCTTTGACCAAGGTCACACACTTTTGCTGTATTGGGAAACAAATATGACATACATCTCCAAATCATTAGGCCTGGGCGGTAAATTCCGTTCCGCTCGCGGAATTTGCGGAATTTGGGTAATTTCGCGTTCCACGGAGAACGCGGAATTGCCAAAAATTCAGCGATCCGCGGCTTCGCAGAGTTTTTTGCTTGTTCGCGCTTCCAAAATGCGTGTTTGCAAAATATTTCTCCCCGAGCACGCAACCAGCGTTCGCGAACAGGATAAAAGCATCGCGAACGGGCGGAACAAGCAATTGCGCGTGTTTGCGGAACTTTTGCGTGCTCGCAGAGATTTTTTACCGTTTCGCGGAGCTTTGCGTAGCGCGACTACGCAAATTCCGCCCACCCCTACAAATCATACAGTTGCCAATTAATCACACGATTATTTAAACACCCAGTCCACTCCCCTACCCATCTTATTCCCTCATCTATCTTATTTGCCCGCCTCTATGCATGTAGCAATCAGTTTCATTTGAAATAATGCCACTTAAGTCTGGTCCCCTATGCCCCTTTGGAATTTGCATTTAGAATTAAGATAATGAGAATTAACTAATTTAACCAGGATCACGCTGTTTAGTCAAGGGAAAAGCTGGTCCTCCTGGATATACACTCAAGAACTTCCTTTAGATCACGTCACGAGGTGCTCATCGGTCACATGCACATTTGTATGTGACCTTCCTTCTGTCCCCTCACCATACTTTCAGCCTGACATTTCTCCCTAGACACAGTCTCATTCATGCCACTTCTACAGGTTACCTGCATAGATTTATTGATACACTGATTTGCCATCCAGGCTCTCCCACACCCCAAGCACAGCACGTCTGGCATGACGCACGCCTGTGACGCTAGTATCGTGGGTTCTCCCCAGTGATAACCTTCCCTTCTCTCGCAGGCTTCACCACGGAACGCAGCAGGCTCTTGTGCATTCCGTTCCGTAGGTCACACCTAGGTTTGCCACCCCGGACAGGTAGAGGACGGCCAGATGCTATTTCTGTCGCCTTAGGGGAGGGGAAACGCGGAGGATCAAAAATCAGTCAGGAGGCAACGCGAACGGTGGCCGCCAATTTTTTAAAAATAGCACAGGGAGCAAGCAGTAAGTGCGAACTGCGCTAGACTTTCTAGCTCAGTCAGCAAAATGAAATTACACCATTTTTTGAAAGTGTATTTCAAGCGTGTCTCGTTTGCTTAATTTATTCATGGCAGTGTATGTCACTCATTGTCACTGTTTTGATCATGGTTGGGGAAGAGTAGAAAGTGGGTCTATCAGGTGGTCCGATATATGGGCGTTATCCAACCTTAATTTCAGGTGCAGTTGGAGTAATGGTCATACCATTCCTGCTGTAGAGCCAAAGAAACCAGGTCAGCAGAGCTGCTTTAGAGCCAGAGAACCAGGTCAGCAGAGCTGCTCTAGAGCCAGAGAACCAGGTCGGCAGAGCTGCTGTAGAGCCAGAGAAACCAGGTCAGCAGAGCTGCTTTAGAGCCAGAGAACCAGGTCAGCAGAGCTGCTTTAGAGCCAGAGAACCAGGTCAGCAGAGCTGCTCTAGAGCCAGAGAACCAGGTCAGCAGAGCTTCTTTAGAGCCATAGAACCAGGTCAGCAGAGCTGCTGTAGAGCCATAGAACCAGGTCAGCAGAGCTGCTATAGAGCCAGAGAACCAGCTCAGCAGAGCCGTTGTATGTAAATAGCTCAAACTTGCGTAAATCCGAGACCGATTGCATTGCAAATGCTTGTTTGATAAATCTTTGGTCCATCCCACATATACTTCCCTGGCACATTTTTTTCATTGTATAAAGTTACATTTTTTTTGCAATTGTGAGACCCTCCAATGTGTAGCAATTGGATCAGAGTTTCTTGGACAGTTATTTTTTAGCACAACTGAACAGTTTATGCTCCACTTACCTGTGCGTTGGAACAGCGACCCTGTTGACATAAGATCAGCACCAACTCCCCTATCAATCAATCAATCAGCATTTATAAAGTGCAACTCTGTCACCCCTAGGGGTATCCGGGCGCTGTGTCTCCGTCGAAGAGCCAGGTCTTGAATCTCTTTCCGAAGTCTGCGAGCGAGGGGGCCGTACGGAGCTGGAGGTAGAAGCCGTTCCAGGGCTTGGCTGCGGTGTAGACGAAGAAGCTGCCACCACTACAATTCAGAAAAAATGATGTGGACACACCTCTTGAAGGAGCACGAACCCTGACCTTACAGTCTACCTTTAACCTTCCCCTTGACCCCCCCCCTCCCTCTGTGTTTGTTTCTTCCCACGGACCATGCCCCTGTTTAGCGCTCAGGCGCAATTGAGGTTGGTTCATGCTCTACAAATACCAAAACATACATACACTGCTAATACAAGCACCACTGAGTATCTATTTATGTTGCAATAGGAGCTTATTTAAAATTAGTGTGTGTGAGACAGATGTGTTGGCTGTTTTTATGCAGTTACATCAGGCATGGTACATATATCTGTTAGCTTTTCTTTTCTGTTGAACATGAAAACAAATGTTTTTGGCACTGTGTCTGTTTCATTTTTCTCTAATAATGTTCCCTGCTCAGCATATCAGGCCATAAGCAATTTGATTAAAAATCCTGCTACATTTTTAGGGCTTTCATCTTTTTTAAATGGAGTTAGGAATTTCCAGGTAAATCTAAGATCACCAACCATGGTTTGATTTTAGATTGGGTTTAACGCCGAGTTGTTGTGTTTAAGCACTGTAAATAACTGGTGTTACTATTACCTAAAGCAATGACACTTAATTTAGCAGCTATGGAAGGAGGAAAGGCTGAGATGGCTTTGCTAGGATGTGGACTTATGACTTACAGCCTACACCAAATCTTAGCAGGGAGTGCCCAACTCTCTAAAGGAATTTGCCATTCACTAGAATAACATCTACTAGTAAATAGTTGACTATAGAGAAAGTAAATATTTATTTATCCCAGAAAGGATCCATATGTCAAATTTTGGAACCTTTTGGGCTGATTCACAAAGGTATTTTCACACGTAAGTGTAAATAAGATGCATTAAAAGAAGCAGTGACAGGACAGAAGCTCTCTTGAAATGTTGTAAAAAAAAAAAAAACTTAACGTTCTACTCGGATCCCTCTGTCAGAGCTCTTTGTAGGGTGGTTTGCATTCACTAAGTTAATCTCTTGTGGGTATTCAGACACCATATGCTGGCAGTGTCCCACCAGGAAAATGGTTAGAGAACTACTCATTCTCAACAGCAGGAATAAATTAGTTTTTGGGGTGAAGAAAAAGTTGGATACAACTCCAAAGTTGGTGGAGATGTAGAAGAAGGGATTTCTTCAAGAATGAAACAAAATGACAACTTTGCTCCTGCACTTATGTATTATATTACACACATAGAAATTTAGACCTGCTACATTTAAAAAAAATGTAAATCCGTATTTGTAAAGCGCGAACTACTCACCCTTAGGGGCCTCAAGGCGTTGGAGGCCGTCGTGGAAATTAAGGGGCATATTAACAACGGCCAGCGATAATTATCGCTGGCCGTGCTTAGCGACAGATTCCCTATCGCAGGCTATCTCTGGAATTTATCGCCCTGGTAGCGCGTTATTAACAACACGCTTCTCCAGGGCGATAAAAATTCCAGAGATAGCGAGGTTATCGCCGTTTTGCAGGGAACATCGCTGGTTTTCCAGCGATGTTCCCTGCAAAACGGCGTAGACCTTGCTGATACGACCCTGTGGTCGTATCAGCAGAATCTACCCCCTATGTTAGGGATGGCTAAGTCAGGATTTTAGCAGACGTTAGATTTTGGCGAAAACGGATGTTTTCGCCGAAATCTAACCTCTGCTAAAATCATGTGGGCTGCCTTGTAAATATCGCGATGTGAACATCAGCGATATTTGCAACGTAGTCCATCCGGGGTACGCCCACTTTGCATCTCATTAGAGATGCAAAGATGGGCGTTGGGGGAAAGGGCGATAATTAATGGATTCACGCAATAGCGTGACCTTGCTGATTAGGCGATAAAATTATCGCCGCTTTTCGTCCGAAAACGGACACAAAAGCGGTGATAATCGTTTATCACCTCGTTGATAATATGCCCCTAAGTGAGCTATTGCCCAGAGTCACATGGCACTGAGCTGAGCTGCCGCCGGGGATCGAACAGTGAACCCTGTGCTCCGAAGTCAGCTGCCCTGGCCGCTGCACCACACCTCTCCACTCCGCTCTACAGTATGTAAAAGCCTGCACGTGTAATTTACTGTCTTTTTGAAAGTTTTGTGATTAGAGTCTAAGCATCAGTTTTGACTTTATTGTGCTGGCTATCATTGGCACAGAGTAGAAATTATCTAATTTATGTAAGAAAAAAATGAACAATAGGAAGAGAAGTGTCACGGATAACGAGCTCACTTTTTAACGTTCCCAAAGGTTCATGCATGCCTACGCTGTTAATAATTTATCTGAATCATAATAAAACTTTCTACCATTTTACTGTAAACTTAGATGATTTAGGAAACGAAATAAGAAACGAGAAATGAGAAATGAGACACGAAAAGAAATAAGAATTGATTTTTTAAACATTTTTATACTTGGTCCATTGCAAGTCGAGTTAGGTTGAGTCTGTGGTACCATTATCTTGGACTGATCACTATTTAATAATCAATTTTGTGATCCTGCTGGGAGTGTGACGTGATTATTCCTCCCACGAAGTGTTTATCAAGTTCCTGGAAGACAGTGAACGAAGCCAGCCTCAGGGATACACTTAAGCTGCCCACGATAGTTCATTCCTGGGACGTAGACAATAACTTTTATCACAGAACAATAGAGGAGACCTCTAAAGTGGGTCAACTCTTTCAGGAAAGTACCTTCAACAAAGCGGTACTTGGAAGAGCTTAATGCTGACAAGCTGCGTTGTAAAAAGCTGGGACATGTGTGGAGATGATCTAAATCCACCATCGATAGATCTAAAATCCATCCTGCCTCTCCCAAACTTTGTGAGAAACTGTCCACGTTTTTAGGTTTGGCCTTTGAGACAGCTTCGCAGACTATTGTGTTTAGGAAAAATATATATATTATATACATACATATAGTGTCTTTTTGTCATTGGTCTTCATCCATTGGTTTGTTAAATGATCAATCACACTTTGTTCCGCCCATCACAGCTTACATCATGGGACAACAGGCCAGCCCACTTTAGTCACTGGCTTCTCTCTATGTGAGTGACTGCATTTTGCTTGTGCACATCTGCCACAAATAGTCCCTTTCAGTGTTTTGGCAGGTGGGAGAAGTGTGTCTTTCAGTGGTATTGTGAACCCCCCACTTTTGCAGCGGTGGTGTTCACATTCACAGTTATTTTATTTTTGTGCAGTTTTTATAGCGCGAATTCGACCCGGAGGTATCAGAAAGCTTTACGTGAGCACCAGTTGTGTTACAGATGGACACATTATTTTTATTTTTTGAGGCAGGGGGAGATTAAGCGATTTGCCCAGAATCACAGGATGATTGAGCCTCCAGCCAGACTCGAACCTGGTTCCTCAGCTTCTAGGTCAGCCGCTCTAGCCATTAAGCCACATCCTGAGCCACATTATAAACCTTTCCTATGTGCAGCTCTGCAGACAGAACCTCTTAAAAATATGGGACACCGATAATAGAGGAAAGTTAATTATAACAGAGACATGTAGAGGAAAAGAAAAGGAAAGAGAAAGAGAGGGCTGGAAGGAAGAGTGAAATGAAGGGCATATGAAAATAAGGAAGAAATTGTGATGAGAAGGAAGGGTAAAAAGGATGAACGGGTGGATGCAAGGGTGAATGGACTGATGGATGTAAGGATAAAACAATATTTGCATGAGTGAGAAAAAGAAAGTGGCTGGAATGAGAAAAGTCTGGATGAATGGGTTAATGGAAGAATGGTCCCATGGATGGAGGTGTGGAAGGATGGATTGCTGGATTGATAAAAGGAAGGTAAATTGGTGGATGGATGAAGAAGAATGGATGGATGAATTGAAGGATGCGTAAAAGAATGTATGAATGATTGGAAGTGTGAGCGGAAGGATGGGTGGATGAAAATCTAACAATGAAAGGGTGGATGGACGGAACGGTGAAAGGATGGATGAAAGTATGATAAGGCAGATAGAAGGATGTATACATGAAAGACTTAAAGATGAACGGAAGGGGTTAATAAGGGACTTCATCTAGAGTCGGTGGGGCTTACTCGCTTCACTCACCCAATGGCATTCGAGGTATGGCTCAAAGTGGGGGTATTTTAATTTGCCGGCTATTCCTTTGCTGTCTTTTAAAAAAGAAAAACAACAAAAAAAACTCGTTCCCTTTTCAACGAATGTCACTTTTTTTTATTTCATACATTTGCGAATGCCTTGCAGCTTCCTAGATTTTTCCATCTGGGCCTCCTCCAATTTGCACCCTCCCGCGGCGGCGCTGCTTGAATTTAAGCACAGAAGATTGTTCGACAGGAAGACCGTGATGTATGTACAGGACTGTGTATGTATCTCTTTAATCCTTTTATTCACCCCCAGCCTCATTTGGGTTATGAAGTTCACGCGTTGTGTGTATATTTTCATTCATGATGATCCTGGTTCGTTCCTCGTGTTTTCAAAACCTTTTTTCAATTCATTCCTTTTTTCAAAAGAATTTCACCATAGCTTAACGTTGAGTCTGATATATTATTGTAAGTGCAGTTCTTTGCGCAGCTCAGAAAGGCATTTAAATGTCTAGCAGACACCCAAATAAGTCGTTTGTTTTTTGTTGTATTTTTACATTCTGAATGCGACATTGACTTTATTTTTTTGTACTTTCTGAAAAGTGTTGATTTTATTTTTTGCAAGGAGCTGGCAGCTCATCACACTCGGCCCTTCACTTCAGCCTGCAGTACACAACATCCTGCTCCGGCTCTCCGGGGAGTCGCTGCAGTAGCCTTACTTTTTATATCAATATTAAATTATGACTGTAATTTTATTCTAACATCCACGAAACGCTCAAACCAAATGATTCTCTTTTGCATTATTTTCAGACAGGGATATATAAGTTTGTTGTTTACTAGAGGGGCAAATACAGGGCCGTTTCAGTTCTCATGATGATCGTGGTTCGGTTCCGCCCTGAGGTTGGGTTTTTTAAATCAATTATTTTATTCAAAATAATTTCTCTATAGCTCACCTCAAACTGGAGCAACCATTAGTTTAACACATTCATGTTAATGTTGTAACAGCTTTCAAAAGCACAAAAAACAAGTAAATGCCGCCAGGTAGCACAAAAAATTCACCCGCTTTGTTTTACATTGTGAACTATACACAGGGCTACTGGAATTATGCGGCAGGGGGGCACCAAATTATGGGCAGTGTTGAGTAAATTATAGAGCAAGAAAAGGCAAATTATGCGCCATTATGTGGCACATTTTGAGATAGTATTAGTTCATTATGTTGACACTTGTAAACTTGTTAAGACTGTCTGGGCATTAGTTGCAGCTCATTAGTGCCAGTTTAACGCCCAAACACAGCAATAAGCAACAGAAAGGTGACCAGGC
Organism: Calotriton arnoldi; assembly: GCA_963921515.1. Taxonomy (NCBI): domain Eukaryota; kingdom Metazoa; phylum Chordata; class Amphibia; order Caudata; family Salamandridae; genus Calotriton; species Calotriton arnoldi. The sequence continues at coordinate 715,113 of CAWUFW010008078.1, read as the reverse complement.
AACCTCTGTAATGGCCCTTCCACAGCGTGGCAACATGTGTCACTGCTTTTTTAGTAACTTTTGAACCATTTGAGCCATAAACATAATTTGTTATGGTAAAATCTGCAGATGATTCATCAGATGCTGGATTATGTGGCAAATGCAACAAATTTATAATTATGCAAAAATTGTTGCAGCTGCACAATCCCATAATTCCAGTGACCCTGACTATACATTAGGATGAGGCTTCATTGTATGTACGTTTGCCATCTACGAAGGTCACACTTCACTTTCACCCTACTTATTTGTTTTATTTTATTATTTTTTAATAAACTTAGTAAATAGTTTAATTTAAGAATGGGGCCACATCCTGTGTCAATAGGACGACATTTCATGCAAAAGGTTGGTGCTTAAGCAACGATTGCCCCAGCACAAATTTGGCAGCAATAAAGAATGATTTTACAAACTGTGCACTTCTTGTTTTAACATACCTCCCAGTAACATATACTCACGGCGATTACAATTATGCATTTCTACAGTCACTGCGTTTTCACATTATTGTAGTTTTACCACACTTGCCACATAATCTATCATCTACTGGATAATTTGCAGATTTCAGAAACAAATTTTGTTAAAATGACAAAATAGTGAATATATATACTGCCAAAGAATATGCCACATTATGCTTCTTAATTCACCTTATCTTGCTGTATAGTTTTGTGAGCTGTTGCATAATTTGGATCTTCTGTTCCTGCTTACACATAATCTTTACCATGGCCTTTCTTATTCAGAATAGGAAAGGCACTTTTCAGATAAAAGGAACTATTTTGTGTAGTGTTTCCTACAGCAGGGTTTAACGTTTTGTACTGTTGTTAAGTATGGCTCTGTGCTTGTCCTGCACCATTGTTGTAAAATCAACAATTAATATTTATTACAGGTAGTTATTGATAAAAGTTATGTATAATATTATAGTGCATTACTGAACAAATATATTTATGTACTGTATCATTTTTTGACATATGGAAGCAAAGCAAAAATCCTGAACCTGCCAAGGCCAGACCTATTGGCTTTGCCAATGTTTGTTTAGTAATAAGATTAAGATGATCTACGATTATTTTGAAACTCAGCCAGAGCATCATCCCTTAGAGCTTCCACAAGAGCAGTTACATCCTGAATCACAGAGCAGTTTAGGGGCCTTCAAGGACCTTACAGGTCAAGACATCAAAAATATGATGACGACCGACCACTCAGGTTCCCCGGACGATCCATGTCCCTCACACCTTGTTTCTTTGTCTCCATCTTTGCCCTGTCCCCATTTGGTGGCACTTTTTAATCTCTGGCTTGCTATAGCTAAGGGTCCTTAAGCATTTAAACATGTTAACATGCTTCCACTACTCAAAAAGCTCTCAGCCGATTCTTAGAAAGAATATTTTGAATTATCATTCCATCTCGCTCCTGCCCTTTACAGCTAAACTACTAGAAAAAATCATTAATAAACAACTATCTCACTACTTGGAAGAAAATAACACTTTGGATTCATCCCAGTCTGGCTCTAGGGCTGAGCACAGAAACCGCAATCCTGGCAGCTACGGATACGATTAGGATCAGTTTGGATGAGGGCATGGGCGTCCGCAGAAATTTTTCCAGGGGGGGGCAAAATTTTAACATCATCACCAACCTCCGACATGATGTATGCCAGGTGGGGCACAAGAAAAAAAAGTAACAACATCCTGGAAAACGCAAACCCTCATAGGGAATGCAAGATTAAGTAAAGCATGTGAAATGTAAGCAGAACATGATTACCGTAACACTTTTACATTCATTATTCAGAAATCAATGAGTGTTTTTGCCTGAAACGTTGATCACATGACTACAGGGCCAAGAAGGGACCCGTTTCAATGTCCATTGCTTAAATCCTTACAAAACATAAGTAGTATAGTTTAAAAAGACAACATACCTGAACAAAGAGCAGCAGTACACATTATAAACTAAAATAAGGAAAAGAGCTGATAAGGTTCACATTAAAAGTGTTCCACTCCAGTCATCAACCAGGTATTGCAGAACCTCCAGGAATGGAGCACTTCCACACCCGGGAAAAACAATGCTGTTCAAAGAATGACGAGAAAAAGAAAGTAGTGCTTCACTGGCAAACTCTGTGAAGTGGCACTAATGTGTTTGGGTGAGAATAAACCCAATCTGGCCACTTTGCAACCACTCTGTAATGATTTATTTCGTTATTTATTTTTCGTATTTTGCACCTATTTTTCTCTTGGTCCCGAGGCTGCACTTTGTAACAGAAAAATGTAATAAAAAGAGGACATTTCCATAAAAAAATGTTTCTTTCTTTTTTGTAACCATTTCACAGGGGAAGGAATGAAGGAAAGTAGAGGAAACAGAGGGTAAGAGACGTTTATTGAAGCACGGTTTTCAGCAAGTGAGAAGCTGCGAGAGAGAGAAAAAAGGGAGGGAATAAGAGGAAGAAAGAGAGAGGGGGCAGCTGACAGCGGCAGAGCAGGAAAAGTGAACACTTCGACCACTAATCTTACCTTAATACACCTGCTGGCACCTAAGGACTCCCGAGTGCAACGAACACAGAATCAGGCTGCAGGGTCGGCCAACCAGCCCTTGCCTTGACGTTCCTGACTCCGCCTCTCGAGCTCCAGACCGCAGCACTCGGAGTCTACTGTGCGCCCGCGCCAAAAGAGGCAAATGCAGGGATTCAAAAGTGAAGAAAAAAAAATGATGACAGGCCTGCCCCTCGTGAGATCATTGGTCCATTCTCTCTGGGGGCAGGCCAGAAACAAGAAACAGGGCCGTCATAAGTAGCACGTTTGCGCTATGAATGATTGACGGCCCTGATTGTTATAGATCATCTGTGGGCGCCGCGGAAACCACGAATTTTGCGCACACATGGGCAAATGGCGCCCAACTTTCCGCAACCCGCCAGGGCCATTTTTTCCCGCACAAATGGGAACAATGTCGCCCATTTGTGCGGGGAACAGCCCAATCTGGCAACACTGCTGGAGAGGAGCCTGCGCGCAGTGTGCACTTGCTGGGGGCGGGGGCAGGTCGGAGTCGGACCATGATTGGTCCAGACCAGCTCTCGACTTGCATAAGTCAGGCGATGCGGCAGGCGGCTATCATTGGTAGCGCTCAGCTACCCAATGACAGTGCTGCCTCGCCTGCCTGCAATGACGCCTGAGCCTCAGGGTGGCTGTTGAGACCCACGGCCGGGAGCAGTCCGATGCCATTGGTAGCTGAGCGCTATGCTGAATTTCATTGGTAGTAGCATAGCGCTCAGCTACCAATGACAGGCACAGTGAGGCACCTAGCACCGCCTCTGCACAATGGCGCCCACACCGCCCGGCAGTAGCCCGTACTAGACACTCTAGTTACGGCCAGTGGTGTGGAAGGGCGCCATTCTTTTTTGTAACATCGCTTGCACTCCAGCAGCCCAGTGAGTCACTGGGATGCTGGAGTGCCAGCATTACAAAAAAGAATGGCACCTGCACCACCCGCACCGGCGATCCAGGGGGGGGCAAGCGCCCCTCCTTGCGGACGCCCATGGATGAGGGCATACCTTCGGCCCTTCTCCTATTAGATCTTTCAGAGGCCTTCTATACAGTTTCCCGTGTGATCATCATGAGGCTGTATCAGATGGGGATACATTCAAGAGCACTGGCCTAAATCTAAATCCGTATTTGTAAAGCGCGAACTACTCACCCTTACGGGTCTCAAGGCGCTGGGGGCCGTTGTGGAAATTAAGTGAGAAATTGCCCAGAGTCACATGGTGCTGAGCTAAGCTGCCGCCGAAGCCGGGATTGAACTGTGGGCCCTGTGCTCCGAAGTCAGCTGCCCTGGCCGCTGCACCACACCTCTCCACTTGGCCTGGTTTATATGGAACACAGTGACACCTTTCAGATCAAATGCCATGGGTACCCCTCGTGGGGTTCCACAGGGGTTGTCCTAGAGCCCCACAATTTTAAACATATATATGGCCTTGCTGGCTACGGCTATTGCTGAATACAGCTTTGAGATACTATGTTATGCTGAAGATAATCAGCTGATGATATCCATTGCTGATGACAAAGAATTCACCAGAATCAGATTCTGAAATGCATGAAATCTTCGGTTCTTTGGATGAAACAGAATTGTCTAAAATGTAACAAGACAAGACTGAGATTCTCTTGTTTGGCAAGGATAATGATATGTGGTTGATTGACTGGTGGCCATCTGAGCTTGGAGAAGCCTCTACTCCTAAGAGGAAATTATAAATGTTGGCATTCTTATTGACGAAACGCTCAGCATGAAAGCACAGAAAAATTTAGCTGGATCCCTCACGAGAAATGACACAGCGGCAATCATGCGGACCATCCACTCAGGGGCCCCAATGGACCCATGCCCCTGCTACATTTACAACCTGGGAACATCTCCAATCAGCACCACCCTGACCCACATCATCAATACCTTCATCACCTCCGCCACTTTCCCGGATGAATGGAAACTTGCAGAAATCAGCGCCCTCAACTGAGCAGCTTCGACCCATTGCTCCCCGTTCCAGTCAAATTGATTGAGAAAGCCATCAACAGGCAACTCAAACTTCCCCATCTTCTAGATAACACTCAATCAGGATTCAGAAAGAACCACAGCACCAAAACAGCACACATCGGTGCCAACGATGACATTCGAATTATCCTGGACCGAGGAGAAACAGTGGCCCTTATCACGCTTGACCTCTCTGCGGCCTTCGACATTGCCTCCCATAACACCCCCATCACAAGGCTCCATGAGATTGGCATACAAGGATCTGCTCTCAAATGGATCTGTTCCTTCCTCACGGGAAGAACCCAAAAGGTCAGGCTGCCACCCTTCACATGGGAGACCAAGAAATTGATATGTGGAGTCCGACAGGGATTGTACCTCAGCCCCTTCCTTTTTCAACATATCTATGACGCTGCTTGCCAGCATCATCCGATCACAAGGCATCACCTTCGTCTCCTACGCCGTTGACACCCAACTCATCCTCTCCCTGATGGACAAGACAATCACCACCAGAACCAACTTCATCAACTGCATGATCATGCTAGAAGACTGAATGCGAACCAACTGCCTGCAACTCAGCTCCGACAAGAAGGAAGTACTGGTCTTCAGCAACAAGACCTCCCCATGGGACTCCACCTGGTGGCCGTTGAAGCTAGGACCAAAACCCACAGACCACGCGAGAAATCTAGGGATCATTCTAGATGACAAGCTCAACATGACGGCTCAAGTCAACGCCGTGGTCACCATCTGCTTCCTCATCCTAGGCATGTTGCGAAAAATCTTCAAATGGCTGCTTCAGAACACCAGATGGGTCCATCACGCAAGCACTCATCACCAGCAGCCTGGACTACGGCAACACTCTCTACACTGGAATCTCCAAACAACCATCAAGAGCACCGCTGCAAGACTCATCCTCGACCTCCCATGCCACACCCACTTCACACCGCAACTCAGGAAGCTTCACTGGCTCCCCGTTCACAAGTGCAGCCAAATCAAACTTTTCACACACACATACAAAGCCCTACACAACACAGGACCAGAATACTTGAACAGCCGCATACACTTTCACCATCCCACCAGACAACTACGCTTTTCTTCATTCTCACTCGTTCACATTCCCCACATCTGCAAAAGCAAAACTGGAGGTCGCTCAGTCGCCTACATCACACCCACGACATGGAACAACCTCCCTCAACACATCAGAGCCTCCTCCTCACTTCTTAAGTTCCACAAAAAGCTGAAGACCTGGCTCTTCATATAAGCACTTGGGGACCACAAATCTACACACCCGCCCAAGCTCCTGGATACCCTCTCGGGTGATTAGTGCGCTATACAAATCAATATGGCATAACATAACATCCCTCTTCACTGTAGGCAGCTTATCACGCAGGTCCTTATTACTAGTCGTCTTGACTATGGTAATGTCCCATTGTAGACATCAACAACACTCTACTATCTCACCGCTAAATCATTCAGAATGTGGCAGCCAGACTGGTCTGTTGACGTCCCTTAGAACAGCCTCAAAACTCTTAGTGAAATCATTCCACTAGTTGCCGATCAGGAAGTGGATCATTTTCAAGTTTCTCTGTCATGTTCACAGAGGACTGTACACTGGTGGTCACCGCTATCTTCACACATGCATCCTAGTAGGTCTCTCAAATCCTCTTAGTCTGGTGACACCATGCCATATTCTTTGAGTTTTAAAAACTGCTTAAAAGATGGCTTTTTTAAGCAGCAAACTGTTGGGCAATTGACAGGAGGATCAATTGGTGCAGCGTCTGCATTGAGATCCTCCTTTGAGAGTGACATTGGCGCAATACAAGAAACCCTTAACATGACATAACACAACATAGTTAGAGTATGAGATTTGGTGGATACGGTGCAATCGACCACGCTCATTTAGAAATGGGTCAACCGCTGGATTTCTGTAGGTGGAGCCTTAGCCATTTCGGTTGCATGAAACCCTTGTGCAACAGTTCATATACCACTGGACCACCAGGCCTTGATGGCTCCTCCTCCTCACTTAGGGCAGGGTAACTTATGGCAGGCCTTGAGCAAGATACCCGGGGGCAGATTTACGTTGAACTAACGCAGCGCGGTGCCGCAAGTCATTTTGCTGCGCTGCGTTAGTTTTGAAGCACAGGGATGCGACATATTTACAACAATATGTCGCATCTCTGTCCTTCCCCCTGCGCTGGCGCACAAACTGCAGCCATGCGCCGGCGCAGGCACCCTTGCACCATGGTGCAAGGATGCCTGCGTCGTGGGGAGATTGTTTTTGTGCAAGAAGGGGCACCTTCTTGCACAAAAACAATAAATACAAGCATTTTCCTCTTTCAATGCGTGCTGTAGAATGCAGCACGCATTGAAAGAGGAAAACGAGGAGAAATGAAAACATTTCTCATCGTTGCGCCTCGCTACGCCACCTCTAGGGTGGCGTAGCTTCAGACGCATCTCCAGAGTTACGATTTCTCGTAATTCTGGAGATGTGTCTCGTTCCATGAGTGTTGCGTGGGAACACCCACAGCAACACCCATGGAACGCCCTTCACCGCAAAGTGCTGCGTGTGAAGGGGCCGTATTTACAAGGAGAGGAAAAGTCACGCAGGGTGGCTTTTCCTCTCCTTGTAAATATGGAGCAGCCCTATGCGCCACCAGTACCTCAGGAAAAGTGACGTACTGGTGGCGCAGGGGGCTCGTAAATCTGCCCCCCCGGTGTCCAACCTCATCACTTCAGTGACCATCCCTGGATTTCCCAAAATGGTCATGGGAGGCATGGAAAACAAAAAAATGGCCACTGCTTTTCTGAAACAAACTTCAGGTTTTGTGAGTTTGTTTCTGATAAGGCAGACCAGAATGCAAGCGGAACCAAGTATACATGGCACCTGCTCAGTATTCTTCTCTGCGTCTGCTGCACCAGCGATAGTTCAATAAAAAAAGTAATTTCCTTTTTTTTTTTTTTAAGTATCTCTCATATTTTCTGAAGAATTCCTGTAGAAACTCTTTATAGACTTGCATATAGTTTAAATGACCTAAACAAGAAATATTTATGGATGTGAATGTTAGATGCCTCGTTATGTCTTTGTTCTTTCTTACAGTTCTATAAACAAACAATATTGTAGAACACATGAAAAAAAATGAATTGCTTGAATCCCATTAGCATGGTGTACCCACTCCCATCCATTGCCCAGGCTGTCACAAGGACATGAAAAATTGCAATTCACATTTGGATGTGGAGACTTTGTGATGTGTTCACCCTCACCTCTGGAGAAGCCCTAGAGAAGGCCAGCTATGTGTCTGAAGTGCTCCTGGAGCTGAAAGAATTCTCCATGCTCTGGGCACTGTGACTTACGGTGGCAGGGGCAGTGCCAGCTCCGAGCCAGCAGGTTTGTGCCCCTGAGAATTTGTTGCAGCCTGGCCAGGGCTGGATACACTGGCCAAGAAGGCAAGTGACTAAACTCTTCTAAATAAAGCATGAGGCAGGCACTGGGGACATTTATAATAGGACGCCATTAAACTGCAGCTGGAAGGGAGGATTGTCATGTAACTGCAGTGAGGCGTGAAATATGCATCATAATCACTCCCTGGACTGCAATGTATGATGTTCAGTGTAACCACTGTCATATTTCACTCCTCGCCCTCTCTTCCAAATGCTGAATATTTTTTTTAACCTTCTACTGCTTAGTTCTCATGCATTGTTGAAGCAAAATCATTTGGGCATTTCTGTTCAAGAAGCTGGACAGCTGAACAAATATTGAAAAATGCAGTGAGCAACAGTGTGATGGAAGCCAGCATCTGTGCTGCATCACACACTCTCACTATCTGACAGAGAACACTTCCGGCTCCATTTCAAGTGCAATAGTAAGAATAAAAGCTGCTACAAGCAATCTGGAGTCCAGGTTTACAATTAGCACACATCATGTGTTTCATGCATATTGTACTCAGTCCTGGGTTTTTCATGTGCACCTTCCTCCTACTTGTCTGGTAAGAAGGTGCTGGCGCACCGCACAAATCAATGCCAAGGACGCCTACAATATACCAGGGATTATCACCATTATGCCTACAACATGGTAAGAATAATTACTACTATGTCAGCACCAACATTACATTTTAATTTTTTTATGTTTGCAGTTTTATATAGCACAAACTTGACCCAAAGATACTGAAGAACTTTACACGAGCATTAGCTACATTACATTACACAACGTCACATTCATTTTTTTAGGCACGGGGAGATTAAGTGATCTGCCCAGAATCACAGGATGTTGAGGCAATGCCGAGACTCAAACCTTGTTCCTCAATTCCCAGGTCACCACCTCCCATCATCTTCAGGGCCAGTGTTATGATTGTGTTGGTGTTCACATTATGCAAAGAATTACCACTAGTATGCCAAAGTCACTGTAGTGCCAGATCCAGCATTGCACTAGATTGTTCACCTTTTACTCAGCTTTACACCACTCCGGTAGTATGTCCTCTGAAAATGCTGTTCTTGAGCTCTTAGAGGATGTGTGTTGGACCTGACATCCTTGGTGAGGTTTTCCATAACTTTATGCCTTCAATCCTCTTGTTTATGCTGACTTCATTTTTACTGACCTTAGGACTCTGCACACTGTACCACTGCTAACCAGTGCTAAAGTGCTTGTGCTCTCTCCCTAAAACATGGTAATATTGGCTTCCACCCAATTGGCACATTATATTTATTTGTAATTCTCCAGTAAGTCTCCTTGTCTACACACATCTCGCCGCAATATTTGTTTCCTGTGTAATGCGGAACTCTAAGTTTGCCAGCGCTTCTTCACTCTGTGGCCCCTTGACCCGTTATAACTGCTCACTCACTCACTTTAGTCCACGAGTGTAGCAGCAACTAAAAGATCTATGAACAAAATGGTGCCCAGCACATGTTAATGATGTACTTTACCTGCAATAGCATTACTACCAACATTTGTTGTGTTGGGGCAGCAGGATCCCAGGCAACTGAACCAGCGACCAAACTATCAATTTCCCCCTACAGCTGTGAGGGACATTCATACCAGCCTGATTGTCCCTAAGATGGCTGCCACGAGTGGGCCTTCCACAAAGCACTCTTTTCTCCCCTTGTTGGCGAGGGATCCAGCATTTGTTCTCCGGGGCTACAGGGACCTCTCCATGAGTGACCACAGCGGCAAGGGAGACACACTCAGTAGAGGATTGGGAGTGGTCCCTCTACCACTGGGATCCTGCAAAAATGCCCAACATTCACTACTGCTGCTGGATATGGGGAAGATCTTCAGACCTTGAACTGTCCCTTCCACCTCTCCTCTCACCACTCTTGACCTGGGGGCGAGCTGGAGGACGAGGCGGGCGGCGCTCCCCGGTAACACCGGGACCGGTGCTTTTGATGGGACTATAACGATGCCCCCTGGACTGAAACCATAACTGTCTGTACTTACCGCGGAGCCCGAGCAACCTTGGCCGATACCCGGTGGAGCAGTCCTATTCAGCTATAGAGGAGTTTGGCTCTGGTTCACCCCCTCGGCCTTCACCTACCCAGCCGGACATCGGACATTGTTTTCCTCGTCTCCCCGTTGTGTTTCTTTTCCCTCTCTCGCCTCCTCCCTCCGTGACTCCCTCCCTTCGTATTCTTTCACTGATTCTCAGGTCGGTTTTGTCTGTCTCTCACTTTGACCGCTTTGTTCCCCCTGAAGTACTTCTCCCCTTTGCCAGTCTGCCTGACTCTATCTGCACTCCTTAACCCTGTTTACCATTCCCCCTCTACCTTTCATTCCCCACAAGACGTATGTCTTGCTATTCTACGCGCTAATAACTCATATTATTGTGTAATCTCATGTTTTTTTCTCCGATGTCTATACTTGGCTCCTATAATTGATGTAATTATGTAACCTGTAACTCGCTGATCCTCATGTAAAGCGCTCTGATACCTCCGGGTCTAGCCAGCGCTAAATAAAACTTTGCAGATAAAGTGGTACTGCCTATACCCAGAGCCTGTAAATTAAATGCTACTAGTGGGCCTGCAGCACTCATTGTGCCACCCACTTAAGTAGCCCTTTAAACATGCCCCTGGCCTGCCATTGCAGCCTGTGTGGGCATTTTGAACTGTCATTTCAACCTGGCAAAATAAACCTTATACCAGGCCTAAACCTTCCTTTTTAACATACATAAGAAATCCTTAGGGCTGGCCCTAAACAGCCATAGGGCGGGGTGCAATGTATTTAAAAAGTTGGACATGCAGTTTTAAGTTTTACATGTCCTGGTACAGAAAAACTCCTCAAGTCGTTTTTCGGTACTGTGAGGTCTACCTCTCCCATAGGATAACATAGGGTAACCTTATTACATTTCATAAGTGATAACCTTCAATTGGGAGCAGGTGGGAATTTCAAGTTTGGTGTCTAAAGAATTGTAATTAAAAACCCCTTTAATGGTAAAGTCAGATTTTAAGTCACAGTTCTAAAAATGCCACTTTTAGATAGTTGGCATTTTCTTGTCCTAACCATTTGGTGCCTACAGCCTGTATCCTGGGTCACATAACTACGTGTAGCTGGCAATTAGTCTTTTGCATTTCACCCAGCCAGTGAAACAAAGGGAGAATAGTTGTTAGCCGGATGGGCCATCTATGTCAGTATGAGGCGAAGGAGCTGTAGACTACCACATTAGCACATCACAAAGACTCTGCCTCAGCACACTCAGAAAGTGTTTCACACCAATCAATTTTGCCCCCAGACAAGCCAGGGCGAAGACAGGAAGGAAGGAAATTCCAGACACCTCTGTAGGGGAGGACTCTAGAAGCTTCTCCCACTTGTAACTAGCACCAAGGATAAATGGTGGACCCTCAGACCTAACTCTTGAGATCACTTCTGGGACTGTGCATTCAGTCAGGAAGAAAGACTGCTGAACTATGAAGTCTGCCCTGCTGACCTGCTTGCTGACCAAAGACTGCTTCTCTGCTCAAGGCCTGCTGTTGCTGCACTTGGACGCTTCTGTGAGTTGTCCTGCTGAATATAGCCTGCCTGTGTAGACCCAGGACTCCAAGGAATCTTCAAGGTCAGCCGGCTGGTCTCCTGTTCAAGCTACAGTGGCACAATAGGCTTCTTCCACATCGGCACAGCTCTCCGCATCTCAGCGCAGCGCAGCGCAATGCAGCTGTTCACCAGCACCGCCCCAGCATGACGTAGCTTGTACTCAATGCTGACACACCTCAGTGCAAGTCCTTGAGAGCCCCGGTATCTTCTTCGACGCCAACCCTTCCCGACAATGACACCGGCCCAGCACAACGCATGTCCTCCTCAGCACCGACTCACCACAGGGCAAGTCTTCACAAGTCCCACTGGCTACGCGGACAACGACATAGGACCTCGCATTGCAAACTCCCATCGAGGGCTCATCGACTCTGCTCCTGTGCAATGCATCTTGATGCCGTACCTCACATCTCAGCACTTCGCCGACGGTTTTCAACTCCACCAATGCGTGACGCATCTCAATACCGGACCTCGCATCGGAGCTCCTCGTCATCGATGACTCCTTGATGTGGTTCTGGCATTGCTGGAAAATGCGCATTACTAGACCTTGATAGCACCGATCATGACCCCCAAATTACTGCATTTGTCCACAAAATGCAATGAGGGAGGCTCCTGGCAGCAACAGACTTCTGGTTGAATTCTATAAAGAATATGTTGATAGATTTGGATCCCATCTCCGTCACATGTATGAAGAGGCAAAGTATAAGTGTATATTAACATTCTACCCTTTTCTCAGTACTTTGCCATCTGTTCCCAGAAATCGAAGCAGTACCTGTTTTATTAGATGTTATAAATGTGTTTGGTTCCATTGAATGGCACTTTCTGTTTTCAGTACTCAAAGGGATGCAGTAGGCCAAGAAGTTTATTGTGGGATAGTCTGTTGTGCACACAGCCAATATCACAGATTCATACAAACAATTCAACTATGAAGAGAAACAAGCCAAGGATGTCTACTCTTACCCAACCCATCTGCCACCACATTAGAACTGCTGTCCAGAATGCTACTCCAACATGACTCAGTCCGGCTGTCATTATAAGCAGACAAAGTACGGCTATTTATCACAAACGCCACCACAAACGTGTCACCCATTATTAGAGAATTTATTAGATTTGCCTGGCTGTATGCCCTGGTCATTAACAGGGGTAAATCAATGTTAACTCCATTGCCACCTAACACAAAGGGGCATATTTACAAGGACTTATCGCCGAGTTATCGCCACCCTAACGCAACAAAAGTGGAGATAGATTTAACGCCCCATTCACAAGTGGGTGCAAACTGCAGACAACGCAAGTATTCCCGCGATAACTGCCGCAAAATTTACCTCCACGGGTGACACCACCAACTAACCCTAATGGGCTGCAGAGTAGGCGTTCCCATGCAAAAACACACGAAAACACCACTACACCACTTTCACAACAAACTGCCAGATCTGCGATGCAAACCAAAAACAGGCAAAAAGCCGCGGTAGCAGCAGCTATTTAACACCTGCCTCTTGCTGGTGATAAGCAGGACGACTACCTGCAGTAGGCAACGGAGCCCCGCACACAGCCACACCCGAAGAACAACCGACGCCATGGAGCTACTCATCATGCAGCTTGGTGCCCCAACAGGGCCACAACACCCACCGCCACCACCACCAGTACCCCCACCACCCCCAGGACCGGGACCGGAACCCCCCCCGGATCACCACAGAGGCAGCGCAGAGTAAGACAGCGGACCTACCGAAAACGCACTAGTCTCACAGACCTAACGCAAGAGGAAGTCATTGCCCACTACAGGCTCAAAAGGACAACCATCCTCCGCATCATGACCCACATTGGCCCCAGGCTGACGGTCCCAACACAGCGGACAACCAACATCCCTCCACAGACAAAGCTGCTGGCTGTGCTGCACACGTTGGCCTCTGGTACCTTCCCAGAGTCGGAGGAGTCTCACAGCCAGCCCTATCAAAGTTCCTCACACCTGTCCTGGATGCTTCATACCCCAGTACCTTCACTTCCCCAACACTGCGCAGGAACAGCTGGAGACCAAGCAAGGCTTCTACGCCATTGCTAGCTTCCCACACGTGTTGGGGGCCATTGACTGCACACATGTCCCACTTGTGCCCCCTACGGACACTGCACACATCTACCGCAACAGAAAGCACACGCATTCTATCAATGTGCAGGCAATAGTGGACCACCCGGGGATGTTCATCAATGTTGTCGCAAACTACCCAGGCAGTGTGCACGATTCCTACCTCTTCTGACAGTCCATCATCAACCAGCGCTTCCAGGATAGCATCTATGGAACTGGACTGCTCGTTGGTAAGTACCAAATAAACACACCACACACCTCAAACCCACCATCACACAACGCACAACTCTGGGAAAGCACACGTGACCAAACCACATACGACATGTCAGTCAACATGCCCACCTACCAGACACGACAACACAACTCCATTGTGATACTGGGCTTCCCATGTACACAAGCCAGCTATATCAGGGCACCACAGCCACACAACAGCTGAACGTGTGGAGAGGCGGAAAGCAGGCATGTGCGAAGGACGCAAGTGACCCATGAATGGGAATGTACACAACGACAAGTGTGGCGTGAATGTGCTGGATAGACCTGGGTATGCAAACCACAGATATGTCCATGCATACATTAACTGCTGGTGTCTGGGGAGTAGTGAACAGTGGATGCAACCATGTCACCTCAGGCTGTGGGGTAGATCGCGGAAATGTCGCTCGCTGCGTCCACCCCTGTGTGCGTGAGCTTAGTGGGTTGGCCCAGCTTACGCCAGGCCTGCGCAGGGGTGTGGATAAAAACACTGTGGTGCTGAGCGTGGTGCACTCCCGGAATGGCCAACGTCACTGCCAGGGCGGCGCCTCTCAGCCCGCCACGAGGCCGATGCCGTGAGCAGCGGGGCCTGTGAGCCTGTGCGCCTGCTGCACCCCAGGCCGCTGATACCCAGACCTGGCTTGCCTGCCCCAGCGCTCCAGGGCCACACTGCTCACCTGCCGACACCGTCGTGTGTCAAAGAGGGCCCACCACGTGCCGGTGCTAGCTCCAAGACCCATGCCCGCGAGCTTGGCAGCCTCCTCAGACCATCGCTGTCTTCCATGGCACAGGCACTCAGGAGTCCACATTCGTTGACATACCCCACCGCTGCAGCCGGCCTACACTGCAGTCCAGTATGTCCCACATCTAGAACTGAGTCCCCATCAATCAATGGCATAGTTCAAGCCAGTGGACGCAGGGAGAGGAGTGAGAGACAGATGCGTCCCAGTCCGGTGGAAACATGGATCACCGTTACGGAGGAGGTCAACCACTCGCAAGGACTGACCTGGTGCCACTTACCCTGTGCGCCATGAGACACCGTCAGCCTCCGGCCGAACATCGTGGGTGTCTGAGCCTAGGGGTTGTCATCAGCAACTGGCAGGTATGGACTTGGTGTTTGGCATGAGTCTATGGCATTCATATCCGCCATGTTGCCGGACACAGCTGGATTGTGCCCTCTGCACCATGCCCTGGGGGTACACCTCCCACTATCCCCCGTGACACTCCGCGAAAACCACCCTTGATACATACGAGACCCTACTCTGCCCTCATGACCCTACCCCAGTCTCCCGCAAGTCAGCGTCCCGTGGCGGTAGGCCTGTGTCGGCCGCTCTGCATCCGGGGCCACTAACTCTGTGCAACTCAAGTCATGCTCCCTTGCTGGTCAAACATTGCATGCCTGAGTGCCTGATGACTGTTGAAGTTGTTGCCAGCACCAGCTACTCCCTGAGGGCTGGCCTACACACACCCCACACACAGCCAGCACAGGTGTCACTGGCTAGTGGGCCTGCCAACACATCATGCCGAACCAAGTATTGGCTCTTATCTCTCTGCACTGTCACAGGTGATCAAGGATATGCACTCTGCCCTTGGATGATGACACCCCTCCGAGACCCGAACACACCCGCCCAGAGGCAGTACAATGCGGCCCACATACGCACCAGGGGCATCGTGGAACGCATATTTGGCGTGTTGAAGTCACGCTTCAGGTGCCTGGACGTCACAGGTGGAAGGCTCCTGTACAGCCCAGACATTGTGTGAAAGATGATCGTTGCATGTTGTGTGTTGCACAACATCTGTGTACGCACCAATGCACCATGGATCCCGGTTCCAGAGGTACCTGACGATGATGAGGACGATGGGGCAGGTGGCCCACATGCCACTGCAGCTGCGGCAGGAATAGCCCATAGGAACACCCTCATTGCCAATTTCTGCTCATGAGCACGTCACATTGTGGCCGTCCTTGGCAATCATGGGACAGTACTAAATGTCCACAAGCACGGCATGTGTGTATAATAAAAATTTGCAGGTTACAGGTTGTACTTGTACATTGTCATGTCACAGTTTCCTGCTGTGCCAGATGTGATTGGCCATGTTGTGCACATATGCGGCACCAGTTGTGTCTTGTGTTCTGTTGTGGTGGTGTTGCAGTTTGTACCAGGATGTTGTCAATTTCGAGGTGCACTTATTCTTATGTGCGTATGCTGCACGGTGGGTGAGGCGCTCCGGCGGCTCTGATATGGCTGCCACTGATCCCTTTCATGCGGTGTGCCTTTCAGTTCTGTGCTTCCACAGTGCTGAGATGTTGCAGGCTTGGGTAACTTGTGCTGTTTGTCGAGTTGTGACTCTTGGGCATGGCTTGTCCGCAGATGTGTCGTTGACGTCAGGGGTTGTTTGTGCAGGTGGTTGTGTCCGAGTGTGACCTGCTCCTTTCCGGTTGTGGTCCGCACTCAGCCACCTCAGTGTTGTGCCATGTACATTGTCATGATGATTGGACTGCAGCCATGCTACTCGTCATGTGGTGTCTCTTGCATTGTCAGTGTGGCTGACGTATATGCATGTTTGCTGTGTTTCGCACGTGTGCATGTGTTGGTTGTGTGATTGTTGATGTGTTGGGTGGGTACCCCTTTGGGCACATGGTGTACGTGGGACTACTTGGTGATTGTGTGTGTGCTGAAGTGTTCCCGTGGGATCAGGGACATGATCCTGAGTCATTGTGGGTGTGCAGTGTGCTCTGCTTAATTGTGCATGTGTGCCATTGTGCCCAGTTCCTCCCTTCCCCCCACTCCCTGGTCGGTACGCGCCCTGTTGATATGGTGTCGGGTCATGTTGGGCAGTGTCCGGATCCCCAACTCCTGTCACCGTCTCCCGACTGATGACTGTGGCCACCATCTTCTCCATGTCATTCAGCTCCTGGTGTTCTGCTGGCCCCCCTCCTCCGAAGTGTGTTGCTGCTTTCATGTTGGCAGCGTGTTTCTGCTTGGTTTTGCCATTCACATCAATCCAGCGCCTCTTATCCTCTTCCATTGTCCTCCTCAGCGCTGCGACGGCATTCACATGGTCTGAGATGGTGTGCCATCTTTGCCTCTTTGTTGCCAATGACACGTTGGAGGTGACGTGCAGTTGGTGGTCGTGTTCTATCTCATCCGTGACGATGATCGTGTTTTCCTGCAGACTGTACCCAGTCTTCCTCTTCCTCTTCTCATTGCCCTTCCACGGGCCCTGGATTCCTGGGTGTTCCTCCGTGGGGATTGTGGGGTTCATGTTGTCCTCTGCAGTCGGTCAGGGTGCATCCGTGGTACTCCGCAGTTCATTTCCTTTTTGGTGGCATTTTCCGTGGGCTGTTCTTGTGCTTTTTCCCGCATTACGCGTGGGTGTTGCTGGCCTCTTGCCGGTTATCACTGTTTTCTTGTCGCGTTTGGGCCCATCGCGTCTTTTTACGCGTTGGGGTTTGTGTTTTTATCGCCGTCACGGTGGTTGTATCGTGGACATTGGCCGCGTTTTAGGGCGACTATTGCATGGTACCGCCGTGTTGTGAATTCCAGGTTAACACGGGGTTATTTTCCCATGATAGACTGCGATGTGTAAAGTTGCGTTAACATTTTTTGGAGATGTTTAGCGCACGTTCTTGTGAATATCCCCAAAGTGATGTGCCCTGGACTTTCACTTACAATGGTGCAACACCTAAATCAGCTACCTCGGTCACAATACAAACACAGTAGTCAAGGACAACACTGGGTAGGCATGGCAACACTGGTGGTGAAGCAGGAGGATCACTGCTTTCGGACCCTCCTGTGTTTGGGAGGACGCAGTGCCCTAATAAACATGCTAGTTTTGCCAAGATCCTCTACCTTTTCCTAAACATTCTGATCTTGCCACCCCGCTACATCTTTTCCACACAACCTTGCATTATGTGGCAGATGCTGACGATTCAATACGAGGAATGAAGCCTTCGAAGCACCTAATTTGGACCTATATATGACTGTTGTGCACAAGCACACTATGCACATAACTGGTTCTAGCCTCCAGTGGCCTTCTGCACCTCATAGTAGAAACAGAAGTCGCTTCTCCCCGACACGCGAAGTGGAATGTGTGGTGGAAGGCACCATTGATGCTAGTCTGGGGCAGAATCAGAGTCATGTGACATCAAGGACACTTCCAAACTGTCTGATGACCTACCTCAGGGCCACAGCTACCCGCTCACTATGCAAGGCAGTGCAGTTAGGAATCCTCCACTCACTGAGGGTGGGTAAATGCAAAAGAAACATTTTGATTCAGGGTTTTGAGGATAACACAATCAACAAAGAGTTTCTGCAACAATCTAAAGTCCTCACACTTTCTCATTGCTATTTCAATGTTTCCTCCCATGTGATTGGTTGCGATGCCTTAATAGCCCCAGCTCTGGCCCTGCTCACCATAACTGTGGGAAAACAGACATCTATTAATGAAGGAATAACAGCCATGAAATTTCATTCTCAAATAGCAGAGCTTTATGGATTTTCTAGACAGGTGGCAATCTGATGGGCGCAGTAAAAAAAGAATTAAAAGGTCTCTGTCCGCAAGGATGCTCATACACCAAGGGCCACATTTATGACTCTGTTGTTGTCGCTCTTGCACCACATAACGTGGTGCAAGAGTGACGCAAACCTTAAGTAATTTTTGGAGTAAGTAATTTTTGGAGTAAGTAATTTTTGGAGTAAGTAATTTTTGGAGTAAGTAATTTATGGAGTAACATAACGCAGCGCAAAATGCTGTGTTGCGTTACTCTGCCCCGGGTAGATGTTCCATGGGTATTGCGTGGGTGTTCCAATGCAACTCCCATGGCGTCAAAAAGATACGTAACAAGTAGAAATGTTTATTTCTCCCCTTTGTTTTCTCTTTCTACGTGTGGTGCATTCTGCAGCACACATAGAAAGAGGAAAATGCTTCTCAGGATTGTTTTTGTGCTGGAAGGTGCCCCTTTCTGCACAAAAACAATCCTGCCGACAGCACAGGCACCCTTGCACTATGGTGCAAGGGTGCCTGCGCTGGCGCTAGGCTGCCAAAACGCCGCCAGCGCAATGGGAAAGGACAGAATTGTGCCATATTGGATAAATACGGCGCATTTCTGCCCTTTCCCTGTGACGCAGGGAAACACAGCAAGGTGACTTACTGCGCTGCCCTGCACCCCTAAACTCGTAAATATGTCCATAAGTGACCCATTACCAGTCAGACAGTGTAGTAATCCCTGGGGAGCAATACTGCACGCCCGATTACAGGTTTTTTGGGTTGATGGAGCATAATCAGGTTAATTAACTGTGTTTCCATTATCATTTTCCTCCGGCTTTGCGGTAAAGGGGGTGACAATCCAACAGGAATCGTTAACTCTGTCCCTGGTATCGCCCCGAGAGTTACTGGGGGGCTTATTTACAAGGCCCTTGCTCTACTTTTGCGTCATTTTTAACATGGGAAAAGTGACGCAAAAGTGGCGCAAGGGGCTTGTAAATCTGCCCCTGGGTATCTTGTAATGTAATTACAAAAGAATTTTGAAGGCGGTCCAAGGGAAAGTTTACAGACCTTCACGAATTCAATCCCCAAACACACTATAGAAAAAGAACCAAAAGGAATCCGTGGGTCTAATCAAGCTTAAACAAGCTAGGGAGCACAAATAGTTTCTGTTTACAAATCTCTCCTAAGACTCGGAGGAGTCCTTTATAGAGGACGGAATCCCATCACCCACCGAAGTGGCATGCTTCATCATCTGGGATCTCCTCTTGGTTGCAAAACCTAGTGCAACCAAGGGCTACAACCCCCTCCCTAGGAGGGGGGAGCTCAGGGATGTTTTGACGTAGTCGGTTCTAGGATCTACTAAGTCCCCTAGAAGTGAAGCAATCTAGATGGTTTGTAGGGTGATGGTTGCAGTGCGTGCAATGATAAAGTAAGTGGTGATTTAAAATTGGCTACCAGGAAGGCAAACACCTTTAATAAGATCTAACCTGGTGTCAAGTCTAAAAACAGTGCGTGTGCAGCTTTAAACAAATAACTGCACTAGTCCAAAATAAGGTCTACATGTTTCAGCCGTATCGATCAAGGTATGATCTCGGCCTTCCTCAGGTGCTCAATGTTCATTCGCTACTGCAAAAAATTAAGTGTACAAAATAAATGTGAAAGGTAAATGTAACATGTCATTCGTCAATTAATGTGGATGGATTTGATACAACCTACATTATCCTGTGTCTTCGAACTTATGCGAAAGGTCACAGGAATATTGGCGAAACCTGTAAAAGAAGCAAAAAACACATACTAACATCATGTCCATGGCTTGAAGACAAGATAAAAACAGAAACTATAAAAGATTCGTGAGAAAATGCTCCGCGATGTCAGTATTTTTCATCGCCAGATACCTTCAGTATATCTCATACCTACTAGTGTATATTCTTTTACATATAGTCTAATAATTTTATGCTTACCCGTTATTTGACGGGTGCACTCCTCACCTCACCTGGCCACAGCTCAAAACGTGAGGCACCGCTCTAAATAGGAATAAAAATATAGAAGCCCAAATTCAAGATGCATCCAACAGTCTATCAATATGGCACTTCTAAATATTTCAACAAATTGCATAGTCATGGCTGAATTTATAGGTGTATGTAAGGAAAATGTATTTAATGACAGTAGGCATTGTTCTTAGCCTAACCTTAGTATATGGGTAATCGCATCTTAGTTTAGCAGATATAGCTCTAAGCACTGTGCTGGAAGACCCTCCTCAAATGGCCAAAAAACCTGCATAGGTTATGCTGTTTTGGAGAATTCCAAAATAAAGGCACTACTACAGCCCTTCATATGACTGGACTTTAATTAAGTATCTCGGGCGCCACAGCAAAAGTTTCTCTAAAAAACAGCTGTAAGCACTCTATTATTTCATAGGCACCGAGTGACTAGCAAGTTGGTTATAATCAAAAACCGGTCAAGTTCATATTGGAAATAACTCTTGTGTTGAACACTAAGCATAACCTCTGTGTTGTTTATATCTATCGTTCAAAGGCTTAAATGTGGAACATATTCTTATTAGCATTCAAAATAGTATGTTCTGAAACGGCTCGCTTTTCGTGTGTATTAGCATTGGTAAACTCTTGAGGTCATATTACTCTCCGTGGCAGTTACGAGCACTAAGCTACAGATTGACCAGGAGAGCGCTCGCGCATTGTTAAAAACAGATCGTTTCATGTGCGCATTCTAAAGGACAAACCGTTGGCTCGTATAACTCAGCGTTTTGAACGTAACCACTACAATAGGGCATAAATGGCAAAAACGGGCGCATGCACATCCACTCACCTGTCCGTCGGTACCCCGGGCTGGACAAGAGCTGGAACCGGAGGTGACTGGCGGACGGTGAGGCACCGGCTTAAATGCTAGAAAACCTTCATGCAAAACCGGTGTGTGCCGACAATGCGGCGCTCGTTGATTACGTTCAATCCACCCGAACGCTTGACGTGTGCATTGCAAAACGGAAGTTGGAAAAACTACAAAAAGGCCAAGAATCATGGGAAATGTCGTTTTTTAGGGGAAATATAGTTTATTAGAAGCACGGAATGCTCAATGGTACTAATCTAGCGTTCCAAACTGCCTGTAGAATCCTGTGAACTAAGAGGAATAGTTACATGGGAAATCTCGTTATTAAAAAGCAGTTTTATCGAACGAAGTTCAATTGAAAGTATTTGATAATTTTAAATTTAAATAATATCTGTTCCTACTGCAATGGTTGTATATGTACTGTGCTTGATGATAAAGATTTTTTTAGCACATAAATCTGCTAGTGACCCTAAGCACACCCACAGAACTATGCATAACCCTCTGGAAATACAGAGGATATTCTTTGAGTATATAGACTCATGAAAGTTCAGTATTAGAGTATGTTGTAGATCAAAAAAGGGATATGTAGTAGATCAATCACAAAATGTCAGCTCTTACAGTAGAGTCCACGGTATTTCATCGTTAAGCCCTTGGGTGTCACTTTTAAGTTTAAAAATCAATTTTTGTTCTTTCACAAACAGAAATTTTGAGATGTCAGTCACATGGGGAGGAATAAAAGGCCGTTCTAAAACAGTCCATTTCATTTCTTCTGCAGGATGTTTTTGTGTCAGAAAATGATCGGTGAGTCTGGTCGCTTGCTTTTTGCACCTAATAGTGCTTTTATGTTCATTTATCCTCAGTTTAACCTTACGTGTCGTCATGCCCACATATTGAAGTGAGCATGGGCATGTTATCAAATATATGACCTTCTCGGTATTACAATTAGTATGTTTCTTCTGTATCCAGGGTCTCGTGGTACCAATGTCTATCATGCACGTGTGTTCTGTTTGAGGACAAGCAGTGCAAGAACCGCACGGGTAGTGCCCCTGGACCGCTGGCATGTCCCATAGGGTGTTGGATGTAGTGATTGATTTAGTTTTGGGTCTGGTGTGGACTAGATTGTCATGGAGGTTGGAACTCCTTTTGAATGAGAAAAGTGGTAAGGGAATGTTCTCATTTCCCACATTTAGGATCCGCCAGTTTTTTCGTACGCTCTTCTGTATGCCATTTGAGAGGGTACTAAAAGTATTAACGAATGTTAATCTTGTCATAGGTGATTTAGATACTGGTGGTTCTAAAAGGGCTTCGCGGTTGTTATTGGAGACTCTCTTCAAAGCTTTCCGTACAAGGTGTTTAGGATAATGTCTATCCTGTAATTGTTGAGACAATTGTTTCGCATGGTATTGAAATTTTTCTTTCTCAGAACAGTTCCTCCGGATGCGGAAGAATTGTCCCACTGGCAAATTTTCATGAAGCGAACTGGGATGACAGCTGTCGTAAGTCAATAATGAGTTTCTTGCCATTGTTTTTTTTTATATAGTTCACTTTCCAGTCCCGAGTCAGAAGGAAAAATCCGGAGATCTAAAAAAGGCAGGCTCACTTTGTTGTATTCGACTGTGAACTTCAGATAGCTGTTCCTTGTGTTCAACCAAGAATGAAAATCTAGAAGGGTCAATGCATCACCTCGCCATATAACGAAAATATCGTCGATGTATCTTTTCCATAACATAATCCGATTACGAAAAGGATTATTGTTGGTCACTATTTGATCTTCCTCGAAAAGATGGACATACAGATTTGCCAGGCTCGGCGCAAAAACGCTGCCCATTGATGTTCCCGAGATCTGGAGGTAGATTGTCTCCTCGAATCTAAAAAAGTTCTCCTTCATAGCTAGTCTGGCACACTCCATTATGAAATGTACAGCAGTGATCGTGTCATATCTCGCTGATCTAGGAGTATGCGGATCGCATCTAATGTTTCGTCTTGTGGGATGCAAGTATAGAGGGACTCTACGTCAAAAGAGACAAGAAAGTCTGTATTTACATCGAAGTTCACCTCTGGTAGCAACCTCAATATATCCTTAGTGTCTTTAAGATAAGTAGGCATCTCTTTTATGAGGGGCCTCAAAAAATGATCCACAAATGTAGACAGTGGCTCCATTAAGGACCCAATTCCGGATATAATCGGGCGACCCAATGGAGGTCTCTGGGTCTTGTGTATTTTCGGTAATACGTAAAAATATGGCATAACCGGGTGAGCAGTGACCAAAAAAATAGCTTCTTGAGGTGTGATCCACCCTTCTGATTTTGCTTCTTCAAGTAGGTAGGTGATTTCTTTGGTAAGCCTTGGCGTGGGATCCATCTTTAATGGACGATAACTATGTCTATCAGAAAGTTGTCTGAGGCATTCCATCCGGTATGTTGCTGTGTCCAAGATGACAGTTGCACCGCCTTTGTCGGCGGGTTTTATTGTGATCGCAACGTCATTAGCTAGAGTTTGTAAAGCTTTCTTTTCAATGGACGGAAGGTTTTGATAAAAAATATTTCTGGTGGCACATAGTGTCATAACATCTTGAGGGACCGTGATCCAGCGCGATATTAGCAAACAGCATTCATACACCAGATACTCACTTGGGCCCATACATTCATACTACGCTAATACTTACGCTGGGTTTTATCAGTTGTTACTCTCTATCAAATCCCTGCTACCAATTACCTCTTGATTGAAGAGTAATGACTTACCAATGAATCCTTTGCTAATTGGGAAATTTAAAATGAGTGACATTCATTATAGTACATAATCCTGAAATAACCACTGAGTCAGGAAGTTTTAAAATGTTTATCTAAAGATTTAGCAGAGTAAAATACAGAGCCACATGATACTTAATCGCAATACCCAAGATTAAGCATAGAAATGATTATTGCTAATCAATGACGGTGTTTAAAGAAGAGGAGAAGATAGAGACAGCAGCGCAACTAAAGGTTGCATTATATTTACCTAAGTGCGAGAAGTAAACCCCTTAGCCAAGGAGTTGAAAGAATAGGACCCAGGAAGGATGAAGAGCAAAAGACCTCCTCCAGGATCAGGATAGGACCGGTGACCTCTCTACAACGACGCCTGCGTCGTTCCCCTCTCTGATACTCGACTTCTCCTCGATTCTCCCGTGCCTTCCTTCTAATGGACTCTTCCGCCCCCTCCTCAGGACCTCTTCTGGACAGGGATTCAGTCTGCAATTGAACAGCTTGGCGGTCTGGAGCTAAGAGCGCTCTGGCAGCATGGACGCCTGTTCTTCGTGAACGCATGCTCTGACTAATTAACTAATGCTATATTCTATTATACCCTTCTACGCCCATGTACCTCCCCTTAATGTTACTAAAATATGGGGCCACTACTTCTGATTGGACAGGGACAGGGGGTGGATTCTCGCACCATATCAATTTGCCTAAATTGTAAAGCCTATTGTCTTTACATTCCCACCCCTTCAAATTAATACATTCGCTTTATTTCCCACCCGTCTCATGACAAATGTAAACCAATTTTCATAGACAATGTGTCAATATGCAACAGGAAAGCCAAAATACAGCATCTTCGGCCATCGGGTCGCGGCCTTGGACAACGTCCAGATTGACTTCATTTGGCAGGCACACAGGACACATGCGCAGAACCATTTGCCTCTCGAGTTTCAGGTCACCAACCCAGGCCCAAGTTTACGAACTAATAAAAGTGCAAGAAGAAAATATTAAAATCACAAATAAAATGTTTCACTGTATGCCCACTTTTTCTATTCTATTCCCATTTAATTATATATTCTAACCCGCGTTAGTAGCGTTAGGAAACGACAATTTAGTAATGACATGAGAGCAAGCTGAAGCATGTGAAAACATTAAACAGCCATTTTAATGCACACTGCGCAGAAGCAGAAGTTTCCCACCAAGCAAAGAAAGACGTCACACCATGTGATATGGTTGCGACATGCGCATTGAGCTTTCCCGCGCATAGCGGCCATTTTGAATTACAAACAAGCGTTATTCATTAGTAAAACACATAGGCAAGCTTCCTTTTCTGTCGTGTCGTGAATGCAAAGGTTAGTATTAACAATACAAGTTTAATAAATTAATACTGTGAGGAGGATTGAATACAAGCAAGTTTCATTTATGAAACCTTGCTCCATCAATCCCCTCTCTGATGGCGTTTCTGAGCCATCAAAACACTACCCTCAATCAGATGCCAACTTCTAGCAAATTACTTCATTCTCATCTTTACACTTTCTATTTTTACAATCTCCTTTTAATTTCTTGTATAATTCACTTCTCCACTCTTCAAGTTCGATTTCATCTACCTTTCGTTTCTTTCCTCTTCCTGTCACCTTATATGTTCCATTCTTTTTACAGCATTTGCACCATATTGTTATTGCCAAAATTATTATTGCTATCCCTGCTAAGGGTACTAATATTTGACCTATAAGTCTTTTCTCTATATTAGCAAACCAGGTTGTCAATCTTTCCCATACACTATCAACTTCCAGTGGTTTAAGTTCTTTCTCAAGTTTAGTTATATTCTGTATGTACGTTCCAATTTCTGCACTCTTATCAGGAATATAAGTGCAACAATGTTTCGTCTTCAATAATTTACAGACTCCGCCCTCTTTTGCCAATATAATATCAAGAGCAAGTCGATTTTGCATCACCATAGATCTAATCGCAACCATTTCTGCATTAATCATTAGAAACCCTCCTACAGTATCTGTTGATAAACGATCAACTACTGTAGACAATTTACATATTTTCCTTGAGTTCAGAATTATTCCCACTTAAGGTATCAATGCACCAAATATATCACCTACAATTTCAGAAAAACTATCTCTTTTACTACGTATTAATTCGTTATTGCTTTCATTGCTCTCAGTGTTTCTTTTTACATGGTATATCTTTGGAAATACTATTCCAAAATAACAACTTCCATACCACCGTGCAGGAAGCCTAAAGTAAGCCTTATTCCCACACACATAATAGATTCCAGGAAAAACTGAATCTGTTCCTCCTTTGAGTCCCCAACCTCCAAGAATTAAAAAATTGTGTTCACATTCACTGGTACCGATGAAAACATTGTTATAATCAGTCTTTAACCTATGAAGACAAATTTTTCCTGTCTTTACAAAATCCAGAGCCATAGCAGCTTGAGCCTTGCCAGGTGTGTAACTCCCTTCTTTCTCCGCCCAAGGTGGCAAATGAGCCTTATGCTCAGAAGCTTTCTTTTGAAAATCTTGTCTTCTATCTTCTACTAAATTCAAAAATATCTTCTCTTCTTCAAGTAAAGAACATGTTAGATTGTGTCTATGTGCATGTGTTATGTCTATTGATTTCATTGTTAAGAAAAATTCTCCCATAAACTGTGCGTCTTGACTACTAAGCACTGGGTTCATACTCTTACGAATCGGAACCTCAGAAAATATCACATCTAAGTTTGAATAATAATACTGAAGTCTCCCTGTTCTATAAAATAAACTAGACAAAACACTACATGATATACCATATGTCAGTGGTAAGTGATGGTATGTTAATCCTTCTGCTACTGATTCAGGTAACTTCATACAGACATAACAATTACTAACTTCCATTGTGTCTACATATTGAAACAATAACTTTGTGAAAACGTTTAAACTAGTTTCGTTGTCAGCTACTTCATGATGAATTTCTGCCTCATCTTCTGCCATTAGTTCTACTCTATTGCCCTTCATGTTTGCTGTCCTCCCTTTAGTTTCATTATTAATCTTTTTATCTATTATCATAAGGTAAGGAACTGCTACAATCAGGATTAACCATACTATAAGCACCATTACTAGACTACATATGCATAATGCACAGCATCTTCTACAACATTTCTGTTTTGGTCTCCCAGCAACTCTATCGTCAGGCATTTTTCGACAAGGAAGATTGCTCTTCTTATCTTTTCTTCTTTTCTTTAGCTTATTCTTTTGCTTAGTCAGGGTGGTCTTGTTTCTTCTTCGTACGTCAATTCTGCACTTGTTCCTTCGCCATCACTGTCACTTGATTCTGAGCTTTCAAAATCTTCAAGAATGATATAAGTCCAGTCAGGACCCTTGAATTTGTTATTCACAAGTTTCAGTCTTTTGCTTCTTCTTTTCGCAGTTTTATTTTCTTGTTCGGTTTGACTTGATACTTCAGGTACTTGATCTGGATCTTCACTTCTGGTTGTTATGTGGTACTTTACTCTTTTAATGACACTTGGCCAATGATCTCCTTTTCTTGTTTTCTTTGTTGGCACTGTTTCTTTGTTTTCGTCTTTAAAGATCTCGTTAATTTCACTGCTTAATACTGCTTCGTCTTCTTTGATTACTTTTTCTTCTGTTTTGTCTTTTTCAGGTCTGATTGGTTTCTCTGTAACAGCTCCGCTGTGAGTTTCCAATAACTGACCTTGTTCTTTATTTATTTCTTCAAGTTCATGTTTTTCAAGGTTTTCTTCTTCTGTGTACTCTTCTTGATCTAACTTGTTCTGATCAGGGCTTATTGCACTGTGAACTTCTGCAGCCTGACCGGATTCTTCTAGACCTGTCTGTCCCTGTTCAAAGTCTATTAGATCTTCACTGTTTTGAGTCCAGTTTCCTTTCCCTATCTGACCTTGTTCAGGATTTCTTAGTGTCTTTTCTTCTTGTTCCTGAACTGCTTCTTCTTCACCTATCTGATCTTCTTCAATTTCTTCCAATTTCGCTTGACTTCTTGTTCTGTGGTATATTTCAGGAACCTCTACCACCGGTATCCAATCCTGACTTGTGCTCGGTTGTTCTTCTTCAGCTTCTCCGGAATTTCGAACCTGAGATCCTTCAGCTGGGCAACCATCAGCTTCTTCAGTGATTGGCGTTGTCTGAGGATTCTCTTCCTCGGGATCTGGTACTCTCTTGGTGTGACTTACATGAATCCAATTAGGAAATCCGGCACACTTCACTGCTGTATTCGTTGTCAGTATGACTTGACACGGTCTGCCCCATCTAGGTGATAGACACGTTTCTCTGGTGTGATTCTTCACTACCACCCAGTCACCAGGATTCAGATCATGTTCTTGCTCGCTCTGCCTGGAAACTGCGTCTTCTCCAACCTGATGAGAGACAGAACGCACTAGGTCAGCCAATCCTTTGCAATAGTCCAGAACCATATCATCAGATATATTCACCAGTTTGTTTGTGGGAACATGTCTTTGTCTCATTGCTCTTCCCATCATTATTTCATGTGGGCTCAATCCTGTGGTTCTGTCAGGTATACTTCTGAGCCCCATTAAAACGAGTGGCAATGCATCTGGCCACTCTAATGATGTGGATGCACACATTTTTCCCAATCTTGACTTTATAGTGCCATTCAATTGTTCAACCACTCCAGAAGCTTCTGGACGATATGCACAGTGCAGTTTCTGTTGGATTTGGAATGCTTCACAGATTAGTTTGATCACTTCGCTGTTAAAATGTTTTCCTCTATCTGATTCCAAAGTTACTGGAAAACCAAACCTAGGAATGAGCTCTCGTAGCAACAGTTTTGCAACTGTAATGCTGTCATTTCTCCTAGTAGGGTAAGCCTCCAACCACTTTGAAAACAGACACACTATGACTAGTACATATTTCAGCCCTCTACATGGTGGTAACTGTATGAAATCAAACTGAAGTCTCATAAATGGACCCTCTGCCTTTCCAATTTTTCCAAATCCAATTACTGTCTTCCTCCCCGGATTATGCATCTGGCAAGTTAGACATCTCTGGCAAAGACTCTCTGCAACAGCCCTGAATTTGGGATTGTACCAATTTTGTCTGAACAGCCTAATCATTGCATCTCTTCCTATGTGTGTGTCTCCATGATGCATTCTAGCCATTTGTGAGAGTAAACAGTCTGGCATGACTGGTCTGCCATCAGCACTGATCCACACTTCATCATCTCCTCTTTGGGAACAACCCACTTTGATCCACAAATTCTTCTCACTTTCACCAACCTCATCTTGCAATTTCTTCACCTCATTCCAAGTTTCAGGTGGCATATACAACATAAGTTGGCAGCTGATTCCCATTCTTTCCACCCTCTTATTGACTGACATTCTGGTTTTGGCACAATGTTGAGCTACCAGATCTGCATTTCTGTTGCAGACTACCACCCAGTCATCTCCTGACTGGTGTGCGGCACATTTCACCACAGCCAATTCTTTTTGTGATTGTATTGCTTCTAGCAATTCCCTTACAAATTGTCCATTTTTAATGGGGGATCCTGAAGAAGTCATGAAATCCCTCTGCATCCATAGTTGGCCAAAATCGTAGCACAACCCCGTAACCATATTGGCTATCTGTAAATATGGTTACTCTCTGATTCCTCCCAATTTTGCATGCTTTTATCAACGCAATCAATTCAGCTACTTGTGCAGATTTGACTCCTGGTAAATAAGATGCTTCAACTATTCCAGTTAATTCACATACCGCATAGGCAGCAGTTAGTTTACCGTCTTCATGTCTTTGACATGAACCATCAACAAATAGCTCCCTGTCTGGCTTTTTAAGAGGCTGTTCCTCTATATCTGGGCGTGGTTTTGTGCATAATTCTGTAATTTGTATACAATCATGTTCATCGTCTTCATCATCTTTAATTCTCTCATGATATGGGTCTGGTAGTAAGGTTGCTGGATTTATTAGAGTACACCTTACCATGTTCACATTTTCAGCTCCCATTATTATTCTTTCATATTTAGTCAGCCGACTAGGAGTAAGATGTTGAGTTCGGGTTCTTGTCAACAAAATGACAACTGCATGTGGAACATACACTTTTACAGGGTGTCCCATCACAATTGACTCACTTTGTTCAATGCTCAAACAAGTAGCCGCTACTGCTTTTAAGCATCCTGGCAATGCGGCTGCTACTGGGTCCAATGTAGCAGAAAAATATGCTATAGGACGTCTTTCTAGTCCATGTCTTTGAGTTAGGACAGAAAGTGCACAATTTTCTCTCTCATGACAGAACAATGCAAATTCTTTTTTATAATCAGGCATGCCTAAGGCAGGTGCTGAACATAGGGCATTTCTCAATTTTACAAAAGCTTCTACACTTTCATCCTCCCACTCAACAGGGTCCTTTGCTTTCCTTTTTGTCAAGTTAATTAAGGGCTTAGCCAACATGGAAAATCCTGTTATCCATTGTCGACAGTAACCTACTATTCCTAGGAACATTCTCACTTGTCTTTGTGTTACAGGCATTTGCATTTTCTTTATTAAAGCTACTCTTTCAGCTGTTACTCTTCTTTTTCCTCTCTCAATTTGGTGTCCCAGATACTTAACAGCTGTTGTACAGAACTGCAACTTTTCAGGTGAGACTTTATGTCCTTCTTCTGCCAAAAGATTTAATAATGCTATAGAATCAACAACACAGTCCTCTCTGGTGTTCGATGCCACCAATAAGTCGTCAATATATTGGACTAAGACTGAGCTTCCTGGCATCACTAGTTTTTCAAGGCACTTTTTCAGTATCTGGTTGAAAATAGAAGGACTTTCTGTGTACCCCTGAGGAACACGATTCCACACATAAACCTTGTTTTCAAATTTAAATGAGAAAAGATACTGGCTGTCTGGATGTAATGGTATTGAAAAGAATGCTTGACACAAATCAATTACTGTGAACCATCCTGCACTCCACGGAATCTGGTATAGAATTACTGCAGGATTTGGCACTATGGGACAACATGGTTCCACAATCTTATTTATTTTTCTCAGGTCCTGAACAATCCTATATTTTCCACTAGGTTTCTTTAACCCCATTATAGGTGAATTACATGGGCTACTCATTACTTCTTTTAAGATATTTTGTTCTACCATTCGATTTATTTCTTCAATGACTCCTGCTTTTACTTCTGCACTCATTTTGTACTGTCTGGTATTTGGGAAAATTGCACCTTCCTTTACAGTAATTTTAACTGGATCTATTTTAGCCATAAGTCCTACTTCTTTTCCGGTGAAATCCCATACTATGGGGTTTACTGTACCTTTTAATTCTTCTGGCAACTCATCTTCTGTTATTAACGAAAACATCTCGTCTACTTCTGTACCTTGTTTTGCAATCATAATTTTATATACATGATCTTCGTCTGGTGTCTGAACTGCCACACCATCCGGTGTGCAGAAAATTGTACAATTCATCTTGCACAACAAATCCCTACCTAATAAGTTTCCTGGACTAGAATCACACACTACAAATTGATGCATTTCTCTGAAATTTCCGATTTTAACTTCCATGGGTTCAGTAAGAGGTGTTCTAATTCGCTGATTAGCTACCCCCACTACTTGGATATTTTCACCAGAGAGAGGAAGGTCTGGAATGTCTGCTGTTCTCACAGTAGACCGGGTAGCACCAGTGTCCAAAAGGAAAGTAATATTATTACCTTTCACATTCCCTTCAACATATGGACCTGACTGATCTACCTGTAAGGATGCGCCAAGTATGCACTCCTTCTTCCCCTCTCCTAGGCACCGTCATGGACTGAATTGACAGAAATCGCCCTGCAAAAGAAATTGTGATGTCATATAATCATTCTTACCACTTCCTCCTTGATATCCGATGTCTGTACCATGCTTTGCTCTGCTTACATTACCCTGAATAGGTGCAGGTGGCAACTGACTCTGAGGATTTACACCCTGCTGTGAGTCATTCTGCGTCTGTGGATTTAAATTTTAATTTGGGCCATTATTATTCCGAATCTTTTTACATTCATCCTTCCAATGCCCCAATTTTCCGCATCCATGACAAGGAAATTTCTTTTTAGCTTCTTCTCTACTCATTCGTCCTCTAAATTTTCCACCATTCCCAGTATCACCATTCGTTCCAGAATCTTTTCCTTGATTTTCACTCGGATTTTCCAAATTGATTCCCTGTTTCTCAGCCATTTTCACCTGTGCCCACATCACTTTTTCCTGCAATTTCTTATGTCTATCCTCAATATCATCTCCACAATATTTCGCATACTTCAAAATCTCGTCAATCGGCTTCCCTTGCCAACACAGCATATGCTGCTTAATCATCTGACAAATTTCTGGCTTTAGACCATAAACAAATCGATACACAAACTGACTCATGTTCTTGTCTCCAATGTCCTCAAAACCACTATACTGTTTAAATACCTGCAATAGACGCTCATAGTAGGAATGTACTGATTCATTAGCTTCTTGGGTAGTTCGATCTATTTTTACCCAATCTGTTTCTTTCGGGGGTATTTTCCCTTTCAGGTAAGTTATCACCTGCTGATACTTTTTCATTACATCATTTGACGGGGCACCTGTTTTCGGATCTCTAGGATATTCATCACTAGGCCAATAAACTGTAATTTTACAATCTGTCCACAAATCGGCAGGTTACCACTATGTCAAACAAACCATCCAAATCCTTCAATAATACCTTTGACACCTTCACAAACCTGTCAACCTGCTTGTACCATTCAATTGGTTTTTCTCTCAACTTTGGAAAATCATTCGTAAATGACAAAATATCCTGTCTGCTCCATGGGACATGTACATATCCTCCTCCCGCAACTTCTCGCATCGGATACATTTGGTCTGCTTTCCCTGTTTCCTTCATCACATATTCAGATGCTGTTCTACTTGTTCGTGCTTCTTCCTTTTTCTTAGCCCACCTAGTTTTCCATTTATCTAGGTCTCCCCATTTTTGCAAAACTAACATTAATTCTCTTATTTGTAATCTTCTTCCAGAGGCATTTATATTTTCTAAATCTTTGTCTGAAAATTCTGCTCTATAGGGTTTCTGTAGTACCTTTGATCTCCCTATTTCTATTCCCATCTGTAGTGCTAAGTTGGATAATTTTTCATGGAATATCCTTACATTTCTGGTGATACTCCTGCACAGGAACAATAATTCTTCTTCATCATAAGTATTTAAGCGTTCTAGTCCTACATTTCCTGCTATTATTTCTTCTAATTCGACTTTTAATTTATGAATGTCCATTATTTTCGGAGGTGTGCACTGTTTAACTGACCCTTGCACCCATCTTTCTAGATCTTCAGGTGTTACTATGGTAGCACTTTTTGCTCCTGATGAAGTTATTAAACTTACATCTTTTGAACATCCAGGTACATCTTTCCTGGGAGTACTATTTACAGAACCTCGAATAGGCAAGTCCATGAGTGATATTGTGGATTCACAGTCACTAAATTGATCCTCAATTATAACTGGAGCTTCAGGTTTTGGATTATTCACAGCAGTAGGTGTAAGTATCGGTGGAGGACAGCTTCCCTGAGTACCATATAATGGAACTACTGGAACAATTGTTACTGGTATGGTCAACGAATCAGGGTGTACTTTTATCTGAGTTATTTTCTGTATTAATTCTGCTCTGGTCTTTTCTAGAGCTTCCTTTTCTTTGTCATGAAGTATTCTACTCGGGGTGAATTCATGCATTACTTGTGGCACTAATGGAGTTTTTATCGGTGGTGCACTTGGGGTGCATCCACTTGTTCCTTCCTGATATGGTGGGGGATTTCTTAACATTTCCTCCATAAATTCGTCTTCAGACTCCTCATTTCTCATTAAATGTTTTGTCTTCTCTGTGCACTTACTTCCTAATTTCTCCTCTGCTGAGAACAATAGATATAATCCTTCAGTAATCATTGCCCTTCTCCATTGTTTCATCTGACCATTCCTAGACTCATGTAGGTATCTTGGGAAAAATCCTGGATAACTCTTATTACTTCTAGATCGGTCATGCTCAAATGCCTCGGTTCCCCATTCCTCTAGAGCTTCGTACTGAGTTAATCTAGGTCTGGGTTCTAAGTCATTCATCCTCAATCTCAAGTTTTGAAGAATTCTTCCATTGAAGGTACCATTCTCGGGAAATGCTAATATTCCATCATTTTTGGTATATTCTATCCAATTCTCCATCCATACACAAGTATGATAACCTCTCTCCATCATCATAAATGAAGCGGGCGTTTTAGCTGGTGGAATAATAATTCCTTCTCTAGTTTTGATTGGTTTGTCCTTTTTAAAATAATTCTTAATCTTTTGTAAAAATGACATTTTTCTCCTTTCTCCGTACATCTTGGGTAAGTACCGATGTATAAAATTATATTCTGCAAAGCCTAAATATCTCCTATCCTGACGAATTCCTGTTAAAGTCGGATCGCGTTTTAACATGCAATCCTTATCCAGTAAGAATTTCGCTTCTATAATTTTGAACAATCAAATGTCTGCTATCTTTTATTTCCGAGCCTATCCTTGCGCGGCCTTTTTGGTGACGTTTATCTGTCAACCCCTCCTTTACAATCTGCTCTTTCCTGTCCTTGCTGGTTTAACCAATCCCAGCGCGGCACCTGTGACGTCAGTACTACTCCTGACTACTGACCCCTCCTTTACAAGGATCTTTCCACACCCGCTGATTCAACCAATCTCAGCGCGGCGTTTTGTGACGTCAGCTCCCTCTCCGGCAACTGACCCTCCCTTTACAAAAATTTACGCAAACTTATTTTCTCTACAATTTTTAATTTTCAGTAACAACATAAAACATTCGCTATCGTGCCAGTTTCTCTAAAATAGAAAAGATTGGGGCCTATTACCAACAGCGTGCGTTAATTAACGCAAACCACAGTTAGCGTCGTTTTTTTTATCGCTGGATTCGTTTGCGGAGATAACGCGTTATTAGCAACGTTTTATCTCCAATGCGAAACAAATCCAGCGATGGCGGCGATTCCCAGCATTAGCACGAGAATTCCTTGCGATAAATTCCTATCGCTATGGAAAAACTCGCTAATAGGCAGGTGGGGACTTAACCGTAGAATCCACCTCCCATAGACTATAATGGCTAAGTCAGGTTTCTAGCAGGTGTTAAAATCCAGCGCTAATCGGGGTTAACGCACATTTTTTATCGCTTCGCGGGCCTTGCTAATAGTGTGAAGTTGTGTTTGCGACTGTCTGCGTGTATTTTTAGTGAGGAACGCCCACTTTGCATGTCATTAGCGATAAATATCGCTGACATGCAAAGCGGTAAAAACGGGCGCTAATGCTCGAAAACTGTCGCTAACTGCTGTTAGAGACAGTTTGCTGATAGGGCGATAAAAATATCGCCGCTTTAGCGCAAAAGTGCCGCTAAAGCGGCGATAGTGCCCTTGCTAATATGCCCCATAGTTTTCTCTCACACTTAGTAAAACCTTTCCGTTTACTAACATATACTACGAGTAAAACACTTCCGTCTACTCTTCACACAAGCTCCAGAAGTACCTGTTACTTCTCCAATGTTACCCTTTCTAGGTGATATAACATCACATTTTTACCAGCGTACTCTTTTGCTATTACTCACACGCATAGAGTCCCTAACGAGTACTGAAAGTCCTGCTTAACTTTTCAGTACTATTTCTGCCTGACAGATAACCTCACTGCAGTATGGCTTCCACTTACCATCCGCTATTCCTTTTACCCCGGGTATTCTGGACAACATAAAACAAAACTTTGAATACACGGATGTTAGTTCATAAAAAACAAATAAAAATTCTCATTACCCAATTAACAAAGAGTAACCATCCTCTGATTACCAGAAAACTGATCCAGCGCGATATTAGCAAACAGCATTCATACACCAGATACTCACTTGGGCCCATACATTCATACTACGCTAATACTTACGCTGGGTTTTATCAGTTGTTACTCTCTATCAAATCCCTGCTACCAATTACCTCCTGATTGAAGAGTAATGACTTACCAATGAATCCTTTGCTAATTGGGAAATTTAAAATGAGTGACATTCATTATAGTACATAATCCTGAAATAACCACTGAGTCAGGAAGTTTTAAAATGTTTATCTAAAGATTTAGCAGAGTAAAATACAGAGCCACATGATACTTAATCGCAATACCCAAGATTAAGCATAGAAATGATTATTGCTAATCAATGACGGTGTTTAAAGAAGAGGAGAAGATAGAGACAGCAGCGCAACTAAAGGTTGCATTATATTTACCTAAGTGCGAGAACCAAACCCCTTAGCCAAGGAGTTGAAAGAATAGGACCCAGGAAGGATGAAGAGCAAAAGACCTCCTCCAGGATCAGGACAGAACCGGTGACCTCTCTACAATGACGCCTGCGTCGTTCCCCTCTCTGATACTCGACTTCTCCTCGATTCTCCCGAGCCTTCCTTCTAATGGACTCTGCCGCCCCCCCTCAGGACCTCTTCTGGACAGGGATTCAGTCTGCAATTGATCAGCTTGGCGGTCTGGAGCTAAGAGCGCTCTGGCAGCATGGACGCCTGTTCTTCGTGAACGCATGGCCTGACTAATTAACTAATGCTATATTCTATTATACCCTTCTACGCCCATGTACCTCCCCTTAATGTTACTAAAATATGGGGCCACTACTTCTGATTGGACAGGGACAGGGGGTGGATTCTCGCACCATATCAATTTTGCCTAAATTGTAAAGCCTATTGTCTTTACATTCCCACCCCTTCAAATTAATACATTCGCTTTATTTCCCACCCGTCTCATGACAAATGTAAACCAATTTTCATAGACAATGTGTCAATATGCAACAGGAAAGCCAAAATACAGCATCTTCGGCCATCGGGTCGCGGCCTTGGACGACGTCCAGATTGACTTCATTTGGCAGGCACACAGGACACATGCGCAGAACCATTTGCCTCTCGAGTTTCAGGTCACCAACCCAGGCCCAAGTTTACGAACTAATAAAAGTGCAAGAAGAAAATATTAAAATCACAAATAAAATGTTTCACTGTATGCCCACTTTTTCTATTCTATTCCCATTTAATTATATATTCTAACCCGCGTTAGTAGCGTTAGGAAACGACAATTTAGAAATGACATGAGAGCAAGCTGAAGCATGTGAAAACATTAAACAGCCATTTTAATGCACACTGCGCAGAAGCAGAAGTTTCCCACCAAGCAAAGAAAGACGTCACACCATGTGATATGGTTGCGACATGCGCATTGAGCTTTCCGCGCCTAGGGGCCATTTTGAATTACAAACAAGCGTTATTCATTAGTAAAACACATAGGCAAGCTTCCTTTTCTGTCGTGTCGTGAATGCAAAGGTTAGTATTAACAATACAAGTTTAATAAATTAATACTGTGAGGAGGATTGAATACAAGCAAGTTTCATTTATGAAACCTTGCTCCATCAACCGCTTTCTCAAAATTCAAAACCTGATCTAGTATCAGGTGTGTTGGGGATTGAAAGTAGACTGAGGTTTCAGTCCTGTATTCTTAGATGAAGCATCCAGCAATTCATTCTGAGTTTCGGATTCTTTCGATTTAAAAAAGAAATGAAGCCGGATCTTTCTGAAAAACTTGGCAAGTTCACATCTTGTCTGGAAAGGATCACCGGAGTGGGTGGGAACAAATCCCAAACCTCTGTTGAGCACTGATTGTTCATCTTTAGTCAATGTGCGTGTGCTCAAATTGACCACTAGGTCGTTGTTTCTGAGCTGGTGCCCGCTTGGCGTCCCTTCTTCGTGCTGCGCGTGTTCGGTGGAGACGGCAGAGGGTTCCAATTGACCTGTGGTTCATGACTTCTTCTCCGTCCTCTTGCACGTCCAGGGCCTCGTCCTAAAAAAGGTTGGCTATCAAAGTACTGCGGATGTGGTTGGAAAGGCGGCATTGTTTGTTGGAAAGGTGGGTATGGATAGCCCCACGGCGCTGATGGCCACCAGGGTCCTTGTGGGGGGCCTTGCGTGCCTCTCTTCCATGATCGTCTGGTGTATTGGCCTCTACCTCTGTTCCGTTGTACATTGCTATTAGAAGAATCAGAGTCACTCGATCCCTCGTCTGTCCCAGATGAGGAATAGTTAGAACCATAGCGCTTGCCTTTTCTGTTAAACTCAGGTGGTGTATAGTTTACCCTAGTATATGGGTAAACCTTTTCGAGTGAAAACCGGGCCAAGTCTTTTTTAAATTTCTCAATCTTTGTCATGAGAATTGTGTTCTTTGTTTGATTTATTGGTTTCGTCCAGATTTCTCTTGAATAAAGTGCCAGAGATAGTAGTCTTTATCTGGCCTTCCAAGGTCTGGATTTCATTTAAGATAGCGTCTGCCACACGCTTGGCCGTGCTGATAATCAAGATCAGCCAATCGCGGGTACATCGCCAAGCGATTAACGACCAAACTTTTAGAAATGTTTTATCCTCTAGAAAAAGCCTTGGGGTGTTAGTCACAATTAGCCCAACGGGCGCACAGTTCCCGCGAAGATAGTCCGCCATAATTGCACCAGGTATTTGCGTGCGAGAATGAGTTTTCTTCAGACCTAGCAAGGTATGCCAGTCATCTTGGGCATTAGGGGCAATATTCTGTACAGTATCTAAAATGGTAGGGTTGGTAGTAATGATAGACTGTAGTACATCATCGTCAAAACATAGACCAGTGAATTCAGCCATGATGAAATGCGAAAGTGAATATTAGAGCTGCAAAATCAACTTCCCAATTAGGGAGGATATTTTAAATACTAATTGTAATACCGAGAAGGTCATATATTTGATAACATGCCCATGCTCACTTCAATATGTGGGCATGACGACACGTAAGGTTAAACTGAGGATAAATGAACATAAAAGCACTATTAGGTGCAAAAAGCAAGCGACCAGACTCACCGATCATTTTCTGACACAAAAACATCGCGCAGAAGAAATGAAATGGACTGTTTTAGAACAGCCTTTTATTCCTCCCCATGTGACTGACATCTCAAAATTTCTGTTCATGAAAGAACAAAAATGGATTTTTAAACTTAAAAGTGACACCCAAGGGCTTAACGATGAAATACCGTGGACTATACTGTAAGAGCTGACATTTTGTGATTGATCTACTACTTATGCCTTTTTTG
Source organism: Calotriton arnoldi (assembly GCA_963921515.1). Classification (NCBI taxonomy): domain Eukaryota; kingdom Metazoa; phylum Chordata; class Amphibia; order Caudata; family Salamandridae; genus Calotriton; species Calotriton arnoldi. The sequence goes on along the minus strand of CAWUFW010008078.1, from coordinate 676,063 downwards.
ATCTACAACATACTCTAATACTGAACTTTCACGAGTCTATATACTCAAAGAATATCCTCTGTATTTCCTGAGGGTTATGCATAGTTCTGTGGGTGTGCTTAGGGTCACTAGCAGATTTATGTGCTAACAAAATCTTTATCATCAAGCACAGTACATATACAACCATTGCAGTATGAACAGATATTATTTAAATTTAAAATAATCAAATACTTTCAATTGAACTTCGTTCGATAAAACTGCTTTTTAATAACGAGATTTCCCATGTAACTATTCCTCTTAGTTCACAGGATTCTACAGGCAGTTTGGAACGCTAGATTAGTACCATTGAGCATTCCGTGCTTCTAATAAACTATATTTCCCCTAAAAACTACATTTCCCATGATTCTTGGACTTTTTGTAGTTTTTCCGACTTCCGTTTTGCAATGCACACGTCAAGCGTTCGTGTGGATTGAACGTAATCAACGAGCGCCACATTGTCGGCACACACCGGTTTTGCTTGAAGGTTTTCCAGCATTTAAGCCGGTGCCTCACCGTCCGCCGGTCACCTCCGGTTCCAGCTCTTGTCCAGCCTGGGGTACCGACGGACAGGTGAGTGGATGTGCATGCGCCCGTTTTTGCCATTTATGCCCTATTGTAGTGGTTACGTTCAAAACGCTGAGTTATACGAGCCAACGGTTTGTCCTTTAGAATGCGCACATGAAACGATCTGTTTTTAACAATGCGCGAGCGCTCTCCTGGTCAATCTGTAGCTTAGTGCTCGTAACTGGCACGGAGTGTAATATGACCTAGAGAGTTTACCAATGCTAATACACACGAAAAGCGAGCCGTTTCAGAACATACTATTTTGAATGCTAATAAGAATATGTTCCACATTTAAGCCTTTGAACGATAGATATAAATGACACAGAGGTTATGCTTAGTGTTCAACACAAGAGTTATTTCCAACATGAACTTGACCGGTTTTTGATTATAACCAACTTGCTAGTCACTCGGTGCCTATGAAATAATAGAGTGCTTACAGCTGTTTTTTAGAGAAACTTTTGCTGTGGCGCCCGAGATACTTAATTAAAGTCCAGTCACATGAAGGGCTGTAGTAGTGCCTTTATTTTGGAATTCTCCAAAACAGCATAACCTATGCAGGTTTTTTGGCCATTTGAGTGGAGAAGTGTGGCTCAATGGTTAGAGCGGCAGACCCTGATGCAGAGATCTGGCCTGGGACCAGGGTTCAATTCCCGCCTCGGCGGGTCTTGGGCTCAACTTCCTCGGACCTGATAATTCTCGCCTCGGTGCCTATTCTAATCATGGGTCCCACTCTGCAACTCTGGGCAATAGCTTGCTTAATCTCCACAATGGCCCCACCAGCGCTGGGATGCCTGGCTTCACCTTGGGGGTGCCCAGGAGTGGACATTTCACAGGGAAAAGCCAGGAAGGGTTCCACAGCGGTATGCGTTCAGCGCCAGGAAGCCTCAGGGTAGCAGTGCGCTTTACAAGTACAAATTCATTTATTGAGGAGGGTCTTCCAGCACAGTGCTTAGAGCTATATCTGCTAAACTAAGATGCGATTACCCGTATACTAAGGTTAGGCTAAGAACAATGCCTACTGTCATTAAATACATTTTCCTTACATACACCTATAAATTCAGCCATGACTATGCAATTTGTTGAAATATTTAGAAGTGCCATATTGATAGACTGTTGGATGCATCTTGAAATTGGGCTTCTATATTTTTATTCCTATTTAGAGCTGTGCCTCACGTCCTGAGCTGTGGCCAGGTGAGGTGAGGAGTGCACCCGTCAAATAACGGGTAAGCATAAAATTATTAGACTATATGTAAAAGAATATACACTAGTAGGTGTGAGATATACTGAAGGTATCTGGCGATGAAAAATACTGACATCGCGGAGCATTTTCTCACGAATCTTTTATAGTTTCTGTTTTTATCTTGTCTTGAAGCCATGGACATGATGTTAGTATGTGTTTTTTGCTTCTTTTACAGGTTTTGCCAATATTCCTGTGACCTTTCGCATAAGTTCGAAGACACAGGATAATGTAGGTTGTATCAAATCCATCCACATTAATTGACGAATGACATGTTACATTTACCTTTCACATTTATTTTGTAAACTTAATTTTTTGCAGTAGCGAATGAACATTGAGGTCCTGAGGAAGGCCGAGATCATACCTTGATCGATACGGCTGAAACATGTAGCCCTTATTTCGGACTAATGCAGTTATTTGTTTAAAGCTGCACACGCACTGTTTTTAGACTTGACACCAGGTTAGATCTTATTAAAGGTGTTTGTCTTCCTGGTAGCCAATTTTAAATCACCACTTACTTTATCATTGCACGCACTGCAACCATCACCCTACAAACCATCTAGATTGCTTCGCTTCTAGGGGACTTAGTAGATCCTAGAACCGACTACGTCAAAACATCCCTGAGCTCCCCCCTCCTAGGGAGGGGGTTGTAGCCCTTGGTTGCACTAGGTTTTGCAACCAAGAGGAGATCCCAGATGATGAAGCATGCCACTTCGGTGGGTGATGGGATTCCGTCCTCTATAAAGGACTCCTCCGAGTCTTAGGAGAGATTTGTAAACAGAAACTATTTGTGCTCCCTAGCTTGTTTAAGCTTGATTAGACCCACGGATTCCTTTTGGTTCTTTTTCTATCTTGTAATGTAACCTTTAACGTACAGATGAAGGGGCTGGTCCACACAATACAAAATGCATCATGAATGACAGGCAGAAGCGACCTATGGGTGATGAATGTTGCTGATCAATGGGGGAATCCCACTTACAGCAACCAATGACAAAGGTGGACTCATTGTTGGCCAACTTTAACTGGACGTATTGAATTAGCTCTACACCAATGTCAAAGCTGTCTATTACAGACCTAATAAGAACATTATAAACATAGGGTTTTTCGTAGGTGATGGGTTTATGCCCTCATCCCCTCAAGACAAGATAATTTATTTTTATACATAAAAAATTATTTTACATATAAAAAAAGAAGCCACCAGGAAGGAAAAGGGTAGGGGTATGAGGGAATCCTCCTCCTCCGCAAGACAAGGAAAAAAATGCGCCTGCGCCAATGGAAAATGGAAACGCAGGTGAGAAGGTGGGGCGTGTTAAGAATAAAAATAATAAAAGACGATTCGTGGAGCATTTACAAAGAAAAAGGCAAGGGCAAGGCACTCGCGGATTAGTTAGAGATAGGGGATGAAATATTGTCAAGGTAGTGGTAAAATAAGAGTATGATAATGTCAGGTTTGTCAAGGTAAATTTATCTATCCATGAATCAATATAAAATTGAGCAGTGGCATTTGCCATGCAGGGTACTTACACACGTTTGAATCAGGGGCGTAGCTACTGGTGGTGCAGCCAGTGCAGTGGCACCGGGACCTGGAGGTGGCAAGGGGCCAGTCTGCCCTAAACCTGCTGCAGTTGTGTTAGAGGCTGCACTTTCAGATGGTTCAAAAAGAGAGTCTGCCTGGGGACTAGCTTTGCTGTTTACTCTTTGGGACGGATGGGAGGGTGAGGGGTATGGAGGGAGAAGAAAATAAGGGAGAAATGGAGAAGAAAGAGAAAAAAGAAAATAAGGAGCTGAAAGATAGAAAGGAGGGAAGGAGAGGAAAACGTGACAGATTGTGAGAAGAAATTAAGGATCAGAGAAAGAGGAGTAAAGGACAAACAAAAGGGGCAAGAAAAGAGGAAAAGAAAGCGACCAGGAATAAGGATGCAGGAGAAAAGGGAAAGAGACTATGAAGAGTGAGAAACAGAAGGGGAAGAGAGACAGAAGAAGGGGGTAGGGAGGAGAATGTGAAAGGGAGGACTGAGATGAGAGAAGCATAGAGATAGGGAGGAGAGGAGGAAAGACAAGTAGATGAGGAATTTGGAGACCCGTAAGCATGAGTGCAGCTCTCATTAGTGCAACAGGAGCAGTGACACCAAGGTCCAGGGGTGTGATTGGTCCAATGCACCCCAAATATATCTTTGTTTTAACAGAGGCCTGTGGGCCCATTTTTCTTGCTTGCATTAAGGTCCAGGACATCAAGGCTACCCTCTGATTTGAACTGAAATAACTGATACATAAAGACAGCTGTCATCGTTTGAAACTCAGAATCAAACTCTTTGCATTTTTATGAATGTATGATAGTTTTTTCTATTTTACAAATTCTAACATATTTGTCTTTCCCCTATTTCTCTGCATATATTGCAATGCATTGACCTGTTTACCGGTGGTTGATGGTGAACTCGGAGGCCTTCTGGATATTTTTTTATAAAGAGCAACAAAAAGAGATTCCTATTCCATCATATCATCTGATATAGGATCTGTTATGGAATGCGTGTAGTGCTTAATTTGAGCCAGTGGTTTCTGGTGCGCGGCACTGGCACTAAATTGTCAACACCGGTGCTTGTGACAGTCTGCTACTAAGTGGCACTGTCTGGCTAATTTAGAGATGACCACAACAACAGTTAATTATTAATGCAATATATATTAAACATGACTATTACCTGCTGTCCAAGCCATTCTTATAGCTGTGGGGGGCCATAAATAGTCCGAATTGTCACACTTGTAGGAGTGTGCTGTAAGCTGCAGTGGACTCCTGAAAAGAGCTCTGGCACTTATATTTTCTACAAATTAAGCACTGAATGTGTGTACTGCATACATTCTCCCAGCGCTGATCCGCAGCATGACTACAACTACAGGAATACATTGTGATATTGGGTACGCTGTGAAAAGTACAATACTGTGGACTTTTGTCACAATATTGACTAACGGTGTAGAGCTAAAATGGAGTGCAATCACCCTAGCAGTATGAAGGTGCTGCAGACGTGTGTGCAAACAGTCCACAAGATACAATCCCAGGTGCTTGACTCAGCCTTTCATTCTCACATACTACATAGCCACAGCACCAAGTATGGTCAGTAATAGTCACAGCAATACAATATGTGTAAAGTGCAAAGACACTCCGGAGAAGTGCTATGCAATATGTTAGTACAACTGTTACAATTATCTGGGCCAACAGTCACATTGCCATCTATTAAAGGAACCTTTCAGATGTTAATGACTTTATTCTAGCATTCAAAGAGGTGATCATTTTGCCCAGATTGCGTAAACATCCCCTTTAAATAGACCGGGGAAAGAGCTCTGCAGCAGGAAACCAAATCTTTACATGCCTACATATAACTAATATGTAGTGGAACCAATTCTTGCTAGTTGCACATGCAGGTGTACATCATAGGTATTGTTCTCAAAGTAGCAGTTATTTTAAGGGGCACATAAACTTTAAAATAACTCCACTTTTACAGTGCAGCCTATTGAGAATTACACACAATAAATATGAATGTTCATTACTGTTGAGGAAGATTGTTTCTTACTGTCAACACAGTGCAGTGGTTTTGATCATATACATAAAAAGACTCATTGGTATATTATTAACCTACACTCTCCATAGCACTCGGCGATGTCTCCTACACTTCTGCCCCTACCCCTCTCAATAAAAAAAACCCTAAACTCTTGAATTTAAGACGTTGGCTTAAAAGTCGTCTCTTCACCAGGCAGTGCCTACTTTGTGATTTTGAGAATAAATCTATAGGGCCTGTGTTAGAAATGGGGGTCTCTAGTTGGCAGAGGTAGGTACCTTTGTCCAAATAGGGACCCTGGCTTGTAGTCAGGGTAAGGGGGATACACACTTTAGATAACCCCTGCTCACCCCCTTGGTAGCTTGGCACGAGCAGACAGGCTTATCCCAAAGGCAATGTGTAAAGTATTTGTACCAACACTCACAGTAACACATAGAAAACTATGGATGCTTGACTTTTCAACAAAGTACCTGTAGATGCGTCAAAGTTCCAAAGCACAACAGCTGCAGAGTCGGAAAACAAAGAGATGCAACACTCCTGAAACCTTGGGGAGGCGATGCGACAGTTCTGCGACACGCAGAGGATGAGTTGAATCGAATCTGGTCTGTATGGGGAGTGATGCGTCGACTCTTCGTGACGGTTCCGGTTCGCAGGTGATGCGTCGGGAAAACTTGCCACACAGGTGCGATGTGTGGAAATCCGGGATGTGGCCGCGATCGATGCGGCGGCATCGAGCGGCACTGCGTCGGTCCTCTTCAGCCGCGATCCCTTGATGCGTCGATTCCTGTAGTTCTTCAATCTTCTTCTTTCTTCCAGCTCCCAAACAGCAGCAACAACCTCCAGAGGCCCAAACTGGCACAGGCACCTCTAGGCAGGTCAGAACTCACAACAACAGAGTTCAGGGGAGCTGGGGGTGAAGTCTTTGTGTCCCTGAGACTTCTGAACAGGAGGCCAGCTCACTTCAGGCCCTCTGAGATCTCCTTCAAGCAGGGGACACAGCACACAGCAAAGTCCTTCTCCTTTCCTTGGCAGAAACAGCAACTGCAGGCCAACCCCAGACACACAGCAAGGGCAGTACTTCTCCTCAGTCTCTCCAGCTCTTCTCCTTGGCAAAGGCTCCTCTTGAATTCCAGGAATGATCTAAAGTTCAGGGGTTTTAGGTCTGATACTTATACCCCAAAATGTCTTTGTTCTCTTTGTGCAAGGGGCTCTGAGCCCAGTTCAAACAAGTTCAGGGGGGCACTCTGCAAGTGCACAACAACATCCATTGTTAGTGTGAGCCTTGGCTCCAGACACACCACCGGGGGGAGGAGCCAGCATTGTGGAAGGCAGGCACAGCCCTATTCAGGTACAGGTGCTACTCCTCCCACCACTCCAAATGCAGATCAGGCCTATTCAGCCTAGTGCTGACTCATCCAGACTCCTGGAGCCACTGCACCTCCCCTCCCCTGTCACTGCAAAGCCAGACAGTCAATCCACAAACAGGCAGAGGCACACAGGATGGTTGAACAAGAAAATAGCCACTTTCTAAAAGTGGTATTTTCAAACACACAATTTAAAAACCATCTTTACTAAAAGATGTGTTATTAAATCCTGACTTCAGGGATACCAAACTCAATTTTTCCATCTTATCCCTATGGGAAAATATGCTTGTAAAATGTTACAAAGCATTCCCCATTCTGTCCTATGGGGCAAGATAGCCTTTCAATAGTGAAATACGAAATTGGCAGTATTTCACTATCAGGACATTTTACACACACCAGTACATGTCCTACCTTTCACATACACGGCACCCTGCCCAGGGGGGTACCTTGGGCCTACCATAGGGGTGCCCTTTATGTAAGAAAAGGGAAGGTTAGAACCTGGCAAGTGGGTGCACTTGCCAAGTCGACATGGCAGATAACAAACTGCGCACAGGCACCACGGTGGCAGGCCTGAGACATCTTTTCAGGGCTACTCATGTGGGTGGCACAATCAGTGCTGCAGGCCCACTAGTAGCATTTGATTTACCAGCCCTGGCACACTCAGTGCACTTTACTAGGGACCTACTGGTAAATCAAATCTGCCAATCATGGATAACCAATCACAATAACAATTTACACAGAGAGCATATGCACTTTAGCACTGATCAGCAATGGTAAAGTGCCCAGAGTCCTCACACCAACAACTACAGGTCAGGAAAAAATAGGAGTTAGAAGCAAAATGTTTGGGGATAACCCTGCAAAAAGGGCCATTTCCAACACAACCCCCTTCCAGCCTAAAGCCAGGCTAGACCAATCATTACCTCGATGGGCTTCCCGGCTTGGGGCGACAGAACATGGAACCTGGCCCGAACAGCAGGGGTCTTTTCCTGTTCTACGCCTTCCTGAACCCAGTTGGATCCCTCTATCCATACTCTCAGGGCCCACTAGGCTAACCCATGGGGGACCCTTCTCCTCACCTGGGGACCCCATCTGGTCAGCGCCTAAACTTACTTTGCTCACAGAGGTGTCCCAACAGGTAGACAGTACCCACATGGCCAACACAGTGGTGTGGCCCAGTCCACCCCTGGGGGGGTGACTCCAGCCCCCTTCCCAGGGGCAACTCTGTCCACCAGGACAGCCAGCCACAGTGGCCACTGACAGCTGTCAGTGATGAGAGCCAGGCCTCATGCGTTTCAGGCCTCTCTAACCTCTGTGGTGTCAGAAAGTGGGGGGCAGTAGCCCCAGGTGCCTGGCACCTCTTCTCCACTTTCCCTCCTGCCAAGTCAGGTATGGCATCCTGACACTGGCCCACCAGCCCAGGGTCGGTACCCTGCGGCTGGACAAGAGACTGGGGTGGGCTCTCCCACACCGTGTCTTCCTCCCTGGGGCTCTGCACCCTCCCACCTGGAGCGGTACCCCCAGAAGACAACTTGGTAGGGGCACTGTTAGCAGTCGCCCCTTCCTCCAGGTCAGGGGGGACACCCTGAACCTGGTCCTCCAACACAGGGTCTGTACCCTTAGGCTGGACTGGTGCCTGGCAACCCAGGACTCCCGGGGGGGTACACCAACCCCCCCAAGGGAAACACACTCCTCATGAGTGGTACGAGAGTCTGCCTGGTGTAGGTCTCCAGCCTCCTGTCCACTTGACAGAGCATGAAGACCCCCCAGGCCAGAAGTGGCCTCACCAGGGTCAGTACTGGGGTGCCCTGACCTCAGAGCTGGCAACCCCTGACCCACTGGTCCTTCCACTGGGGACTGCATCCCCCCTCACCCTTTCTCTGGACTCATGCACCCTCCCGGCTAGAGCAGTGCTGCCAGACACCAGAACTGGTGGGATGCTTGTTACAGCAGCCCCCCCTAGTCCACCTGACACTTTGGGATCCCCCTCATGAAATGGCCTCCAGGTGCAGACTAGGCCCCCCTCCTGGTGTTCCCTTATGGAACCAACCAGGTCCTGGGACTGGGTTTTGGGCAACTTGGGACACAGCCCACTCCCACTCCTTCTCCTCTGAGACAGGACGTGGGACCCTACACCCCTCCCACTACACTGGGACCTATCTGGGCTACCACAAACCTCCCCTACCTCACTTGGTTGGGGAAAACCTGAGCCACCCCCTTCAGGATCACTCCCAAAAGCTTCTTCAGACCCTCTGGAATCCACCAAAAGGTCTGCCTCCAGCGCAAGCTCCTTGGAATCAGAGAACTCACACTCCACCGAGTGTTGGCATAGCTCCAGAAAACAGGGACTTAAAATATGCTCTCCAACAATTGAATCACACAGCCTCCCACAGTTGTTAACCAAGCTACCCTTTGCCTCACCATCCAGTGCCTCACACAAGTACCCCACACCACTCTCCTGAGATTGGCAAGACAGTGTCTGACTGTCTCTGTCACTCAACCCACACTTTTCTGGGCAGTCTCCACACTCACACACCAGGACGTCTACCATGGGCGAACCCCTCTCCCTGCACCTCTCATCTAGAGTCAGTAGAGTGCCCCTCCCACCACTAGGAGTATGATTCCCTTTGTCAGTTCCCCAATCCACTCCAGTGCGCACCACTGGAGGTCCTCATAAACCTGAACCCCCCCTGGTGTATGTTAACCCCCTCCCTCAAGTCAGGCGCCACATCTCTGGGTGTGTGTACTTCTCCCTCAGCACTAGACACTACATTTTTGCTGCCACCATCTGAGCTGGACTCCACCTCCAACCCAGCCAAGCTCACTTCATGAGCTGCACACATTTCCTTTTCAGCTAAGACACTCATGGCCTCAAGCCTCTCGAGCTCCACATCAAGCTCCCTCATTCTTAATTCATGTGCCAAGGTCAATTTCATTTCTTCCAAGGCATAAATCTTCTTGCTCTCCTCTGCCTTCTTTTCTCTCTCAATGGCAGCTTTTTGGTTGTCCATTTCCAATATTTTCATCTCGAGCCTCATGACTTCTAACTCATGATCTCTAACCCTTTGGTTTTCCGCCAACTCCTGTGGAGAAAAACTTCCAGCGGAATGGTTGCTGCCAGCCCTAGAGGCTACTCTTGACACAGGTAGATCCTGTGACCTGAAACCATCCCCTTGTGCATCCTCATCCACATCTGCATTATCTGTCTCCCCAGCCTCGTTGGCCTCCCACCAGGCCCTTAAGGCCTTCTGTAGCTCCTCCTTCTTGGAGCTGCTCTTCATGAGACATCCTAAGCTCCTGCAGAACTGCTTGAGTTGACCTACTTTGTAACCACTTAACATTTCAATATCAAACTCCAGTTCTGCAACATCACTTGCTGGTTTACCCTTCTGAGACATGATGCGTGGATACTATAAGGGTCTCTCAAAAATAGAACCAAAAACAAAACACAGTATGTGGTTGCATAGTGGTCTGCACTAAACTACTGATGTACACCAATCACTGTGGGTCAAGTACAAATACAGGTTCAAATCCTCACCGCTGACCACCAATGTTAGAAATGGGGGTCTCTAGTTGGCAGAGGTAGGTACCTTTGTCCAAATAGGGACCTTTGCTTTTAGTCAGGGTAAGGGGGATACACACTTTAGATAACCCCTGCTCACCCCCTTGGTAGCTTGGCACGAGCAGACAAGCTTATCCCAAAGGCAATGTGTGAAGTATTTGTACCAACACTCACAGTAACACAGTGAAAACACCACAAATGGACACCACACCAGTTTAGAAAAATAAAGTATCTTTATCTAAACTAAACAAGACCAAAACGACAAAAATCCAACATACACAGTTAAAAATATGACTTTCAAAAGGTTTCATGAACTTGTACCATAGAAAACTATGGATGCGTGACTTTTCACCAAAGTACCTGTAGATGCGTCAAAGTTCCAAAGCCAAACAGCCGCAGAGTCGGAAAGCAAAGAGATGCGACACTCCTGAGACCTTGGGGAGGCAATGCGACAGTTCTGCGACATGCAGAGGATGAGTTGCGTCGAATCTGGTTTGTATGGGGAGTGATGCGTCGATTCTTCGTGACGGTTCCGGTTCGCAGGTGATGCATCGGGAAAACTTGCCGCACAGGTGCAATGCGTGGAAATCCAGGATTCGGCGGCGCTCGATGCGTCGGCGTCGAGCGCCACTGCGTCGGTCCTCTTCAGCCGAGATCCCTCAATACGTCGATTCCTGTAGTTCTTCAAGCTTCTTCTTTCTTCCAGCTCCCAAACAGCAGAAACAACCGCCAGAGGCCCAAACTGACACAGGCACCTCTAGGCAGGTCAGAACTCACAACAGCAGAGTTCAGGGGAGCTGGGGGTGAAGTCTTTGTGTCCCTGAGACTTCTGAACAGGAGGCCAGCTCACTTCAGGCCCTTGGAGATCTCCTTCAAGCAGGGGACACAGCACACAGCAAAGTCCTTCTCCTTTCCTTGGCAGAAACAGCAACTGCAGGACAACCCCAGACACACAGCAAGGGCAGTACTTCTCCTCAGTCTCTCCAGCTCTTCTCCTTGGCAAAGGTTCCTCTTGAATTCCAGGAATGATCTAAAGTTCAGGGGTTTTAGGTCTGATACTTATACCCCAAAATGTCTTTGCTCTCTTTGTGCAAGCGGCTCTGAGCCCAGTTCAAACCAGTTCTGGGGGGCGCTCTGCAAGTGCACAACAACATCCATTGTCAGTGTGAGCCTTGGTTCCAGACACACCACAGGGGGGAGGAGCCAGCATTGTGGAAGGCAGGCACAGCCCTATTCAGGTACAGGTGCTACTCCTCCCACCACTCCAAATGCAGATCAGGCCTATTCAGCCTAGTGCTGACTCATCCAGACTCCTGGAGCCACTGCACCGCCCCAGCCCCTGTCACTCCAAAGCCAGACAGTCAATCCACAAACAGGCAGAGGCACACAGGATGGTTGAACAAGAAAATAGCCACTTTCTCAAAATGGTATTTTCAAACACAATTTAAAAACCATCATTTACTAAAAGATGTGTTATTAAATCGTGACTTCATGGATACCAAACTCCATTTTTCCATCTTATCACTATGGGAAAATATGCTTTGTAAAATGTTACAAAGCATTCCCCATTCTGTCCTATGGGGCAAGATAGCTCTTTCAATAGTGAAAACGAAATTGGCTGTATTTCACTATCAGGACATGTTACACACACCAGTACATGTCCTACCTTTCACATACACTGCACCCTGCCCAGGGGGGTACCTTGGGCCTACCATAGGGGTGCCCTATATGTAAGAAAAGGGAGGGTTAGGGCCTGGCAAGTGGGTGCACTTGCCAAGTCGACATGGCAGTTAACAAACTGCGCACAGGCACAGCGGTGGCAGGCCTGAGACATCTTTTTAGGGCTACTCATGTGGGTGGCACAATCAGTGCTGCAGGCCCACTAGTAGCATTTGATTTACCAGCCCTGGCACACTCAGTGCACTTTACTAGGGACCTACTGGTAAATCAAATGCGTAAATCATAGATAACCAATCACAATAACAATTTACACAGAGAGCATATGCACTTTAGCACTGATCAGCAGTGGTAAAGCGCCCAGAGTCCTAATGCCAATAACCACAGGTCAGGAAAAAATAGGAGGAAGAAGCAAAACGTTTGGGGATAACCCTGCAAAAAGGGCCATTTCCAGCAGCTTGATTTGGAGAGAGGAGGTAACTTCTACTCGCATAAAAAACAGAAGTAATGTAGTTTGCCCCATAAGGGTCATTTCCATTGGAGAATCTTCCGCTGGAGGAATTACTAATGTGACGTTTCCTCTGGTGGAGAGTCCATTGAATGAAATGATGGGGCTTATTTACAAGCCTATTGCACTGCCGGAGCGTCACTTTTTTGACACACCGGCAGCCCAGTGTGCCTACCCATATTTACAAGGCCACGTAAAGCCACCCTGCGTTGCTTTTCATGGCCTTGTAAATATGGCACCCTTTAACGCATTACTCTACGTGAAAAGGGCGTCATGGGTGTTGCTGTGGGTGTTCCCACGCAACATCCATGGAACCTGACAAATCCCAGATTTACAAGGTTTTGTAGACCTGGAAATGCATCAGATTCCTACGCCTCCCCAGGGGAGGCATAAGGGAGACGCAATGAGGAGAAATAGCTTTTATTGCTCCTTGTTTTTCCATTTTCTGTGTGTGCTGCATTCTGCAGCACACATAGAAAGAGGAAAACACCTGTCATTATTGTTTTTGTGCAGGAAGGGTTTCCTGCACAAAAACAATTATCCCTACAAGGCAGACACCCTTGCACCATGGCACAAGGGTGCCTGCGCTGGGGCATGGCAGCCGATTGTGCACCAGCGCTAGGAAAGAAAACAGGAATGCGCCGTACCTCGTAGATGCGGCACATTCCTGCCCTTTTCTTTTGACGCACAGTGGTGCAGCTAGAAGTCTTGCTACGCTGCCGTTCATCAGAATATTGTAAATGAGGCCCTCTATTTATGGAGACAAATGCAATAACATTGCTCTTCAGAATTTTCTGCATTACCAAATCAGGTCCTAAGACTTATAATACAATCTCTGTAGATTCACAAGAGAATGTAACTCTGGTAGGTTGCGATATCACGTTTGGTAACTCTATGAATTGCTAGAAACTCCAGGGCTCTTCAATGTATCCCACGTACTCACCAGACTGACTATGTCACTAAATGGCATGCTTGACTCAAATTTTGAACAACATTCCATTGCTCCTGAAAGCCAAGGCTGCACTCCATAAACACTCCAAATCACATTAGTTAAATTACAGTAATAAAAAATGAATTCATGAATAATATCATACTCTGCCATCTTATTCCAATGCCGGTTTCCAGGGGGACACAATAGATTTGGATAGTAGATGGCCAGTGAGGATAGCGCGTGTTGCATGCAGAATGGGATCCTGTGTTGTCCATGCTCATCAGCCTATCTCTGGAACGCAAGAGGCCATTATGGACTAAGGGTCCTGGATTAGAGTTCGGTGGAAATGGACAATCATGGTCTTTCTAGAAGTATTGTTTCGGGAGAAGAATCCTCCAGTAACATTTTCACCACTATACCATCGCTAATGGCGGAGGACATTTTACTAGTGGGTCCGCCTATGAATGCAGAACCACACTCACAAAATCATTGAAATTACCATTTTGTGCAGCCATGTTAACATGTCACAGTTTTATGCAATTGCCTTAAAGAGAATGAATAGCTATGACATGTAAGACATGATGACGTTTCATAATAGAGACAAGTCAAGAATATTTTTCATGCCGTTCATAATATTGGATAATATGTTTATTTTTTATTTTGTTAAGCATAATAAACTATTACATTGAATTGCATCTATCCTCTAACCTCACTGGAAGATTTGAAATGAAAGGACACATAAGCAACAGAAGGAATGGCCTTCATTTCAGACTCCTTGCCTACACCTATTGAGACGGTTGCTGCATCCCTGCAGAGAAGCAACAGAACCAGAGCAAAGACACTCCGGAGAAGTCCTAGAGCAAATATATGTCACTTTCGACAATAAGACACTCTCAAAGGGGTATGTTTCAGCCATTGTCGGCTCTTTCAATGTTCCGACCTTCATTGATTTTAAACCAATCACTAATGATAAGGTCATAACTCTTATCCAGCAGGCCAAATTAGGTTCTCCCCACGACCCGCTCCCCCCCAGTATGTTTAAGCAAGCCCCGGAGATTCTGGGTCCTAGCCTTACCGCCATTTTTAACTCCATGTTCATACAGGGCATGTTTCCCTCTATTTGGAAAAGGGCATCTATTTTGCCACTGCTGAAAAAACCTAGCCTTGATCCCACTGAACCAAATAATTACAGGCCCATTTCATGTCTTCCTCTCCCAGCTAAACTGGTGGAAAAAGTTATGAATGAACAGCTAACTCTCTCTCTGTACAATAACTGTCTAGATGAAACCCAGTTTGGTTTCAGGGCAGAACACAGTACCGAAACTGCTCAAATTAAAGCCACAGATGAAATTAGAGCAGTCTTGGATGTAGGAGGCGCTGCTGCTCTGATTCTGCTCGACCTGTCGGCGGCCATCGACGCGGTCGATCATAATTTGCTACTTAATCGTCTGAATTCTATCGGCATTTCCGACAAAGCTCTCACACTGGTTTCTTCCTTTCTGTCTGGGAGAATACAATCGGTAGCCTTAGGTGGCTATGACTCTCCTTCCTTTGTCCTTCCATGTGGGGTCCCATAGGGCTCTTCCTTTTGTCCCACTCTTTTTAATATCTAAGTGTCCGAATTAGCGGTACTTGTCAGATCTTTCGGTTTGGCACTAACATCATATGCAGACGATACACAAATCGTCTTGTCTGGTTTTTTTTAAAAACTGCCACCGATGCAAATATTTAGGGAGTGTATGCTGGCAGTCAGTTCCTGGATGAGCTCACACTGTCTCAGATTAAACTTAGAAAAAACTGAAATAGTCATCTTTGGCAATTTCTCCCCAAGTTGGTCACAGAGCTGGTGGCCAGATGAACTGGTGACAGCACCCATCCCAGCAGCCAAGGCCAAGAACCTTGGCGTGATTATAGATAAAAATCTAAATTTTGAGGCACAAGTTAACGCCGTCTCTTCATCTACCTTCTTTCTACTTAAGGTAATCAAGAAGATCTTACCTTTTATCCCTATGGACAGCAAGAAAACAGTAGCTACTTCACTAGTCCTTGCCAAACTAGACTACTGCAACGGGCTCTATCTTGGTATGCCTGAGAAGCAACTATGCAAGTTGCAAATGATTCAGAATGCTGCCGCTAGGCTCTTGTAAGGAATTCCCAAGTTTCAATCAGTTGGAAAACACCTGCAAAAGCTGCATTGGCTCCCAGTTAAGAGCTGTATTATCTTTAAGACCCTTTGCATTACCTATAGGGCACTTCATTGCACTGGTCCTCAGTTCCTGAAACGCCTGCTACATTGGTATGTCCCTAAAATACATCTTCGCTCAGAAGGAGCAAAACTGATATCAACTTCCAGATTCTGCAAAACTAGCTGGGGTGGCAGGAGCTTCATGGTGGCAGCCACTAAACTCTGGAACAATCTCTCCTTTCCCATTAGAACACTTCCAACCTTGTCTGCTTTTAGGAGGGCCCTGAAAACTTGGCTGTTTAATAAATAGAGGCCCTTGCATACTCCGAACCATCAGCGCCAAGACACCTTGTGGTATTCGTGCGCTTAACAAATTTATTAACATAACATAACCACTAACCTTAGTGGCCAGTAGAGAGAGAGTAACTAGTGCAGTTTTCCAGGATCTGTGCAGCAGGTAACCACTATCTAATTGGCTACAAGGGACAACAGTATTATAATTCAAAGTATAGAAGTGCCCCTGTATGAATGGAAGGCCACTACCTTTAAGGGTCCCCATCACAATACAGTAAGGGTATCATCTGTGCTTTGGTGGCTTTTAGCAGAGGCTACATCCGCAACAACAGCCAGGCTGTGACATTTAAAGAAGTCCACCACAAAAGGAGGCTCACTCTTCCTACAACGTCTATTGCATGCATTGCAGGAGCCGCTTTAGGAAAGAACCAAAGTGGAAGTTCTTCCATCTGATGCTGGCATGATGGATGCTCCATCACATACTTAATTCCTTGAGATAGAGCCCTCAATCAAGGGTTGGAGAGCATACATAACCAGTGTCTTCACACAGTGCCCTCCACACTAGTGTTGGGGGACTTTTCCAAGTTGGTCTGTCCAGGACAACAATGGTTTTCGTGGTGGTCCTAATGGAAGGATCACTGATGGAACTGGTGTCGGAGGCACTGCTCTTACATGGGCGTACACTCCAGCGCTATGAACCATAGTGCCGGTACTACCAAGATGGTATCTTGATAGTGGTGTAGGCAGCAATTGAACACACCATTTTCCCCCACACTATCTTTCCAGACACTCTAAATTATATGTGGGAAGGGAGAGGTGGACAGGTGGTAGATGTGCTATTTTTTTTGGCCCATGTCCCCTTGCCGCCTGCTCATAAATTAGGTCTTAAATGTCTAGACTCAACTTACCCATTGTGGAAGTTATTTTCGGGTTTATATTTTTGACATTGCAAATAGCATTGAGTATTAATGATTTTTATGATGAATTATTGTCGTAAACAATGAATTAATATGTATGCAGTTGGAACGAGTTTCATATATAGCTTAGAAGTATGTTTATTATTTATTTTGTTTAAGCCACATTTTAGGGGAAACTGTCACATTGGTTAAATGGATGCTTCTTCTCTCTCTGTGTCTTTGCTCCTGCATTCACTTCTCCAGTTAGGTCTTCGCAGAAGAGGAAACAGAATTACATCATTCAGTGTTTTTCCAAAATGTGCATGTAACATGGATGAAATTTCTGCTGTTTTAAATGTTGCAACAGTCCAAGGTCTCTTCTGCTGTGATTTCGCTGCTGTTTTAACACTCTTGTAATGGTGTATAGTCCATTGTTCGAAAAATGTTGCATTTCAGGTGAACTTCCTATGATGATGTGTAGCTGAGGCTGCTCGAAGCCCACTTTAGACATGGGTTAGCATTATTGGTGTGATGCTGAACCCTCTGATTTATCCAATAATTTTCATGCCACTGTGAAACTACAGACTTCTCTAATTTTGTATGTAAGCATTGTGTATAAGAACCCCTTGATTTTGGGAGTGAGCTAGATTTTCCTTGCATACTTTCGCATGCTAATAGGGATGTTGTCTGAATTTTCTTGATTTTGCTCCTCATTTAAGACTTAGAATGATTTATTGACATTTGATTATTCTGTTTAACTTTGTAATTTCGAGCCTTCACTGCATTTATTCTGTGTGGCACGATTTTGAGATTTCTGTAATAAAACTGTTTAACTTTTCCTCTGATGTAGAACTCAGTTGTTTAGTGGTCATTAGGGCTTATTATGTTATTCTGCTAAACTGATGTTGGTGGGGCGTTCTCTTACACTAGATCAGATCGGAAGAGGAACCTCCTGAGGTAGTGAGATTTTAAAATGTTGGGTGTCACAATTATTGGGGTACAGGGGTTCCACTCCCACAGCATCCAATAATTACAAGGTAAGCACAGTTTAGTGGCATGTCAAATAATGCACAAATGGGACAAAGAATATTTAAGAATATATACAGTTATCTGAATCTAAAATGTGAACACCTGAGAATTAACTTCCTCCAAACAAATGATCATCATTGGTTAACGTAGATGTGAATTTCAACCTATTTGTAGTACAAATATACTGCAGTAGACAAGGGAACTTTCACAGTACCATAGAGAACAACTCTGGGGCATATTATCAAGAACGGCGTTAAAATTATCGCCGCTTTAGCGGCAGAAAACTGCCGTAAAGCACATAATGGGCTTGATAATGTTTGAGATTCCAACAGTAGCCCATGTTCTGGTGTCAACATGGGCTTCTATTGAATTCTAAGGGCATATTATCAAGCCCATTATCGCTGCTTTAGCGGCAGTTTTCTGCCGCTAAAGCGGCGATAATTTTTAACGCCGTTCTTGATAATATGCCCTTCTAACTTTAAACAACCTCATTGGCGATGAGGTGCAGAGGTGCAGAGGTGCTTATGGTAGATGGCTTGATGAAAGCAATGGGACCAGAATGAGCATGAAAAATGACTAAATCCCGAGGAAGTATTTCAGAATGGATAACAGATGTGAATATATACCCACTGGTTGAGTTGTATCCCAAATTATCTCAACTACAAATGCTATTATTTTGTCCCAGTTCCAAAGTGTTCTACAAATGGTAGATAAAACATTTAGCAAGTCTAGCAACATCGATATTACCTGCGAAAACTGCCAGTTTTGTTTTCGGTTTTTGGACCTCTGATTTTTGACGATTGCTAGGTCATGAGGCTCCCCAGTCTAGTCTCACTCACTGTATTATTTTATGGAAACTTAATATGATCTTCAACCTTCAGAGCCCATCTCTTAATATAAGTTCAGCTGCTGAGGACAGCTGGGGCAAAATTCACTGAGCAGGTTGAACACAAAATATCTTACCATGGGTGCACTGATGTAGGCTAAACTAGGAATTCTGTATCTGACTCAGCCTGGCATCTGCACAGGTACATGTGGTCCAGTTTAAATTGTTACACACTGCAGCATTCCGATATGGAATATATATATATATATATATATATATATATATTCACTGAAAAACCATAGGTTTTAGGGACGTTATAGTTACAAATTAGCATTTAAAAACCTTTGAAATTCACTGAAAAACCATAGGTTTTAGGGACAGTTATAGTTAGTTGGACATTGCACTCGTACAAAACCCGTGAAATTCCCCCGTTATAGTTAGTTCAGCTAACTATAACTCGCGCCCCGCAATGCACTGCTGATGACGTCACATATTACATCACTCATGACATGGTCAGTGACATCACTGATGACATCACTGATGACATCTCAAATGACATCACTGATGACATCATCCAGTGACTGTGTGTTTCTGTAAAGTTTAAATATTTTTTATATATATAGGGAAAGGCGTATTGAAGAATGAGTGGGTGTATAAGTGTCTGTATGGATGATTTAGTAGGTGCGTGACTAATTCTATAAGTGAGTGATTAAACGTATCTTACTGAATGCATGGGTTAGTGACTAAACTGGGTGAATGTCTGTATCTGTCTGTTGCTGTGTAAGTGGCTGCATGGGTTTGTGAATAGCTACATGAGTGTCTATAAGAGTTATTGATTTGTTGTCTGAGTATCTGTATGGGTGCCTGAGTGTTTGTGTGGATGGGGTGTGTGCGACTGTGCATAGATGTGTGAGTGGGTGATTCACTGGGTGGATGGTTTCAAGAGTGCATCTGTGATAGACTGTATGGGTGGGTAAGTGTGTGTAAGAGTGTGTTAGTGAGTGAATGTATGTCCCAGTGGTACATGTGTGAGTAACTACATATGTGAAAGGCAGTATATATGTGTGTTGGAGTATATAAATAGCTATAAGCTGAGAGTGAGTGATTGTGATAGTGGCTGTATGGATGAGTGTGTGCTTGTATCAGTGATTGTATAAGAGCGTAACAATGTGCTAGTATTTGTATGATTAAGTGAGCTGGTGTGTGTATAACTGTATAGGTGAGTAAATGGCAGTGTGTTTAATTATTTGCATGACTGACTAGGTGTGTGAGTACCTCTATGGATGAGTGGCGGTGTTTGAGTGTCTATATAGGAGTAAGAGTGCATATGATAGTCCTGTATTGAGTGACCATAAGTATGAGTGACTGTACGGGTGAGTGAGTGGATGTGTGTGTGTAGACCTAAGAATCAGTGAGTGGGTATGTAGTTATTGGTGTTGGAGTGTCTATGGTTTTGCGAATGGCAGTCTGTAATTTAGATTGGGTGTATCAAAGGTTATATTAGGTGTGAAGAGCTGCATCAGATTATCACGTGGATGATGTCATCAGTGATGTCATTTGAGATGTCATCAGTGATGTCATCAGTGATGTCACTGACCATGTCATGAGTGATGTAATATGTGACGCCATCAGCAGTGCATTGCGAGGCGCGAGTTATAGTTAGCTGAACTAACTATAACGGGGAATTTCACGGGTTTTGTACGAGTGCAATGTCCAACTAACTATAACTGTCCCTAAAACCTATGGTTTTTTCAGTGAATTTCAAAGGTTTTTTAAATGCTAATTTGTAACTATAACGTCCCTAAAACCTATGGTTTTTTCAGTGAATTTCAAAGGTTTTTTAAATGCTAATTTGTAACTATAACATGTCTGAAACCTACGGTTTTTTCAGTGAATTTCAAAGGTTTTGTAAATGACAATTTTTAAATGTATTAATTGTTATATAAATTTTTTTCATACTGATTTCGAAATTTTTTAGAAAACATTTTTTTTACATATTTTATTTTTTAAATTACATTGTAATTATATTATACATTACAAAAATACTTTCTCAGAATGAATTACTTTAGTTTAAATACTTTGCACATAGGCAATAGACTTTTAAGTACAGTAGTTACAGTTGTTGCAATGGGCAACACATTTTCAAACACAATGCAACATTCAGCTCAATGTGAATTTCTAGTTAAATGCAATTAGTTACTTTATGGATTACTTTTTCTAACCACAGGACTGGATCCTAGATTCAGTCCTGGGACATCTCCTGTAAACAGTTGAGTAAAAGCGTTTTGGTTACAGTCGTGATTTTTAAGGAATATTATTGTACTTTAAAAGTTGACACTTAGAAACTTTTTCTCATAGAATGACCAATGTTATCCTATGGAAGGAAATTCACTTAGGAGGTAAAAACTGTTATCGTTATTTTTGTTACTCAGTGTTGGATCCTGGATCCAGCACTGGTGCATCTCCTGTAAACAGTTGAAAGAATGCGTTTAAGTCATACAGGCGATTTTTAAGGAATATTTGTAGTTTGTGAAAATCGACACTTTGAAACTTTTCTGCTGAAAACCAGACAAAGGATTCCTATGGAAGAAAATATAAGTTACTGGTAAGTACGGTTAAAATTACTTTTCAGGGTCAGTGCTGGGCTAAAAGATGCAGCACTGGGTTCTCTCCTGATAACAGGTGAGTAAATTGGAATTCGTACTTTGGTTGATTTTAGAGGAATATTATAAAGTTCCAAAACTCCACACTTAGAAGAATTTCCAAGTGAAACCAGTCAATGTTAGCCTATGAAGGAAATTCAAGCTACCGGTAAGTACGGTTAAAATTAATTTTGAGGATCAGTACTGGGCTGAAAGATGCAGCACTGAGGTCTCTCCTGATAACAGGTGAGTAAATCAGAATTCGGATTTCGGCTGATTTTAGAGGAATATTTTAAAGTTCCAAAATCAACACTTAGAAACTTTTTCAGCAAAAAGCAGGCAATGATATCCTATGGAAGGAAATTCAAGTTACCGGTAAGTACGGTTAAAATTACTTTTGAGGATCAGTACTGGGCTGAAACATGCAGCACTGAGGTCTCTCCTGATAACAGGTGAGTAAATCGGAATTCGTATTTCGGCTGATTTTAGAGGAATATTTTAAAGTTCCAAAACTCCACACTTAGAAGAATTTCCAAGTGAAACCAGTCAATGTTAGCCTATGGAAGGAAATTCAAGTTACTGGTAAGTACGGTTAAAATTACTTTTCAGGACCAGTACTGGGCTGAAAGATGCAGCACTGAGGTCTCTCCTGATAACAGGTGAGTAAATCAGAATTCGGATTTCGGCTGATTTTAGAGGAATATTTGTATGTTTCAAAAATCAACACTTAGAAGAATTTCCAAGTGAAACCAGTCAATGTTAGCCTATGAAGGAAATTCAAGTTACCGGTAAGTACGGTTAAAATTACTTTTCAGGATCAGTACTGGGCTGAAAGATGCAGCACTGAGGTCTCTCCTGATAACAGGTGAGTAAATCGGAATTCGTATTTCGGCTGATTTTAGAGGAATATTTTAAAGTTCCAAAACTCCACACTTAGAAGAATTTCCAAGTGAAACCAGTCAATGTTAGCCTATGAAGGAAATTCAAGTTACCGGTAAGTACGGTTAAAATTACTTTTCAGGATCAGTACTGGGCTGAAAGATGCAGCACTGAGGTCTCTCCTGATAACAGGTGAGTAAATCGGAATTCGTATTTCGGCTGATTTTAGAGGAATATTTTAAAGTTCCAAAACTCCACACTTAGAAGAATTTCCAAGTGAAACCAGTCAATGTTAGCCTATGAAGGAAATTCAAGTTACCGGTAAGTACGGTTAAAATTACTTTTCAGGACCAGTACTGGGCTGAAAGATGCATCACTGAGGTCTCTCCTGATAACAGGTGAGTAAATCGGAATTCGTATTTCGGCTGATTTTACAGGAATATTTTAAAGTTCCAAAACTCCACACTTAGAAGAATTTCCAATTGAAACCAGTCAATGTTAGCCTATGGAAGGAAATTCAAGTTACTGGTAAGTACGGTTAAAATTACTTTTCAGGACCAGTACTGGGCTGAAAGATACAGCACTGAGGTCTCTCCTTATAACAGGTGAGTAAATCGGAATTCGTATTTCGGCTGATTTTAGAGGAATATTTGCACAATGGTGAAGGGAGGGGGCGGGGCCTGAGGTGACATCTGTGCAAACGCGCCCGTGGCGCGTTTTAAGTTGGGGGATTAAGTCCCCTTGAATCCTGAGGGTCCCTAGGGGCCAACTAGCCCACCAGGAACCTCCAATATGCGCTAGGGCTGCGTTGCAGAGACGTGTAGAGAGGCCACACCCCTTTTACACCTCTCTGCAACGCAGCTCTGTGGCGCTTTCTGGATGTACCTGTTGGGCTAGTTGGCCCTCAGGGACCCTCAGGATTGAAGGGGATTTAATTCCCCATCTTAAAACGCGCCACGGGGCCTGTTTGCACACATGTCACCTGAAGCCCCGCCCCTCCCTTCACCACTGTGCAAACGCGCCCGTGGCGCGTTTTAAGTTGGGGGATTAAGTCCCTTGAATCCTGAGGGTCCCCGGAGTCCAACTAGCCCACCATATACCTCCAAAAGCGCCACAGAGCTGCGTTGCAGAGAGGTGTAAAAGGGGTGTGGCCTCTCTACACGTCTCTGCAAGGCAGCTCCTGGCGCATACTGGAGGTTCCTGGTGGGCTAGTTGGCCCCCAGGGACCCCCAGTATTCAAGGGGAATTTGTCTTCTCTGCAAACGCGCCAGGGGGCGCGTTTGCAGAGTGGTGAAGGAAGGGGGCGGGGCCTGCGGGCCCGATCGTTTTTTTTTTTTTGTCTCTGAAGGGGGCTGTGTGGCCCCCTTCCTTTTTTTCTTTTGGGCCCTGGGGACCCCATCCCCCAGGGCCTTACCCCTTTTTAAATTACAAAAAAAAACGGGAAGGGGGCCGCGTGGCCCCCTTCCCTGGGCCTGTATTGGCCCCGGGGACCCCATCCCCGGGCATGGCCTCTATATTTATTATTTTGAGGGGGCAGCGTGGCCCCCTCCTCTGGCCATTTTAAGGCCCCGGGGACCCCATCCTCGGGGCCGGCCTTTCCATTTTTTTTTAAACATTTTTTTCTCTTTTTGGAGAGGGGGCCGCGTGGCCCCCTCCCGGGCCACTACTTGCCCCGGGGACCCCATCCCCCGGGCTGGCTCCTCTCCGTTGGGGGACTGTGGGGGTCCCCAATCCCCCACAGTCCCGCCGGCTCCCCACGTCCCTTGGGAGCCGGCATTGCAGCCCCACATGGGGAGCAGCTGACATGCTGCTCCCCATGTGGAAAGCACGCTTTGGATATTGGAAGAGAGCAGGCTTCCTGCCTCTCTTCCAATATCCAAAGCAGTTTGTTATGGCAGGACGGGAGCCGCGAGGCTCCCGTCCTGCCATAGCAAACTACAGTGTCCCGGGGTAGGCACCCCGGGACACTGCAGGAGCCGGCCCTGGGGGTGGTGGTCCCCAGGGCCATCAAGGGCTTCCAGGAGGGGGCCGCGCGCCCCCTCCCATTCAGTACACAGCCCCGGGGAGGTGGTGGTCCCTCGGGCTCTGGGGTCCGTAACGGACCCCCATATTAAAATGTTTAGTGCCCCGGGAGGTGGCGGTCTCGGGCGTGTGGGGGCTGGAGCCCCCCACACTGGTTTTATTTTTAATTAAAAAAGCCCCGGGAGGTGGTGGTCTCGGGCTGCTGGAGGGCCTCAGAGCCCTCCCGCACCATTTTTCAAAAAGCCCCGGGGGTGGCGGTCCTCGGGCTTGGGGGCCCTTGAGGCCCCCACACATTAAATTATCCCCCTCACCATGCCCCCGGGACTTGGGCCACCCGGGGCCACTACATCGAGCGCGGAGACCGCGCTCGATTTTTTTCGGCAGGATTCGCGCACCCTGAGCGCATCCTGCCGATTTTTAAAAAATTTTTTTTTTTGCCCAGGGGGTCCTTGTGGGACCCCTGAGCAAACCTAGGGGTCAGGGTGTTTCTACCCTGCTCCCTTTGTGCGCTTTGCGCACTTAGTTTCTGTCCCTCGGTTCTACCGAGGGATAAAATGGCTGCCAACATTTCCTGAATCGGAATGTTGACAGCCAGCTGACAGCCAATTAACATGCAGCTCGTGATCGGGACGGTGCGCGCAGGGTGCGCTGAGGGTACGCGGACCCTACTCGGCCATAGATATCACTAACTTTTACTTTTCATTTTCTCAGCAACTACTGAACGGATTTACACCATTTAACAAAAGGGTTCTTTCTGAACCAAGAACTACCTCTTTGCCAAATTTGGTGTAATTCCGTTCAGCAGTTCGGGCTGTAGCCGTGTCTAAAGTTTCCTATGGAAAAGTGCATGGGGAAAACGCGTTTGGGACCCCCTTTTTCTCGGCCCCCGCTTGACGAATCCCCCGAGACTTTCAGGGTAGGAGCGGACCGGAGCGGGCCACAAAGTTTGAAAATTTCGCGAAGATACGTCAACCGGCAAGAGAGTTATTTCAAATAGAATGTCGTGGATTTCCTATGGATAATAGGTTGTAACTATAACTATCTACTGGCGACCGCCAGTAGATAATATATATATATATATATATATATATATATATATATATATATATATATATATATATTCCTTCCAAAACGGCCCACTTTTTGACTCCTGGGCGCTCAAAGGAGGTGCGGTTGCGGTACGGCAGAGCCAAGCCGTTGACAAATCTCACCACTTTTCTCCAAGGGATTCACGCGACTCACGATTAAGAAGACATCAAATTGCAATTATAACAATACTAATTTATTTCAGCATGCCAGAAACATTTACGGCTTGTCTCTTCAGAGTGACTCACGAGAATAACAAATCAGCTGATTTGTTATTCTCGTGAGCAAAGTCTCTGAAGAGACCGAAACGCGTAGAGATGTTTCTGGCATGCTGAAATAAATTAGTATTGTTATAATTGCAATTTGGATGTCTTCTTAATCGTGAGTGCGAGCGGAATCCCTTGGGGAAAAGTGGTGAGATATATATATATATATACATTTATTTATATATATATATATATATATATTACCTACTGGCGGTCGCCAATAGGTAGTTATAGTTAGAACCTAGTTCCCATAGGAAAAGCATTTTTTGATTTGCTAATAACTTTGGCGTCGTTTGACGAATCTTCGTGAAATTCTCCCAAAAAAAAGTCTATCCAGGTCAGCTCCTATCCTGAAAATCTGGGGGTGATTCGTCAAGCAGGGGCTGGCAAAAAAGGGGGGTCCCAAAACGCATTTTCCCCATGTTAATTTCCATAGGAAATTTTGAGACGGGCTACAGCCCGAACTGCTGAACAGAATTACCCCAAATTTGGCAAAAAGGTAGTGCTTGGTTCAGAAAGCAACCTTTTTTTAAAATGGTGTAAATCCGTTCAGTAGTTGCTGAGATATTCAAAAAATAAGAATCAAAAAATCAATTTCCCATAGGAAACTTTAGGCAAGGCTACAGCCGAAACTACTGAACGAAATTACCCCAAATTTGGCAAAAAGGTAGTGCTTGGTTCAGAAAGCGACCTTTTTTTTTAAATGGTGTAAATCCGTTCAGTAGTTCCTGAGAAATTCAAAAATAAAAGTTTCGTTATCGATGGCCGCGGTGGAGTCGCGAACCCTGCCGACCACGAGCTTTATTCTAATTGGGTGTCAACACTCCAAACCAGGAAGTGTTGGCAGCCATCTTGTGACTCGGTAGAACCGAGTCACAAGAAAAGAGAGAATTAAGCATGAAAAACAAGAAAAGGGGGCAGGGTAAAAACACCCTGACCCCCTAGGCCTGCTCAGGGGATTCCACAAGGACCCCCAGGGCGAAGAAAAGCATTTTTTTTTAAAATTTCGGCGGAATTCACGCTGGGGTCGCGAATCCCGCCAAAATGTTTTAAAAATATGAAGCACGGGCTCCCGCGCTTCATTTAAATGAGGCCCCTGGGTGGGCCAGGTCCCGGGGGCATTGCCACAAAAATAATAAAGGGGGGTCGCGGGGGCTCCCGCAGCCCCGGGGATCGCCACCTCCCCGGGGCTTATTATAATGTATGCGGGGGGCACTACGGCCCCCCGCAGCCCCGGGGACCGCCACCTTCCCGGGGCTTTTATAATAAACTGCGGGGGCTCGCGGACCCCCCGCAGCCCCGGGGACCGCCACCTCCCCGGGGCTCTTCTTTAGAAAAAAAATTCTGTGTGTGGGGGCTTGAGCCCCCCCACACTCCCCGGGGACCACCACCTTCCCGGGGCACAAAAATTGGAAATTGGGTGGTCCGTAATGGACCCCCAAGCCCCGGGGACCACCACCTCCCCGGGGCTTTCTAATTGAAGGGAGGGGAGCCGCCCGGCCCCCCTCCTGGAGCCAGTGATGGCCCTGGGGATCGCCACCCCCCAGGGCCTGCTCCTGCAGTGTCCCAGGGTGCGCACCGCCGGGACACTGCTGTTTGCTATGGAAGTGTGGGAGCACAACTCCCGCCCTGCCATAGCAAACACTGCTTGGGATTTTAGGTCGAGAGCAGGGAAACCTGCTTCGCCTCCAAAATCCAAAGCAGATTGCTTTTCCACACGGGGAGCTGCATGTCAGCAGCTCCCGGTGTGGAAAGCAATGCCGGCTCCCGCAGGAGGCGGGGAGCCGGCGAGACCGTGGGGGAATTGGGGACCCCCCCACGGTCCCCAATGGAGAGGCCAGGCCCCGGGGGATGGGGTCCCCGGGGCCAGATGTGGCCTGGGAGGGGGGCCACGCGGCCCTCCTCTCGTTTTTTTTTGGGGTTTTTTTAATAATGTACATGTGGGCATGCCTCGGGGATGGGGTCCCCGAGGCGAATGTAAATTAGTGAAAGTGGACGTGTTTTTTTTTTTTTTTAATGGAGTCGCGACCCTAGCGCGTCTTTCAGCGCGGCCCCCGTGTGAACGCAATGGGTGCGCGGCTCTCAGCGCGGCCCCCCGTGTGAACGCGAAGGGTGCGCAACTGCTGTGTAATATAAAAAATAAAAAAAAGAATGGATATAGTTTTAGTAATTAAAAATTATTCACAATTTTTAAAATATATATATATATTCACAAAAAAAAACATAGGTTTCAGGCACGTTATAGTTAGAAATTAGCATTTAAAAAACCTTAGAAATTCACTGAAAAAACCATAGGTTTCAGGCACGTTATAGTTAGAAATTAGCATTTAAAAACCTTAGAAATTCACCGAAAAACCATAGGTTTCAGGGACGTTATAGTTAGTTGGACATTTCACTCGTACAAAACCAGAGAAATTCTACCGTTATAGTTAGTTCAGCTAACTATAACTCGCGCCCCGCAATGCACTGCTGATGACGTCACATATTACATCATTCATGACATGGTCAGTGACATCACTGATGACATCACTGATGACATCTCAAATGACATCACTGATGACATCATCCAGTGACTGTGTGTTTCTATAAAGTTTAAATATGTTTTATATATATGCCAAGGTGTATTCAAGAATGAGTGGGTGTATAAGTGTCTGGATGAAGGATTTAGTAGGTGCGTGACTGACTGTATGAGTGAGTGATTAAATGTGTCTTACTGAATGCATGGGTTAGTGACTAAACTGTGTGAATGTCTGTATCAGTCTGTCTGTTGTTGTGTAAGCTGCTGTATGGGTTGGTCAGTAGCTACTTGAGTGTCTATATGGGTTATTGATTGGATGTCTGAGTATTTGTCTGGGAGACTGAGTGTGTGTGTGGGTGGGTGGGAAGTGTGTGACTCTGTGCATAGATGTGTGAGTGGTTAATTTACTGGGTGTATGGGTTCAAGAGTGCAGGTGGAAACAGCTGTATGGGTGGGTGAGTGTGTGTATGGGTGTGTTGGTGAGTCTCAGTGGTACATGTCCAAGTAACTACTTATGTAAAAGGCAGTGTATGTGAGAGTTGGAGTATATAAATGACTATACGTGAGAGTCAGTGATTTTGAGAGTGGCTGTATGGATGAGTGTGTACTTGTATCAGTGATTGTATAAGAGAGTAAGCATGCATTTGTTTCTGTTTGAATAAGTGATGTGGTGTGTGTATAACTGTATAGGTGAGTAAATGGAAATGTGATTGATTCTTTGCATGACTGAGTAGGTGTGTGAGTAACTCTGGATGAGTGGTGGTGTGCTAGTGTCTGTATAGGTGTATGAGTGCATATGATAGTGTTGTATTGATGAGTGACTGCCTGTATGAGTGATTGTATGGGTGAATGAGTGGATGTGTGTGTAGACCTAGGAATAAGTGAGTGCATATGTAGTGTCTGGTATTGGTGTGTCGATCGTTTGGAAAATGGTAGTCTGTATTTTACAGTGGGTGTATCAAAGGTTATATTAGGGTGTGAGGAGGTGCATCAGATTTTCACATAGATGATGTCATCAGTGATGTCATCAGTGATGTCATTTGAGATGTCATCAGTGATGTC
This sequence comes from Calotriton arnoldi, assembly GCA_963921515.1. Lineage (NCBI taxonomy): Eukaryota > Metazoa > Chordata > Amphibia > Caudata > Salamandridae > Calotriton > Calotriton arnoldi. The sequence goes on along the minus strand of CAWUFW010008078.1, from coordinate 646,952 downwards.
ATCAGTGATGTCACTGACCATGTCATGAATGATGTAATATGTGACGTCATCAGCAGTACATTGCGGGGGCGCGAGTTATAGTTAGCTGAACTAACTATAACGGTGGAATTTCTCTGGTTTTGTACGAGTGAAATGTCCAACTAACTATAACGTCCCTGAAACCTAAAGTTTTTTCAGTGAATATATATATATATATATATATATATATATATATATATATATACGAACCAACGCCGTCACGGTAAAAAACAGCTACTGTGGACACAGTTTCCTTTTCAAAAGCGGTTTTAATACAAATCAGTAACCAGCTCGGCGCGTTTCGGGAAATACTCCCTTGCTCACGAGTACTGTGTGGCTTTACTTCCTGTCTTTTAAATAAACATGTGATTGCATTCTAATAGCAAGTGACAACAGACTTCATGGTGAGTTAATTCACTCTTAGTCAAAATCTTTTTTGCATAAAAAATAATGAGTGTCAAAACAAATTAAACGTGACTAAACTAACAGAACTATGAGCACGGTGTTACAACAATCCCAAGATACAAGGCTAAAAAATAAACATCAAATTGAAAGTTCTCTGTAATGTAAGTGCATCGTTGCTTTCAATGTATCAAAATCATAACCCTCGCTTGTTCAACGTGTAAATAACATGCTTTATGCACTAAAAATTAATAAGGCTGTAAATGATAAACAGCACCACGTAAATTAGCCCCAGTGGGCTTTTAATACATTGCCAAAAACCAATGATGTTACGTCACTGTGATAACATTGTTAATGCGTCAAAGATTCAATAAAGCTGTTATGCATGAACAGCACTACGTCAATTCGCCCTAGTGGGCAAATAACAATACATTGTAAACAAACCAAACAATGTTCAGTCATAATAGTAACTCCACCAATTAAAAAGATAATTTAGCTCTTTTGCCTTCATCGATAGGACCTTCACTCAAACGTTCTGAACTGTAACAAAGAAAACACAAACACAAAATTAATACCTTCACTTTAAAAACACACAGTGTAGAATAAAAACAGTCATTGCAATGGCTTAACTTCTAGGGAAAACAAACAGACTCTCCTTTTCCCTATTCTCTATTTACAATACGGAGACATACCTAATACAAATTACACTAGCCCAAATGGACTGCTAATTCCTCATCGCAGTTATGGCCTATTGGGACCAAGGTTCTGTACTGAATAATAAGCCTCGATTCCAATCGTCGCAGTTCCTGAACTCTGTTACCACCTCGTTCATTTGTTCTAACTGTGTCCAACACACAAAAACTCAATAAGTTGACATTTTTGTCGTGGTGGGTATCAAAATGGTGAGCAACAGGATATTGCTTGTTACCATTTTTGATTGCGCGAAGATGTTCAAGGACTCTTTTTTTAGCTTTATGGATGGTACTGCCAATGTACACTTTCTGGCACGGGCAGAACAAAGCATAAAGTGCATGATCAGTGTTACATGAAGTATGTTTAGCTATCACATACGGTTTGCACTCAGGGGATAGTCTGCATTCCTTTCGGTTTTTACTATTTTTGCAGGCTTTACAGTTTCTGCAAGTGAAAAATCCCTGAATGCCTAAAGTTCTTGTAGGTGACGGCTCAACTGCCCTGCATAAAGAATCTTTCAATGACTTCGTTTTTCTAAACATGATCTGCGGAAAGGATCCCACGCTCTCAGCTAAATCTTTGTCAGTCTGCAAGACTGGCCAGTACTTATTAATGCATTTACGGACTTCTTGGGCCTGCCTGTGGTATGTGGTAATAAATCTTATTTTTTGCTCAGAACTGTCATCTTTTCTGTCTTTATCCAACAAAAGTGACGCTCTTGACCGGTTATCAAAAATAGTACATTGGCAGTACCATCCATAAAGCTAAAAAAAGAGTCCTTGAACATCTTCGCGCAATTAAAAATGGTGACAAGCAATATCCTGTTGCTCGCCATTTTGATACCCACCACGACAAAAATGTCAACTTATTGAGTTTTTGCATTTCCAGCAGCTCCCTGTGTGCAAGAGCAATGCGGGAGGCGGGGCTCCAGCAGGGCCCACCGGGGCCTTGAAATTTCCCCCGCGCTCCCATCGCACACTGGGTGACCTGGGGGCATCCAGGAAAGATGCCCGGGGGATGGGGTCCCTGGGGCCGAAATCATCCTGAGGAGAGGTGCTGCTCGACACCACTCCCTCATAGGATAATGGCCTGGCCCTGGGGGATGGGGTCTCTGTGGCTGAATCGGCCTGAGGAGGGAAGCCGCACGACCCCCCTCCCTTATTAAATAAAAAACAAATGAAAAGACGGGGCACCGAGGGGATGGAGTCCCTTGGGCCAAAATTGGCCCGGGAAGGGGGCCACGCAGCCCCTTCTCTATTAAAAATAAAAAGATTAAAAGGTTGGCCCCCAGGGTTTGGTGTCCCCATTGCCCAAACTGCAGCCCTCCTCTCTCTCCCATTTGTATATGGCTGAGCCCCGGGGGATGGGGGTCCATGAAGCCGAAAATGGCCCAGGAAGGGGGCCGCGTGGCTCCCCTGCCCTATTGAATTATGGCTGGGCCTTGGGGAATGGGGTCCCCAGGGCCAAAATCGGCCCAGGGAGGGGGAGTCATGCAGCTCCCCACCCCTATTCAAATGTGGCCTGGCCAGTAACACACCCAATCACATATCCACTTACCCTCTCACAGATCCTCTCACCCACTCACAAACCCACACAGACACTCACACATCCACTCACAGACCCACTCAGACACTCACACATCCACTCACAGACCCACTCAGACACTCATGCACCTACTCACAGACCCACTCAGAGGCTCATGCACCCACTCACAGATCCAGAGACTCATGCACCCACTCACAAACCCACTCAGACACTCTCTTACTCACTCACAGACCCACTTAGACACACTTCTATCCAATCACCGACCCACTCAGAGACTCATGCACCCACTCAGAGACCCACTCAGAGACTCACGCACCCACTCGCATACCCACTCAGACACTCATGCACTCATTTGCAGATCCACTTAGACATTCACACATACACTCACAGACTCACTCAGAGACTTATGTACCAACTCACTGACCCATCCAGACACTCTCTCAGTACACGCACCCACTCAGACACTCATGCACTCACGGCCAGACCCAGTCAGACACTCACGTACCCACTCACACACCCAGTGAGACACTTATGCAGACACACCTAGACCCACTCAGACACTCACACACCCAGTCACACATCTATTGAGACACTCATGCACTCAGTCACACACCTGCTGAGAAACTCTTGTACTCACTCACACACACATTTTGAAAGGTTACAGGTTGCAGTTAAGAAATAGAATTTAAAAAAACCTTAGAAATTCACTGAAAATCCAAAGGTCATAGACACAATAAAAATAGGAAATAGAATTTAAAAAACCTTAGAAATTCACAGAAAAAACAAATGTACAGGGATGTTATAGTTAGGCTCAGATTTCACTTGTACGAAATTCAGCAGTTATAGTTACCTGAGCTAACTATAGCTTGTGCCTCCGCAATGCACTCCTTATGACCTCACATATTGCATCACTCATGACATGGTCAGTGACATTACAGATGCCATCACTGATGACATAATCCACAGAACCACTCACACCCCTAAACAACCTCTCATACACCCACTCCCACACAACCACTCACAAACCTATTCACAGACAAGTGCTCACACACCCACTCACTGATTTATAGTCACTCACACAACCATTTACTCATACAGTCACTCACAAAGCCAGTAACTCACCCATACAGTCACTCATGCACCCACTCACTCACCAATACAGCCACTCACACATCCAGTCATACAGACACTAACACGCCCACTCATACACACATACAGCCGCTCACACACTGAGTCAGTCACCCATACAGCTATTCACACATCTACTCTCACCCATCCAGTAACTCCTACAGCCACTCTCTCACTCATACAGTTTCTCACACACCCACTCACTTAGTCATACAGATATGAACACATGTGCTCACTCACCTATACAGTCACTGACACAAGCACACACTCACCCATACAGCCACTCTCACATTCACTCACTCAACCATACAGAGACTCACACACACACGCAGTCACACATACACCACTTATACACCCACTCACTCACCCATACAACCACTCTTTTTTTTTTTTTTTTTAGATTTTTATTTGTCAATGATTAGGTAATACATAATACAAAAAAAATATATATCAGTCCAATATCAATGCTGCATACCGCCAATATCAAAGCATAATATTGTAGATAAAGTAATTAAGCAAGGAGCACATAAAAAATAAATACCAAAATACATTCTAGGACCTCACCCTCTTATTTACACCCCGTTAAATATCCTAAAATTTCCAGAAGCTTATCTAAAGCCAAGACCCCCATATTTTATTACATTTAACGACTGAACGTATGCCTCTTGACTTGGCCAATGCCTGTTCCATATCATATGTCTGTCGGACTAGAAGCCACCAATCCATCACATTTGGAGGCTTTGACGATATCCATTCTCGAGCAATAATCAGCCTTGCCGAGACTAGCAAAATAGTTAATAAACCGCTGCTTTTAGATCCAACATTACTGCAGCCCAGCATAATTTCCTTGCTGTCAGGGGTATATCTAACCCTAATTTCTGATGGATAATATTCTGAACATCCTGCCAATATGTTTTTAGCTCTAAACACGTTACAAACATATGTTTGATATCTGCCTTATATATATCACATCTTGGGCACTTCATCCTATCTGTAATTATATTGTTAGCCGCCCACTTGGCTATCCTCTCGGGTGTATAATAGAGAAGACAGATCGTCCGATGTTGGTGCAATCTCAAATTAGTAGAATGCACCACCTCTTTTATAGTGTCCAATGCTTGTGTTATAGTGCTGGCCCCGACAGAAGTCTCCAATACTTTACTCCATTGATTGGCCAATCTTCCACAATCATCTGCTCTGTTACTACTCAGCCATTTATAAACCTTACTAATCATAGATTCCCTTACTTCATCATATATGAAGTCCCAAACCTCAGACCCAATTATATTAGTCAGCTTCAGGTGCTTTAGAAAGTAGTCTCGAATCTGATAATACTTTAGCAACATATAGTTTGGTAATTTATATATGAGTTGTAGTCTCTCAAAAGCCATAATACCATTATAATCGAAAAGATCACCCAAACATCCTACTCCCAATGTGACCCAATTTTTGCCACCCCATCGTGAAATATGCTAGGTAAGGCAGGGTTAGAATACAGAGGGAATTTCTCATGATATGGAGATATATTACCTTTATGCAAGATCGCCCGCCAAATAAATATGCTGTCCCGAGCGGTCTTAAATTTAACCCTTTTAAAATAATTAGGGTCCATTATTCTATACAGAAACATCTTACTCTCTTCCCCCAACATAAATGTATGAAAAAATAAAATACCCGCAGGATTAATCAGACTACGGAAGCGACCGAAGAAAGCTGACCAAAAATACATCTTAAAGTCCGGTAGCTCCAAGCCGCCTTGACCAAAAGGTAATTTTAGTTTTTCTATCGCTCTCCTAGATTTCTTGTATTCCCATATAAAACCACCAATTGCCCCTTCTAATCGTTTAAAAAGGAGTTGGAAACCCGTAGTGGAATAGAACGAAAAAGATATAAGAACTTAGGCAGGACTTTCATTTTAATTATATTAATTCGACCTATGATACCAATCGGTAACTTATGCCAATTTTTAAATGATCTAATTGTATCCTTCAACAGTTCCTCATAATTAAGAAAAATAATTTTCTCTATTTGTGCTGATATCCGCACCCCCAGATAAGTGACGACTGAACATAGCCCCTGTATAACATCTAGCGGTTTATGATTAATTAATACTTGGGTCTTATTAATATTTAATTTATACCCTGATAACTGCCCGAACCCAGCAGGCGCCACTGTTATTTCCCCTAATGCTCGCCCTGGGTCTGTGGAAAATACTGCCAAGTCATCCGCATAAGCTGTGACCTTTAAAGAGATTGTTCCGTTGCTATAAGCACTTATTCGGGGATTATTTTGTAAAACACAGATGAATGGCTCTATATATAGAGCAAATAATAAGGGTGAAAGAGGGCACCCCTGGCGTGTGCCACAAGAAACCGGGAAAACAGATGATAATAAACCTGAATATGCTAATTTAGCACTAGGTTTATCATATAGGGCTTGTACCCATTTCTTGAAGCGTCTGCCAATCCCGAAAGCATCGATTACAGCCCAGAGAAACTCCCACCCCACTCGGTTGAACGCTTTCTCAGCATCTAATAGAATCCTACCGAGTGGGGTAGATGTGTTATTGGCTACATCGAACGCTGTCACTGCCGTATTTACATGAGTAGTTGTATCTCTATTTTGTATAAACCCATGTTGTTGGAAAGAAACCAGACTAGGCATCATCGGAGCAAGCCGGTTAGACAGTATTTTTGGAAAAGTTTTTGCATCAGTATTAATGAGAGAGATCGGTCTATATGACCCACATTCCTCTGCTGGTTTATCTTTTTTTTTTTTAAAAGACAATTTTTGTCATATTCCAGGAATCGGGCACTTGCCCATTAACGCTGATTGACCCTATCATCTGACTAAGAGGCAGCCTCAAATCATCTTTGAAGATTTTATAAAATTCTAGGGAACAGAATCTTCCCTGCAGCCTTGCCTGATGGTAGAGCCCCAATTGCCATTTCGATCTCTTCCCATAGTATCTCTACATCCAGGGACTCGGCGATCTCCTCCCTATACTTGGCAGGGAACATCCCTGAATGTAATCAAGAATATCTGCCTGCCTTGGCTTTATTCTAGAAGTATACAATGCTTGATAGTACCTCACAAATTGCTCTAAAATCTGCTGAGGATGCTTATACAATCTACCTGCAGGCCCTCTAATACTTGTAATATGGGCTTTAGCTCTGTCATTAGCTACTTTATAAGCCAGAATTTTCCCAATTGTTTCCCCATACTCATACTGTATCTGCCGATATTTTTTAAATTTGACCATGCTTTTCTCTTTAAGTGTTTTCTTCAGGCCTAATCTAAGATTAATTACCTCAAACCCCAATTGTTCTGACTCACCCACCCCCTTCAAAACGGCCTCCGCATGTAGATCTTCTGCCCTACGTATTGCAGAGGTTGTCTCCTTCAGTGTCCCCCTATTAGTTTTGTTTTGGTGCCAAATATACTGTTGTGTGTGCCCCCTAATAACGGCTTTAAATGTATCCCACACCACAATAGGAGTAGCAGACCCTGTATTCTCTTCAAAAAAGCTTTTAATTTGCTCCCGGGTACTAGCTACATAATCCGAATCTGAAAAAAGATACCTAGGGAATGAAAAAGATCTTGGTGGCTTATTCTCTGTATTGACTTTAAAAGTAAGAAGAATAGGATTATGGTCTGATGTTACTTTCGGGCATATATCTATTTCTATAGACCATAATATTTGTGCCGACACCCAAGCCATATCTATTCTTGAATAAGATTTATGTGGGGCCGAAAAATAGGTATACCCTGGTAGACTTGGGTGCAATATTCTCCAGGCATCACTAATAGCCTGTAGTCGACCCAATTCCCAGATTGCCCTACGTGTTTTCCGCATCCTCTGGAATGCCCCCCTCCTTGTAGTATCAATCCCATAATCCATGATACAATTGAAATCAGCCATCACCACCCGATCCTCCTCCCAATTCAGAAGTTCCATATTTATGTTATCCACCACCGTGGGATCATCCTTATTAGGGCCATACATTACGCAGAACACATATTTCCTCTCTTTTAATATAAACGGTGTAATAGCCCAGCGACCTCCTTTATCCGAAGTTGTCTTACAAACTGTTGCCCTAAACCATTTGTTTTTTAATATTGCAACTCCACGAATAGAAACACTTTGAGTTGAGCATACTATGACCTCAAACCCTAACTGTTTTAACAATCCCCGGTCTTTATACGAAAGATATGTCTCTGTTAACATAACAACACTAGGATTATACATTTTTAGCTCTTCTGCCACCAGTCGTCTCTTTATCCTGCTATTTAGCCCTGCAACATTCCATGCTAAACATTTTACCCCTTCCATATAAAATAAAAATACCTGCTCCTTTTAATAACCGCCTTACTTATCTGAGTACTTTTATCCTTGCTTTTTACCCAATCATTGACCTTTTCTTCATTAAACCCCCAACCCTTCCCTCCCTTCCCTCCCTCTCCCCCAATCTCTGCTAAAGATTGGCCCTCCCCCCTCCCCCAGCATCTAGAAGGAGGAATCATCCCCTTTCTCAAAGCTGCCGTTGACCTTGGCAGCCCACTAAGAGTCCCTGGTCACAAAGGTTCCAGAGGCTTCTGGTCTCTATGTTGTTCAACACAAGAAAAAGTAAATCATAAATCAGAGGAAAGCATAGATAGAGTATTTTTGTCATATATCACAATAATCCCTTCCTTATCGAGACAAAAGAGCAGGAAAAACATTAATGTAATAACTTCTACCATCTACCATCGATAAATTCTACTCTCGCATAAATAAGAAAGCAAAAATTCCTTTAGAGTGATATACCTTTTACCCTTTTTAGCCTGTCCCCTCTTTCCGCCATCCACCTAGCGCCTTCTTTGCCTCTATTTCTGAAAGAAACATATAAGATTGACCCCCACGAATTACTTTTAGTCGAGCCGGCTCTTGCAGATATGCCTGCATCCCAGCGGCTTTCATTGGGTCAATCAATTGTCTAAGCTGCCATCTTCTGTCCATTGTTACCTTACAGTAATTGGAGCGAAAAAAGACTGAAATACCATCCACAGACATTGGTGACCTTGGGCCAGCTTTTAAATAAACAGCCTGCCTTTAATAAAAATTTGCCAAAATAAATCAAAGAAGGTCTAGGATATCGGCTGTCTTGTCTCATTTGGACCATTGGCACCCTATGAGCCCTTTGAATCTGGCAATCCCAATCCCAATCACTAAGGTCCGGACACAATTTCTGCAGAGTTTTTACTATAAATGTTCTGGGGTCTGTACCCTCTTGTCCTTCTGGTATGCCAAACATCTTCAAGTTCTGTCTCCGCTGCCTGTTCTCCAGATCTTCTAGCTTAAGTTGCATCATGGCCAGGACGTGGTCGTGCTTCTCGGTTATGCTAAAGGTTTTCGAAGCTGTTTCTTCCGTTTCCTCCATTCGCTGTTGAAGTTCAGCCATCTCGCCCGCCAGTGATCCTACTTTTACGGTGACTTCTTTTAAAGACTGCTGAATACCCTGAGCATCTAATCGCACCTGGGCAAAGAGCTCTCTAGTCTCTTCTCTTTGGTCTTTAAGATTCTGAAGAATCAGTGAGAGCATCTTGGTTTCAATTCCCTGCTCCTCTTTACATTCCAGATCCCCCGATAGTTGCTGCAGGCTCGTTTCTCCCAACGACATCATTGAAGCTGATCCAGGGCCATGTCCTAGGTCACCTGTGCCTTCAGCCACCAGCTCCATTCCACCGCCAGCTTCATCTGTCATGCCGGTCTCTGATAGCCTTGATACCATATCTTTGGCCCCACCTTTTGCTTGTACCCATCGCCATATTGAGTTATCAACTGTAACTCCCTTTTTCCGTTGTTTTGCCCTCTCGTCTCCTACTGCCTGGTCTGGACCCCCGAAAGCTTTTTTCAGCTCCTTCACCGCTTTCAATTTTTGATTCTGGTTTTGATGTTTCTTTTTAACAATTACTACCCCTGAGATTTTCTTCTGTTGACCAACTATGACTTCATGCTGCAGCACAGAAGGAGACTGGGTCTGGCACTGTTCTTGTACTTGGTCAATATCAGTAGCAGAAGCCAAAGACGAGGTGCTCAAATCACCCAATATCGGTTCATCAGGCACAGTTACAGTTACAGAGGTAATAGGGCTTGTCAAGGTCCCTATATTACTTATATTACCAAGACTCCCATTCGCCTCAAGATTACTTTCACCAGGCTTAAATATTCCGGGCTCCGTTGCTGTCACATTCTCTCCGCCTTTGCCAGCCTTGCGCTCCTCAGATATTCTCGAGGAGCCCTGGACAATCGCTGGATCAGCGGATTTGAAGAATAGGCTTCTATGCTCAGTCCCCCCTTCAATCGAGCCCCTATCCAAATCCAGGACCCTCCCATTATCTAAGTCTTCCTTGGACTGAGGTTGAGGTTGAGGTTGAGGCTGAGGCTGAAGAAATGTTTGAGGTGATGTCTGCAAGTTATTTACAACAATATGACCTGTAGAGGTAGAAGTCATGCTACTGTGTCGCCCCCCAATTGCTTGGCTCACTATATCTACTAATATCTTGCCGCTATTAAAGATATCAGCTTCTGCCACAGTATCAGAAGAAAACAATTCCACTGACTTCCTTGATTGCAAGAATTGCAACACAGGTTTTCCCACCTTCCCTAGTCCAAAAGCCGAGCTAGGAGAGTCCGCCCTCTGTATCTCCACATCTTCGTCATCCAAATTACTACCCCGAGTCGCTGTTGTACTCACCAGCGCTCTGTTAGTAGCACGTGTACTCCTGACCATCGCTTTCGGTGGGGCCATAATCCGTTGAAGTAAATACAATTTGGCCGAGCGTCCGTGACAACTAGCTCACCAGCTCTCTTGTGTGCACCGTTGGGGTCGTTGGGCGGACAAGCGCTCGGCTACCCTAGCATACGTAAAGCGCCGAAAGCCAAGCCTTACTGCCGCCTGCATTCAGCTGTGTTCACCTGCATTCAGCTCCCCAAGCTCGACTGTATTCCAGGGGCACCACCAGCTAAAAAGTCGCCAGAGCAACAGCAACAGCAAGCACCAGCCAGCATATATCCAGCAGAAATTCAATCAGCAAGTTTCCCGCCCAGAAATCCAATAGTCCACATCCACTTCAGGATTTCCACTAGCCTGTTTGCTGTTTGCTGTTTGCTGTTTGCTGTTTGCTGTTTACCATTTTCTTTTAGAGTTTTGTCAGTTTCTTGTCGGGTTCTTGTCGGCGTTTGCTGTCGGGTTCTTGTCGGCGCTTGTCGGCGCTTGCTGCTGCCGAGGAAACAGAAACCCTAAAATTGCACTTGGGAGATAATAGAAAGATAAACCAATGCCAAGTATCTTGATAAAATTATAATATTATCTCGTAAGCGCAGCGCAGCGCAAGCCTCCGCCAGTTCCACAAAGCCGCCGAAGCACCAGTGAGCGCATATCCAACAAGATCCCAGCTCAGTAAGCCACGTCCTCTTCAGGCTTTCCTATTTTGCCGTATGCCGTTTTTTTTTGCCGGTTTTCTTACTGAGTTCAGCGTTTCTGTGTCTCTGCATTTCTGCCCCCAAGGAGACAGAGGCACTTAGGCTGTAGTGTTCTTTATCCGGTTACTTCAACTTTCACGCTCCATTACGATATTTGCATCAATGTATCAGTGTATCTCGAGCCTCCTGAGCTCCTCCGTGACCCGACTCTCCTAAGACGGCGTCAATCCACCATCTTGCTCCTCCCACTCACTCACCCATACAGCTACTCACACACACCATCATTCACCTATTCAGCCTCTCACACACCCACTCACTCACTCACCCATACACCACTGACACACCCACTAACTCAGCCACACACACAGTCAATCACTCACCCTTACAGCCCCTCACACAGCCACTCAGTCACCCATACAACCAATCACTACTGATAGAACCACTCAGACACCTACTCATACATAGATACACACAGTCACACAACCACTCACATAATATGGGATAGAAATAGTATCATTCTTTAGTGGTACACAAACTATACTGATTTAATTCTTGTAGTATCTTAGTATCTTTAACACTCAGAAACTTTCAGAAAACACTCACAAATCACTGGATGATGTCATTGGTGATGTAAGTTGATATGTCATCAGTGATGTCACTGACCATTTCATGAGTGAAGTAATATGTGAGGTCATAAGCAGTACATTGCTGGGGCATGAGTTATAGTTAGCTCAGGTAACTATAACTGCTGAATTTCACTAGCTTTGTATGAGTAAAATCTGAGCCTAACTATAACGTCCCTGTAACCTTTGGTTTTTCAGTAATTATATATATATATATATATATATATATATATATATATATATATATATATATATATATATATATATATATATATATATTGCTTCACCATGAAGTGCTTTCTGCCGGAAAGATGACGAATGCAGACCCGATACTGGTGCAAATTTTTACTTTATTAGTGGACGCCCTGCACCACCGCCATGACGCGTTTCGAGCAACACAGTGCCCTTGATCACATGACATATATATATATATGCAAAAAAGAAGCAGAGAACTCTGGGTAGTTCTCAAGTTTAGGTGGAAAGCAGCTCCTGTATAGAGCACTCTCAACACCAGCGACACTCTAGATCTGCTCACCTCAAATGTCTGCTTTTCTATCAAAGTCTTAAAGCATAGGATTAGCACAGTGCCATCCACGCCGAGATAGAAAGGAACAAAGGGGCTTATTCTCAAGGACTTATCGCCGATTTATCGGCACTTTAGCGCCGCAAAAGTGGCGATAGATTTTTCGCCCTATTCTCAAGCTGGTGTAAACTGCCGATATCGCCAGTTTTCCAGCGATAGCTGCTGCAAAAAACATCGCCACGGATGAGAGCGACAACTAACGCTAATGATATGCAGAGTAGGCGTTCCCGTGCAAAAACACACGAAAACACCACTTCGCGATATTCTCAACGACCAGCCAGATCCGCGATGCGATCCACAAACAGGCGATAAGGAGCATTAGCAGCAGGGATTTAACACCTGCCTTTTACTGGTGTTAAGCAGGACGACAACCTGCAGTATGAAAGGGAGCCCAGCCCAGAACCACATCTGAAGACCAACACTACTGATCATGCAGCTCGGAGACCCAAGAGGTCCACAACACCCACCGTCACCACCCCCGGGCCCCCCCCCGGCCGCCCCGGACTACCACCCAGGCAGCGCAGAACAAGACAGCTGACCTTCCGAAACGGCATGGCCCCTCAGCCACACAATTGCAGAATGTGGGGAGAGGTGGGAACCAAGTATGTGTGAAGGAGGCAAGTCACCCATGAATAAGAATGTACACAATGCCAAGTGTGGCGGTGATGTGCTGGACAGACTTCAGTATGCAGAGCACAGACATGTCCATGTGGACATATACTGCTGGTGTTTGTAGTGTTGTGGACAGTGGACGCAACCATGTTACCTCAGGCAGTGGGGAAGACCTCGGTCATGTAGCTGTGTCGTCGTCCCCTGTAAGCGTAAGCGGAGTGGGCTCGCCCGGCGTACGCCAGTCCAGCGTAGGAGTGTGAATAAATAGGCCGGGGCTCTGGGCGTGGTTCACTTCCGGGATGGCCAACACATCTGCCAGGGCGGCACCCCTCACCCTACCACGAGTCCGCCGCCGTAACCGCCAGCCTCCTCAGCCGAATGCTGGCTTCCGAAACACAGGCCCCCAGCGCACACAGCGGCACAGCACCGCAGAGTTATGTGTGTGCTGACTACTGCCTTCGGCCTACACTGCGGTCAGCAGGTCCCCCAATTCAAATCGAGTCTTGATTTATTTATGGTGCAGTCCAGTAGGCAACAGACATTGCTTCCAGTGCGGCCCGCCCGGACGACGCATCATCGCAGGCTGCGCACCCGCTGAGCGCTTCAGGTGCCACTAACTCTGTGCAGCTCAAGTCAATGCCACGTGGCTGTGGGCCCTTGCTGACCGCTGCCGCCGGCCTACACTACGGTCAGCAGGGCTCACACATATCAAATCCAATCCTGACCTGCAAGGACACGACATCATTGCTGGCTGCACACCCGCCACCACCGCCAGGACCACCTCCAACCAACAACTGCCAGAGTCGGAGGAGTCTTACAGCCAGCCTATCAAAGTTGCTCACACCTGTCTTGGATGCCATCATCAGCTTGATACCCTGCTCAGCTCTTCAGGTGCCACTAACTCAGTGCACCACAAGTCATGGACCATTTATGATTGAGTCTTGTGTGTGTGATGTCAGAGCTGGTGCCCCTACCTCAGTGTACCACAAGTCATGGACCCTTCATGATTGAGTCTTGTGTGTGTGAAACGATGAACACTGTTCTAGTTGTTGCCAGCACCAACCACTCCCTGAGGGCTGGCTTACAATCACCCCACACCCATCCAGCACAGGCGTCACTGGACATGTGACCCTGGTAATAAAAAGGGGCCGGGCGCACGTGCCCGTAACCAGTTCCACTATCTATCTAAGTGTGTCCGTGTGGTCATTATGTATGCATGATGGCCCCGGGCCCTACCACATTACATTGTGCTGTGGACAGCGGACGCAACCATGTCACCTCAGGCAGTGGGTAAGACCTTGGACACGTAGCTTTGTCGTCCCCCCCTGTAAGCGTAAGCGGAGTGGGCTGGGCCGGCGTACGCCAGTCCAGCGTAGGGGTGTGAAGAATTTGCCCGGGGCTCTGGGTGTGGTTCATTTCTGGCCTGGACAAGGAAGTAACTAATGCGTGTGTCTCTGTTGTAGTGTCGGTGCCACCCGGCCCGCAATCGACAATGTTGCAATGTAGCATGCACCCGGAGGGCGGGCTCGCACGAATGGAGAAATGAAGGCACGCAAGACCGCTCGGGGTCTTGGCTCATACATGCCAAGTGTTGTGTGAACCTGTATTGCCACAGCATGATCCAAATGCCTAGCCTTAATCACAGCGCGAGTTCAGCCAGGCATGAACTCTACATCTGTGTCTGCCCTATCCTTACCATAGGCCTACACTCACGTGGCCGCCCACCTTCAACGGCCAACATCACAGTGTCGTTGTCAGGCTTGTGGACATGCGCAGACAGGCATGACAATGGTGTGCCGTAGGAGTGCAAGTGATGCAACCGCGCAGCGCACACAATTAAATAGGCTCGGGGGAGGGAGGAGCAGCTGTGAGGCAACGTAACACACAGTGATGCTGCTCATTTGCCACATGCAAGAAATGTTAAACATGAATCCCAAAGTCGCACACATCCCACCCCACCCCCAACAAGCCACATCACATTTCTTGAATACAAGCAGATGACAAACTAACATTAGGGATGAAAGCTCCATTGTCTGAACTATCAGGCGGAAGCACATCTGCACCTCCGACCTCGGAATTGCATGTGCCCGGCACCCCCTGACAGATACTATAGCAGCTGATGACGACTCCCACACAACGCACAGCCCGATGAAAGACCAACGGATACACACCCCACACACAGAAGTCCTTGCTCGAAGTTATCTTGCATGGAATGGCCTTCATACTTACTCCCACATCATCCCAGGCGTACAACCGTTGCACACTAAAACAACTCATTGATCCGAGCTGTGGCATTTCATCCACAGAACTGGCGCAGGTCAGAACAGTGCCGCTTCAACCAGAGCCACTAACGCAATGGCAGAACATCCCGGACACATGCACAACCCCTGTCACGTGGAACTGTACCGTGCACGTATGCTGCATTTACTGGGGGCACTGCCATTGGCAGTGCTGCGGATCAGTTACCGGCTAAGCTTCCGCCTTGCCAACATCACCTGCGTTCAGCCTGTGTTGCATTGTCGATCGTGCATATTCGAGTGGTCCATGGATGTCTGCCTATCCAACAGGACGGTAGCTGAACTGGATTTTGACATGTGTGTGCGCCCCCTGTTGGCCCACGACCAGGAGTGTTGCCGCGATACCCGTTTATGGGATGCCTTGATACTTGGCATACATGCTGGCAGCTGGACCTGGGAGATTGCACAACTCCTCGTGTGCAGTGACCACATTGAACCGCTCTCCTATTGGGCTGTAGTGCTAATTGGTGAAAGGGGTGGATGCAGCACATCTGTCCGGACCTGCTAATGGATTGCCTCGCCGTCCTGTTTGATGAAGTCGACAACGACCTCATGTTGGAAATGATAGCCTACGGAGCTGCAATCGCTTTCATGGACGAGTAACTACGTACGTGCAGCCACAACAGATTGGAACCCATTGCACATGTCCCAACACCTTGTTGCATCAATCGTGTGGTGTGGTGTGGTATGAAACCAATCTTTTTTCCCCACTCTATATATAACTTAGTGATTAGTGTGCTCGTGTTGTGGAGATTGTGCTGGCATAAGAGTGTGTCCAAGCACTATTATTAAACAAATATTCTCATTCATCTCCTAAGGGTAACGTAATTTATACACCGTAATATGGAACATAAATGGTACATAAAACGTATGCTGCCGGACCTGATTTTGAAGCCGGCATATTAAGGCTTTCACAGCGAGATCTCGCTCGTGTTCCGTACTCAGACTTACGAGGAGCGACGTCCCCAGACCGGTCACCACGCATTACGGTAAGGAGGGGACGGTGTTATGGCATTTTACTCTCAAATGGCGCTTGAAAACGACGTGATGTTTATTTGGACCATTTGCTGGCTTAGAGAATGTTTTAATTCGGTGTGGGAGTTGTGAATCGGGACTCTTGAAATACTTTTTTCTAAACCACCTGCTATAAGATTTAATTAATTAAGAATTAATTATAACTGCACATTTTGCCTTGTGGAGATTCAGGAGTCGGTGGGCTCAATTTGTAGATTGATACTCTAGCTTTAAGCTAAATGGCAAGTAATGTAATATGTGGAGAATTTTGGTATGTTAAAAAAAACGGGGTAGTTTGAAAAGCTAGAGGTTATGTTGTGAATATAATTGACCTGTATAGAACATGTTTGAGGTATCTCTGGCATCATTTTGTTTTAGAATCTGAAACTGTGTGACACACCAGGACCTTTTGGTTATATGCACTGCTATAGTGGATGTCGCAAGAAACAGAACCCCTTTGTGGGTAGGAATTATTACCACAAAATAAGTAGGTGATGAGATTTATTTACATTTTCTGATAGTAGTCAGTTTGTGACTGGCGAAACGTTGTACTCACTAGTGGGCCTCTTTTCATGTTTTTATACAGGGATATACATAAAGAGAACATAGGTATTTATCGTGCTCTCCTGTAACCACCAATTGGGCTATGTAGGATTGAACTCTATCACTACCCCTCAGCCACCACTGGCATCCTCACCTAAGAAATTGTTGTTCACATTTCCCAGACTTGCCTGTTTTTGCACAAACTTTCGGATTAGCTACCTCACAGATTTGTTTTTTATCACATTTTCTTATACGTTTCTCACTCCATCTTTGCTTTTGGTAAGCTGGATATAAATTTGTATCCTTTGCTACAAACGGGACATTTCATAAAAACATCTTGGTTCAAACACCTTGTGCATGACAGAACAGATTTACCGAATTTTCCTTGTTTTCACCTATCACTGGGTGAGATTGTAGAAACGTTATGTACACCTAATAGTGTATCAGGTGATACATCGCTTATCTCATTTGTTTCTGTGCAGCCTTGATAAAGTCGCGGGACGATTTCCCTTGTAAGCGATGAAACACGTGTCGGCTGTTTGAAGATCCAAGGAATAAAGGAAAAGAACAAGAATTTACTTTCCTGTGTTGAATTTTGTGCTCACACTCTGCACTTTAATAATTACTGTGACATTATTTTCGTGTGCTGAGGATTTTCTTATGCATGTTTAGTTGGCTCGGGCCACTAGTTTTGGGGAGATCGGTGGTTCTCCTCACCTTACAGCACCGAGACAAAGATAGGTATCTTCATACCAATATTTGTGCTCTTCTCCTGAGTGGCGCCCTTTTTCCTAAAAACAATACCACTATCCAGTAGCGTTCAAAAAAAGATGGAATCACTGAGGAGCACTTGTGGACCTAGTCAGAGGTATGAGCAGGGCCACTGGAATTATGTGACTGTTTGGCTGCACCGACTTTCGCACAATTATACATTTTCTGCATTAGCCACATAATTCATCATCTGCACCCTAATCTGCAGATTTGAACAAAAAAAGCCTTGTTTCTAGCTGAAACGGGTCAAACGTTACCAAAAATGCAGCGACAAGTGTTACAGCGTGGTGGAAGGCCCTTTGCAAATCTAGAAAGGTCACGTGTTACTTATTGCTAAATGTGGGAGTTAAATTGGTACTAATGGTGTGCAAGCCACCCTTGCTTCCCTCTGCGCCTCTCTTGCCTCTTTCTGTATTTCTGTTGCTTCTTTCTGCACCTGTCTTGCTTCTTTCTGCACACCTGTTGTCTCTTTATGCACCTCTTTTGCCTCTTTCTGCACTTTTCTTGGCTTTTTCTGCAGTTCTCTTCCATCTTTCTGCACGTTGGTTGCCTCTTTCTGCACCTCATTTGCTTCTTTCTGCACCCCTGTTGTCTCTTTCTGCACTCGTCTTCCCTCTTTCTGTACCTTTCCTGCCTGTTTTTGTATCTCACTTGCTTCTTTCTGCACTTTTCTTGCTTCTTTTTGCACCCCTGTTGTCTCTTCATGTACCTCTTTTGCCTCTTTCTGCACTTTTCTTGCCTTTTTCTGCACCTCTCTTCCCTCTTTCTGCACGTCTGTTGCCTCTTTCTGCACCCCTGTTGTCTCTTTCTGCACTCGTCTTCCCTCTTTCAGTATCTTTCCTGCCTGTTTTTGTATCTCACTTGCTTCTTTCTGCACTTTTCTTGCTCCTTTTGGCACCCCTGTTGTCTCTTCATGTACCTCTTTTGCCTCTTTCTGCACTTTTCTTGCCTTTTTCTGCACCTCTCTTCCCTCTTTCTGCACGTCTGTTGCCTCTTTCTGCACCTCATTTGCTTCTTTCTGCACCCCTGTTGTCTCTTTCTGCACTCGTCTTCCCTCTTTCTGTACCTTTCCTGCCTGTTTTTGCATCTCACTTGCCTCGTTCTGCACTTTTCTTGCTTCTTTCTACACCCCTGTTGTCTCTTTATGTACCTCTTTTGCCTCTTTCTGCACTTTTCTTGCCTTTTTCTGCACCTCTCTTCCCTCTTTCTGCACGTCTGTTGCCTCTTTCTGCACCTCATTTGCTTCTTTCTGCACCCCTGTTGTCTCTTTCAGCACTCGTCTTCCCTCTTTCTTTACCTTTCCTGCCTGTTTTTGTATCTCACTTGCTTCTTTCTGCACTTTTCTTGCTTCTTTCTGCACGCCTGTTGTCTCTTTATGTACCTCTTTTGCCTCTATCTGCACTTTTCTTGCCTTTTTCTGCACCTCTCTTCCCTCTTTCTGCACGTCTGTTGCCTCTTTCTGCACCTCATTTGCTTCTTTCTGCACCCCTGTTGTCTCTTTCTGCACTCGTCTTCCCTCTTTCTGTACCTTTCCTGCCTGTTTTTGTATCTCACTTGCTTCTTTCTGCACTTTTCTTGCTTCTTTGTACACCACTTTTGCTTCTTTCAGCAATTCTCTTGCCTCTTTGTGCACTTCTCTTGCTTGTTTCTGCACCTCTCTTGCCTCTTTTTGCACCTCTGTTGGCTCTTTCTGCACCTCACTTGCTCCTTTCTGCAGGTGTCTTGCTTCTTTCTGCACCCTTGTTGTCTCTTTATGTACCTCTTTTGCCTCTTTCTGCACTTCTCTTCCTTTTTTCTGCACCCCTCCTGCCTTTTTCTGTACCTCTCTTGCCTCTTTGTGCACCCATCCTACCTTTTTCTGCACCCCTCATGCCTCTCTATCCACCCCTCTTCCGTCTTTCTGTACCTCTGTTGGTTCTTTCTGCACTGTTCTTGCTTCTATCTGCACCTTACTTGCCTCTTTCTGCACTTCTCTTTCTTCTTTCTACACCTCTGTTGCTTTCAGCAATTCTCTTGCCTCTTTCTGCACTTCTCTCCCTTCTTTCTGCACCCATCCTGCCTCTTTCTGTACTTCTCTTTGCTCTTTGTGCACCTCTCCTACCCCTTTCTGCACCCCTTTTGCCTCTTTTTACACCTCTGTTGGTTCTTTCTGCACTGGTCTTGCTTCTTTCTGCACCTCACTTGCCTCTTTCTGCACTTCACTTGCTTCTTTCTGTACTTCTCTTGCCTCTTTCAGCACCTCTTAGTTAGAGGTAGTTTTAACCCCCCTGCCCTATTATGTACTATGGCCATACAGGGGAGGTCATGCCAATAACAGGGGTACCGAAACCCATAGTGTACCCTAGTGTATGTAGATGTTTTCACTGTATTCTAAGTGTCTTTCAGCATAGCACTGGCTCCGGGCCTGGTTAGTCAGAGTCAGTTACCACCAGTACCAGTCAGCAAAAAGTTGGGGGCACAGGATGACTTTGCAACAAGGCCTCTTTCTGCTCCTCTGTTGGTTCTTTGTGCACATCTCTTGCTTCTTTCTGCACCTTTCTTCGACTTTCGGGACTTCTGTTGCATCTTTCTGCATTTCTCTTGCTTCTTTCTGCGCCTTTCTTCCTCTTTCTGCACATGTCCTACCTTTGTAGGCATAGTTAGAAATTAGCATTTAAAAAACCTTTGAAATTCACTGAAAAAACCACAGGTTTCAGGGACGTTATAGTTAGAAATTAGCATTTAAAAAACCTTTGAAATTCACTGAAAAAACCATAGGTTTCAGGGACGTTATAGTTATAAATTAGCATTTAAAAAACCTTAGAAATTCACTGAAAAAACCACAGGTTTCAGGGACGTTATAGTTAATTGGACATTTCACTCGTACAAAACCAGAGAAATTCGGCAGTTATAGTTAGTTCAGCTAACTATAACTCGCGCCCCCGCAATGCACTGCTGATGACATCACATATTACATCATTCATGACATGGTCAGTGACATCACTGATGACATCACTGATGACATCTCAAATGACATCACTGATGACATCATCCACATGCTAGTCTGATGCACCTCCTCACACCCTAATATAACCTTTGATACACCCACTCTAAAATACAGACTACCATTTTCGAAACCATAAACACACCAATACCAGTTACTACATACCCATGCACTGATTCCTAGGTCTACACACACGTCCACTCATTCACCCATACAGTCACTCATACATGCAGTCACTCATCAATACAGAACTATCATATGCACTCATACACCTATACAGACACTCACACACCGCCACTCGTCCATAGAGTTACTCACACACCTAGTCAGTCATGCAAAGAATCAATCACACTCTCATTTACTCACCTATACAGTTATACACACACCACCTCACTTATTCATACAGATACTAACACATACTTACTCTCTTATACAATCACTGATACAAGCACACACTCATCCATACAGCCACTCTCACAATCACTCTCTCTCAGATAGTCATTTACATACTCCAACACTCACATATACTGCCTTTCACAAATGTAGTTACTCACACATGTACCACTGAGACATCCATTCACTCACCAACACACCCATACACACACTCACCCACCCACACAGCCCTTCACACATGCAGTCTTGAACCCATACACCCATTGAATCACCCACTCACACATCTATGCACAGAGTCACACACCCCCCACCCACCCACACTCAGGCACCCATACAGATACTCAGACAACCAATCAATAACGCATATAAACACTCATGTAGCTACTCACCAACCCATGCAGCCACTTACACACCAACTGACAGACTATACAGACATTTACACAGTTTACTCACTAACCCATGCATTCAGTAAGACACGTTTAATCACTCACTTATACAGTCAGTCACGCACCTACTAAATCATCCATTCAGACATTCATACTGACGTCATCAGCAGTGCATTGCGGGGGCGCGAGTTATAGTGAGCTGAACTAACTATAACGGCCGAATTTCTCTGGTTTTGTACGAGTGAAATGTCCAACTAACTATAACGTCCCTGAAAACTGTGGTTTTTTCAGTGAATAAATATATATATATATATATAGTGGAGAAGTGTGGCTCAATGGTTAGAGCGGCAGACCCTGATGCAGAGATCTGGCCCGGGACCAGGGTTCAATTCCCGCCTCGGCGGGTCTTGGGCTCAATTTCCTCGGACCTGATAATTCTCGCCTCGGTGCCTATTCTAATCATGGGTCCCACTCTGCAACTCTGGGCAATAGCTTGCTTAATCTCCACAACGGCCCCACCAGCGCTGGGATGCCTGGCTTCACCTTGGGGGTGCCCAGGAGTGGACATTTCACAGGGAAAAGACAGGAAGGGTTCCACAGCGGTATGCGTACAGCGCCAGGACACCCTAGGGTAACAGTGCGCTTTACAAGTACAAATTTCATTTCATATATGTATATTATCCTCTGGCGGTCGCCAGTAGATAGTTATAGTTAGGACCTATTTTCCATAGGAAATCCGCAACATTTTATTTGCAATAACGTTGGCGCCGGTTGACGAATCTTCCCCATTCATTTTTCCATAGGAACCTTTAGTCGCAGCTACAGCCCGAACTGCTGAACGGAATTACACCAAATTTGGCAAAGAGGTAGCCCTTGGTTCAGTGTCGTGCCTTTTGCTTAAATGGTGTAAATCCGTTCAGTAGTTCCTGAGAAAATCAAAAGTAAAGTCACATATATATCTATGGCCGAGTAGGGTCCGCGTACCCTCCCGATCACTAGCTGCATGCTAATTGGCTGTCAACACTCCAAATCAGGAAGTGTTGGCAGCCATTTTGTCCTCGGTAGAACCGAGGGACAGAAACAAGTGCACAAAGCGCAAAAGGGGGCAGGGTAGAAACACCCTGACCCCTAGGTCTGCTCAGGGGGTCCCACAAGGACCCCTGGGCAGAAAAAGCATTTTTTTTTTAAACGGCGGGATGCGCTTAGGGTGCGCGGATCCCGCCGATTAAAAAAAAAACACAAGAAATAAGTGCGCAAACGCACAAAGGGGCAGGGTAGAAACACCCTGACCCCCTAGGTCTGCTCAGGGGGACCCACAAGGACCCCGTGGGCAGAAAAAGCATTTTTTTTTAATCGGCGGGATGCGCTTAGGGTGCGCGGATCCCACCGATAAAAAAAAAAATCAAAGCGCGGTCTCCCGCGCTTCGATGCTAATTTGCCCCCGGGTGGCCCAAGTCCCGGGGGCATGCGGGGGTGGGTTTAGATTTTATGGGGGGGCCTCTAAGGCCCCCAAGCCCCGGGGACCACCACCCCCTGGGGCTTTAAATAAAAAATGGTGCGGGAGGGCTCTCCGCCCTCCCGCAGCCCCAGGGACCGCCACCTCCCCGGGGCTTCTTTTTTTTAATTTAAATGACCTGTGTGGGGGGGCTTCAGTCCCCCCACATGCCCCGGGGACCGCCACCTCCCCGGGGCACTAACAACTTTAAAATGGGGGTCCGTTTTGGACCCCCATAGCCCCGGGGACCACCACCTCCCAGGGGCTTTGCAGATGTGGGGAGGGGGCTGCACGGCCCCCCTCCTGGAGCCTGTGGTGGCCCTGGGGACCGCCACCCCCAGGGCCGGCTCCTGCAGTGTCCCGGGGTGCCTACCCCGGGACACTGTAGTTTGCTATGGCAGGGCGGGAGCCTCGCAGCTCCCGTCCTGTCATAGCAAACTGCTTTGGATTTTGGAAGAGAGGCAGGAAACCTGCTCTCTTTCCAAAATTCAAAGCAGATTGCTTTCCACACGGGAGCTGCATCTTAGCAGCTCCCCATGTGGAAAAGCAATGCCAGCTCCCGAGGGACGCGGGGAGCCGGCGGGACCGTGGGGGGATTGGGGACCCCCCCACAGTCCCCAACGGAGAGGGCCAGCCCCGGGGGATGGGGTCCCCGGGGCAAGTAATGGCCCTCCTCCCCAAAAAAAATAATAATAATAAAAAAAAAATAATAATAAAGGCCTACCCCGGGGGATGGGGTCCCCGGGGCAAAAGGAGGCCTGAGGAGGGGGGCCACGCAGCCCCCTCCTTAAAAATCAAAAAAGTGTGGCCATGCCCGGGGATGGGGTCCCCGGGGCCGGAATCGGCCACGGGAGGGGGCCACGCGGCCCCCTTCCCGTTTCCTTTTAAAAAAAAGAAAAAAAAGGGGTAAGGCCCTGGGGGATGGGGTCCCCAGGGCCCAAAAAAAGGAAAAAGGAAGGGGGGCCACACAGTCCCCCTTCGGGGAAAAAATAAAAAATAAAAAAATAAAAACGATTGTGCCGCAGGCCCCGCCCCTTCCTTTACCACTCTGCAAACGCACCCCCTGGCGCGTTTGCAGAGAGGAACAATTCCCCTTGAATACTGGGGGTCCCTGGGGCCAACTAGCCCACCAGGAACCTCCAGTATGCGCCAGGAAGCTGCGTTGCAGAGAGGTGTACAGAGGCCATGCCCCTTTTTACACCTCTCTGCAACGCAGCTCTGTGGCGCTTTTGGAGGTACATGGTGGGCTAGTTGGACTCCAGGGACCCTCAGGATTCAAGGGGACTTAATCCCCCAACTTAAAACGCGCCACGGGCCCGTTTGCACAGTGGTGAAGGGAGGGCGGGGCTTCAGGTGACATGTGTGCAAACAGGCCCCGTGGCGCGTTTTAAGATGGGGAATTAAATCCCCTTCAATCCTGAGGTCCCTGGGGGCCAACTAGCCCACCAGGTACGTCCAGAAAGCGCCACAGAGCTGCGTTGCAGAGAGGTGCAAAAGGGCGTGGCCTCTGATCACCTCTCTGCAACGCAGCTCTCTGGCGCATACTGGAGGTATCTGGTGGGCTACTTGGCCCCTAGGGACCCTCGGGATTGAGGAGGAATTAATTCTCCAACTTAAAACGCGACACAGGGCGTGTTTGCAGACATGTCACCTCAGGCCCCCACCCCCTTCCTTCACCATTGTGCAAATATTCCTCTAAGATCAGCCGAACTACGAATTCCGATTTACTCACCTGTTATCAGGAGAGACCTCAGTGCTGCATCTTTGAGCCCAGTACTGATCCTGAAAAGTAATTCTAACCGTACTTACCAGTAACTTGAATTTCCTTCCATAGGCAAACATTGACTGGTTTCACTTCTAAATTCTTCTAAGTGTGGAGTTTTGGAACTTTATAATATTCCTCTAAAATCAGCCGAACAACGAATTCCGATTTACTCACCTGTTATCAGGAGAGACCACAGTGCTGCATCTTTGAGCCCAGTACTGATCCTGAAAAGTAATTTTAACCGTACTTACCAGTAACTTGAATTTCCTTCCATAGGCTAACATTGACTGGTTTCACTTGGAAATTCTAAGTGTGGAGTTTTGGAACTTTATAATATTCCTCTAAAATCAGCCGAACTACGAATTCCGATTTACTCACCTGTTATCAGGAGAGAACCCAGTGCTGCATCTTTTAGCCCAGCACTGACCTTGAAAAGTAATTCTAACCGTACTTACCAGTAACTTGAATTTCCTTCCATAGGCTAACATTGACTGGTTTCACTTCGAAATTCTTGTGTGTGGAGTTTTGGAACTTTATAATATTCCTCTAAAATCAGCCGAACTACGAATTCCGATTTACTCACCTGTTATCAGGAGAGACCTCAGTGCTGCATCTTTGAGCCCAGTACTGATCCTGAAAAGTAATTTTAACCGTACTTACCAGTAACTTGAATTTCCTTCCATAGGCAAACATTGACTGGTTTCACTTGGAAATTCTTCTAAGTGTGGAGTTTTGGAACTTTATAATATTCCTCTAAAATCAGCCGAACTACGAATTCCGATTTACTCACCTGTTATCAGGAGAGAACCCAGTGCTGCATCTTTTAGCCCAGCACTGACCCTGAAAAGTAATTCTAACCGTATTTACCAGTAACTTGTATTTCCTTCCATAGGAATCCATTGTCTGGTTTTCAGCAGAAAAGTTTCAAAGTGTCGATTTTCACAAACTACAAATATTCCTTAAAAATCGCCTGTATGACTTAAACGCATTCTTTCAACTGTTTACAGGAGATGCACCAGTGCTGGATCCAGGATCCACCACTGAGTAAGAAAAAGTAACGATAACACTACTTACCTGCTAAGTGAATTTCCTCCCATAGGTTAACATTGGTGATTCTATGTGAAAAAGTTTCTGTGTCAACTTTTAAAATACAATAATATTCCTTAAAAATCACTACTGTAACCAAAACGCTTTTACTCAACTGTTTACAGGAGATGTCCCAGGACTGAATCTAGGATCCAGTCCTGTGGTTAGAAAAGTAATCCATAAAGTAACTAATTGCATTTAACTAGAAATTCACATTGAGCTCAATGTTGCATTGTGTTTGAAATTGTGTTGCCCATTGCAACAACTGTAACTACTGTACTTAAAAGTCTATTGCCTATTTGCAAAGTATTTAAACTAAAGTTATTCATTCTGAGAAAGTATATTTTGTAATGTAATGTATAATGTAATTACAATGTAATTTAAAAAATAAAATATCTAAAAATAAATAGTTTAAAAAAATGTAGTAAATCAGTATCAAAAAAATAAATATAACAATTAATACATTTAAAAATTGTCATTTACAAAACCTTTGAAATTCACTGAAAAAAACCATAGGTTTCAGACATGTTATAGTTAGGAATTAGCATTTAAAAAACCTTTGAAATTCACTGAAAAAACCATAGGTTTCAGGCACGTTATAGTTAGAAATTAGCATTTAAAAAACCTTACAAATTCACTGAAAAAACCATAGGTTTTAGGGACAGTTATAGTTAGTTGGACATTGCACTCGTACAAAACCCGTGAAATTCCCCGTTATAGTTAGTTCAGCTAACTATAACTCGCACCCCGCAATGCACTGCTGATGACGTCACATATTACATCACTCATGACATGGTCAGTGACATCACTGATGACATCACTGATGACATCTCAAATGACATCACTGATGACATCATCCATGTGATAATTTCATGCATCTTCTCACACCCTAATATAACCTTTGATACACCCACTCTAAATTACAAACTGCCATTCTCAAAACCATACACACTCCAACACCAATAACTACATACCCACTCACTGATTCTTAGGTCTACACACACATCCACTCACTCACCCGTACAGTCACTCATACTTACAATCACTCAGTACAGGACTATCATATGCACTCATACGCCTACATAGACATTCACACACCGCCACTCATCCATAGAGGTACTCACACACCTAGTCAGTCATGCAAATAATTAATCACACTGCCATTTACTCATCTATACAGTGATACACACACCAGCTCACTACTCATACAAATACTAGCACATTCTTACGCTCTTATACAATCACTGATACAAGCACACATGCATCCATACAGCCACTCTCACAATTACACACTCTCAC
The DNA here is from genome assembly GCA_963921515.1 of Calotriton arnoldi. Classification (NCBI taxonomy): domain Eukaryota; kingdom Metazoa; phylum Chordata; class Amphibia; order Caudata; family Salamandridae; genus Calotriton; species Calotriton arnoldi. The sequence goes on along the minus strand of CAWUFW010008078.1, from coordinate 619,851 downwards.
TTATAGCCTTTTAAATACTCTAACACACATATATACTGCCTTTTACATATGTAGTTACTCACACATGTACCACTGAGATATACATTCACTCACTAACACACCGATACACACACTCACCCACCCAAGCAGTCCATCACAGATGCACTCTTCAAATCATGCACCCAGTGAATCACCCACTCACACATCTATGTACAGAGTCACACACACCCCACCCACACAAACACTCAGGCACCCATACAGATACTTAGACAACCAATCAATAACCCATATAGACACTCATGTAGCTATTCGCAAATCCATGCATCCACTTACACACCAACAGACAAATGGATACAGACATTCACACAGTTTAGTCAGTAACCCATGCATTCAGTAAGATACGTTTAATCACTCACTTATAGAGTCAGTCACGCACCTACTAAATCATCCATTCAGACACTCATACACCCAGTCATTCTTCAATACGCCTTTGCCTATATATATTAAACATATTTAAACTTTACAGAAACACACAGTCACTGCATGATGTCATCAGTGATGTCATTTGAGATGTCATCAGTGATGTCATCAGTGATGTCACTGACCATGTCATGAGTGATGTAATATGTGACGTCATCAGCAGTGCATTGCGGGGCGCGAGTTATAGTTAGCTGAACTAACTATAACGAGGAATTTCACGGGTTTTGTACGAGTGCAATGTCCAACTAACTATAACTGTCCCTAAAACCTATGGTTTTTCAGTGAATTTGTAAGGTTTTTAAATGCTAATTTCTAACTATAACGTGCCTGAAACCTATGGTTTTTTCAGTGAATATATATATATATATATATATATATATATCTTCGCTCGCTGCTACTATAATGGTGTCCTGGTGCTAAATCACAAAATAGAAAAGCAATGTCTTCTGGTTGAAGATTTTCTAAATGGAGTAAAGCCATGTGTTCAGTGCTTTATGAAAAGAAAGTTTTTGACCATGTTGGCAGAGTGGTCCATATTTTGGCAGCTTTAAGAGAGAAGGCTCTGCCTCAGATCATTGGATCATAGCAATGTTGAACAAACAGTGGTAGGAAGATCTGAGAGGATGAGAAGGAGGTTTGGCATGAGAGTTTGTTCTGCAGATAGGTAGGTCCAAACCATGAAATGCTCTAAAAGAAATACAGTGAGATTTAAATATCACCCTTTCTGATATCGGCAGCCTTGGTTAAAGTCCAATCCTTCAACACACAGTGAATCAGAACACAGGACAGCCCATGCACCAGGGGGAACACAACCGGTCAATGTCACCGTTACCACGCCTACACCTGTCCATTAGCACCGCCCGAGCAATTTTTGGGGACAGTGCTAATTCTGATGCATTCTGGAGTCAGTGCTAGCTGCAATTCCTATGCAAGCACGGAGCCTTCCCCCCAGACACTGCCAGAATCGCTTTTGTGATTTCTTATCTAGGTGGCTATGCAGCAAACTGGGTGATTCTCCTCAATGAGAATGAGAATCCCTTGTTGCATGACTTCGAGAGGTTTAGAGAAGGAATGCATTGCTTATTTGCTAAGCATACCTTTGTCCACACCAGTGACAATGAGCTTCTAAATCTGCACCAGGGAAAGGATTTACTTTCTTAATTTCCAACATTCTGTAAGCTAATCACAAAAACTCACTGGCCAGAAGAAAAAAGAACCTCTCTTTTTTACCGAGGGTTGAAGAACGAGTTTACAGACACTTAGGCCCATATTGTTGATCCCCCAACCGATTGTTCTAAATTCATTGACTTAGTAGCCAAACTCCACCCACCATCAGTTAAATGAACGTAGATGTAAGCGCCCTCGGGGAGAACCCAAACTGTTAATAGTTTGGTCTGAGCATAAGTAAAAAGAGATTAAGACCCATGATATGGTAGAGCCCATACAAATCGAGGGAACTCGACGTCCTTTGTCTAGTGAAGAGAAAGAACGGTGCAGAAAACTAATTTTATTCCTTTAGTGCGGAAAAGCAGGGCACTTTGCTCGAAACTGTGTAGCTAACCCCAAGGGAGTATGAAAAACCATAGCAGCAGTTCATAAGGTGACCCAGAACAACTAGTGGGCTCGACTAGTACGGAGGTCAACTGGTCAAGTAAGTCTTCTGAACAGACCTCTCAATATCTGGCAAATACTGTGGGTAGAATCCCATGCCATTTGACCATCTTGGCTACCATGGCACAGCAGAGAAAGGCCTTATGCTCTTCGACTGAGGAGCCACAGGAAAGTTTCTGGACCTGACTTTAACTAGCTCACTGAATATTCCAAAAGTTAGAAAGAATGAACCTGAACTTGTCAGAGCTGTTGATGGCACAGAACTGTCATCGGGATTAATTAAATATATGACTATATTCGTATCCTTGATTTGTGAAAATGGTCATACAGAAGCCTTATCCTTTGATTTAATAGATATGCCCACATTTGGGGCCATCTTGGGGTTAATTTGGTTGCCACTCCATAACCTCCTTATTGATTGGTCCTTGCAATTGGTAACCTTATGGTCGCACTATTGTCGATCTAACTGTTATGCAACACCACAAGATTTGATACCACCTCTAACCTGTGCTACAGTTGACCAAGGGCTCCCGATTCTTCTTCCAGAAGAATGTAGAGACTTTAAGGACATCTTTGAGGGAATAAGCTACCCCCCTTCATAGAGAGTTTGACTGTCTGATTGATCAGGTCCCAGGAGCTGTCCTGTCATATAGTCGCATTTATGCACTTTCCAAGCCTGAGACAAAGGACCTAAAACAGTATCTTGATGAACTACTTGCATTAGGCTTTATTGGTCACTCCACTTCTCCTGCTTCCTCTCCATTTTTCTTTGTCTCAAAGAAGAACGGGGACCTGAGGGCATGTATTGACTACAGAGCACTTAATAAAGTAACACTGAAGAATCTGTACCCTCTACCCTTAATTCCCGCCCTACTGGACCAAGTACGAAATTCCACGATCTTCACCAAACTGGTCCTGCATGGGACTTATCGTGTTATTTGGGTTAAGGAGGGCAACGAGTGGAAGGCAGCCTTCCAGACTAAGTACGGGCTGTTTGAGGACACTGTTATGCCCCTCACCTATGTAAGGCCCCTCAGCATTTCAGTTTTTTTTATAAATGAGGTGTTAAGTGATCTCCTGGACATGTGTGTCATCGTATATATCAATGCAATACTCATTTGCTCTCAAAATATGACCGAGCACGTCAATCATGTCCGAGCCATGTTACAACGACTTAGAGACCATGACATCTTTGCCAAATTACAAAAGTGTACCTTTCACGCTCAAGCAGTGGAATCCTTAGGGTATATTTTATCCCACTGAGGGAATAACTATGGACGAGAAAAACGTTCAGGCAATCCTAGACCAGCCAGCACCCACTTCCATCAAAAAGATGCAGAGATTCCTAGGGTTTGTGAACTTTTATAGGGGATAGTGAGCCCTGTTACTAGACTGCAAAGGAAAAAGGTACATTTTTCTTGGTCTAAAGAAGCCAATGATGCCTCCTGTTTGCTAAAAGAAAAGTTCACTTCCGCCCTGGTGGTAGGGCATCCTGCTCCCACTCAACCATACTTGGTTGAGGCAGATGCTTTGCAGGCAGCAGTTGGAGGTATTCTGTCTCAACGTGACCACACCACAGGGCATATGCATCCTATTGATTATTTCTCTAAAAAGTTGCTCCCTGCGGAGCAGAATTACATGGAGCAAGAACTGGCTGCCATTCAATTATGCTGTCAGGAGTGACAACATTATTTACTTGGTGCCATGCACATCATCACAATCTACACAGATACAGAAATCTACAGTTTTTTAGGTCTTTAAAGGCCTTGACTTCAAGACAGATTAGATGGTCACTGTTTTTCAGTGAGTTCAACTTTATAATCACTCACTGTCCCGGAACTCAATAAGGCAAAGGCAGATATATTGTCCCGGTAAAGACATAGTATCCAGGACTCAACACAAAGCATCACCGCAAAACATCGTAGCCCCAGACCAAGTGATAGGAGTGTGTGACAAACAGTTGCTTTTAGACAAAGTGAAACTGCGCACTTGTTGGACATGCGGGAATGGTTGACAGAAGTAGGTAATCAGATGCGTGATGGGCTCCCATACCATAGCAACAAGTTGTATGTGCCTAATTATGAGCTCAGACAAGAAGTATTATATTAATGCCATGACAAACCACTCTCGGTGTACCCTGGAATTCAGAAAACAATGATTTTGGTGGTGGGCCCCTTTGTCTAAGGATATGCACAACTACTTCCAAGCTGGCCCAATTTCTGTGCAAAATAAGGCTCCACACTTTAGCCAGGGCAGGATTACTACGTCCCATGCCCATGCCGCCACATCCAAGGCATGGGTGGGCGAACATATAGCCATTTCTCCAATGGCCTGGCAGAGTAAGGTTTGGCAATGGTGATGATGCAGTAGACACCGCCGTAGCCAAACCTATGGTCCACTTGCATTTAAATCGGACAGTTGGACCATTATGTTGGCGTTAAGGATACTCTGTGATGAAGGAGTATCCTTACCGCCAACATATAAATCAGGCCCATAGATTCTACACTCAAAGGAGGAACCTCAAATCCAGAATGGCAGCTCTCCTTAATTTTCTCTCCCTTCAAAAGAACATGAATAGCTTAATTTTCTCTGTAAAAACGTGCAAGTTACGGAGCATTTGTCTAAAACAAAATATGGATAATCAATGATCAGGCATGATTTTGAAAAGCTACATAGAGAGTCTCTTTCCTATAAGAAGATTAAAAAAACTCTACACTGTATGAAGACCCAGGAGTCAATATTGCACAATGCAGTCGATCTCCAGCTTGGCTGTTCTTTCACTCGTGAGTTGACTTGATTCATTGTTGTCAGGTGGCACAAAGTGACTCCCGTACGTCAGCTACCCATGCCTATAGGTGAGCTCCATAAGGTGCTCCCTTGGTGGTCTCTACAGAGCTGCTAGTTAGTCAGGCCTCTATTGATACCAAGTGTACTCCACATGGTGGAAGGCTTATTGTAAATTAGTAGGTGAACACAATCTATTATATACCCTGTGAGCTCACTGATGCTTATCAATGGTGGTTTTCTTATATCACACAATCCACCCTTATATAGTGAGTAACTGTGTTTACATTTGCACTATCTGCAACATCACATGCTCATCCGCATCAACGTTTTGACACATACTGCTTATATCTTGCTTTCAAACCTCAAGCACTTTCCCCAGACTGTTTCCATATAGTTCAAACTACAACCAACGCCCTGTCAAAAACATACTAATGGAGTAGCTACTTACTCTCCCCGGCTATTTTACTGGATTTCAGTGAATGTGTCAGTCTAGTTTAAAGCTCTTCCATTTGTGCATAAAGCTACTCATGGTTTTTGTCTGGTCTACCTAAAAAGAATCTAAAATCCCCCAAATTCTAGAGGAAATTCCTTATTCGGGGAGAGAATCACTGTGCTGAATTTACCCCACTGGTAGGTGTTTATAGGGGAGAAAATTCAGCCAGTGCCTTGGCGTTTAATATTTTCCTGAAGCAACTGGAGCATTTCTTTTAACACCTAACACTCCATCAGACCACAAAGGCCAGCCAACTTGAGAATAAAGGAAACTCTAAGGGGGATATTCTCAAGAACGTGTGATAATGATCGCAAAATTAGCTTAACGCAACTTTGCACATCGCAGTCCATCGCGGGAAAATAACGCCGTGTTAACGTTGTATTCCCAACACGGCAATACCATGCGAAAGTCTCACGCTAACGCGCAAAATGTCTGCGAAAACATTACCGGGACGGCGATGAAAATCCAAACCTGAACGCGAAAAAATTCGCGATGGGCCCAACCGCGATAAGACAATCAGCGAAAAGCAGCGCCAGGCCTGGAATTCACACACGTCAGGCTGGAAAAACCACTACAAAAGCACAAAAAAAAAACATACTACAGCGACGCACAATGGAGGGAGCCGGTGCTGTGACAGAGGACGGCCAGAACCCCACAAGCCCCCCGGGAGGAGCAGGCTGGTACCTCGGGGACAGGGAAGGGCAAGGAAAAGAAGAAGAGGAAGACGCGGTTCAGTCCGCAGGAAAACAGGATCCTGATCACGGAGGTGGTAGAACACCATCAACATCTGTTCATCACCTCCACTGTGTCATTGGCAACAAGAAATGGAATATGGCAGTCCATCGTGGACAAGGTGAATGCAGTCGGAGTGCGGAGGAGGACAATGGATGAGGTCAAGAGGCGCTGGAATGACGTGAAGCTCAAGACCAAGCTGAAACTCGCCAACAACCAGAAGGCAGCAATGCAGACTGGAGGTGGGAGTCCAGCGCCACAGGAGGAGCTGGATGAGATGGAGGAAATGGTGTCCACAGTCATCAGTGGGGAGACGGTGGCAGGAGTCGGAGGACCAGACACTGCTCAACATGACCCGACACAACAGCAACAGGGTGAGTAACCACCAGGGACTGGGGGGACGGGTGAGATGGGCACAATGACACACATGCACAATGGAGTATAGCACACTGCACACCCACAATTACTCTGGATCATGTCCCTGAACCCCATGGCACACTGCAGCACACATAGCAACTGCACGTAGGCCCCCGACGACTATGTGCCCAGATGGGGCCCCTCCCACACATCTCACTACCAACCCATGCACATGTGCTGAACGCAGCAAAGCTGCGGGTCCGTGAGCCACACTGACAATGCAAGTGACACTGCATGACGATTAGCATGGTTGCAGTCTGATCACCATGATCTGGTGCACGCCACCACACTGTGGTGGCGGAGTGTGGACCACATCCGTAAAGGAGCAGGTCATACTCTGACACCTCCACCTGCACAGACAACCCCTGACGTCAACTACACATCTGCGGACAAACCATGCCCCAGAGTCCCAACAGACACCAAGACCCAAATCCATCCTAGTCTGCAACATCTCAGCACTGTATGGGCACAGATGTCAAAGGCACACCACCTGAAAGGGACAAGGGGCAGCCAAATCAGAGCTGCAGTGGCGACCCCCCCAAAATGCAGCACACACACATGACATTCAGAGCACATCAGCATTGACAACAATGTGGTACAAACTGCAACACGTCAACAACAGGACAGAGGACACCACAGGTGCCGCCTGTGTGTAGAAACTGGCCAATCACATTTGGCATAGCAGGGAAATGTGAGATGTCAATGTACAGGCACAAACACATATCCGTGATGTTGTTGAAATGTCCACTGTCCCGCATCAAATAGGCAGCACCTCCTGGACAGCCACAATGTACATTGCCATGCAGTCTCTATGTGAACTTGTACAATGCGTCAACACACATGTGAACACAATGTAATACTACATCTCCCCTTCACATTGCAGGAGGAGCATCAACACCTCCTGCAGAGCAGCCCCAACAACTCTTCACCGATGACGGGGAGGACACCTCCGACATCGACACCGAAGCCCTCCAAGACCTCATCGACTGCCTCGTCACCCCATCTCCAGGAGCAGGGCAGCCCAGCCGCATCGAGGAGATCCCACCCCCTGCACAGACCACACAGCAGGACGCACCTATCACCCCGGCCATCTCCCAGGACACGAACAACACATGGCCTTCCAACGCCGTGTGTTGGAGGCCCAGGAGAAGATGGCCGATCAGGTGCGGGTGGGGTTCGATCTCATGGCAGCCAAACTGGATGCCATACATGGGTGTCTGATTCCCATCAGGGACCACATACAGTCCCTGACGGACACCCACAGTCCGCTCCATGCTCTCCAATGCTCCATGGCTGACATCGCTGGAGTCATGATACTGAGACAAGAACAACTGTCCAGTCAGAGTGGCTCCAGCGATGTCAGCCGGGAGTTGGGACAGATGCGGGGGCAGATGGAGAACATGGAGCGGATGACGGGGAAAGAATGGCTGCCACGGCTGCACACCAGCGAGTTGTGGCTGGGACCTTCCATGCCCTGCAGCACATCGTCATGGCATTGCTGCCTCAAGGCCTGGCGCAGATGGATGTTGCTGCTGCTTCTACCTCCACATCTCCGCCCCCTGATGTGTCAGTGCCTCGCAGTGCGGCAGGCAATCCACCTCCGGCCCCTGATGTGTCAGTGCCTCGCAGTGCGGCCGACATGCCACCACCACCCACGTGTGAGGCACATGTGACATCAGAGGACGAAGATGCGGGTGAAGCAACCTTACTGGTAAGGAGGAGGCAGTAGCATTCATCTTCGCCATATGGCCTGTTTCTGCTTGCTCCTCCCCTTTGCATCAACAACTTCCACTGTCCCCCGATGCACTCTGCGACACTCGCCTTTGACCTCAACATGGACTGCCATATTCTGTTTGGTTGCCAATGACACAGCGATCAGACTGCGGACTGCACTCTTCCCCGTCCGTGGTACTTGTCATTCCCTGAAGGACTCTGGCTTGCCCTCCACGGGCCGAATATGTGAAGTGGGGTTTGCATGGCCCTGTACTGCTCCAGCTGCACCACTCCATTGGATGTGAATAAAACATTCTGATTCGCACAGATGTGTTATGTCTTTGATCATTCAAGTATGAAAGTATGGATGGATGTAGGCTCAGTGATTCCCCCTTATGTCCATGTTGCTCATGTCGTGGGACTTGCGTCACAGGGTGCAACATTGTCGATTGCGGGCCGTGTGGCGCAGACACTGCAACAGAGACACATGCATCAGTTGGTTTCCTGTCCAGCCCAGAAATGAACCACGCCCAGAGCCCAGGGATAATTGTTCACACTCCTACGCTGGCCTGGCGTATGCCGAGCCAGCCCACTCGGCTTACGTATAAAGGGGGGACGACGACGCTACGTGTCCCAGTTCTTCCCCAACGCCGGAGGTGACATGGCTGCATCCGCCTGGCATGTCTCGGGACTCAATCAGATAGGGTCCATGACTTACGTTGCACAGAGTTTGTGGCACTGGTAACACTGCGGCCGGCACGGGCCTACCGCCACGGGACGGTGACTTTCGGTGCACTGAGGTAGGGGCACCTTAGGTGCTGAGCGGGTGTGCAGCCTGCGATGATGCGCCGTCATGGCGGTCCGGACTGGTAAGGATGTGTGTGAGCCCTGCAGGACCGCAGTGTAGGCCTGAGCCAGCGGGCAGTACGGGCCTACCGCCACGTGGCATTGCCTCGCGGTTCACAGAGTTAGTGGCACCTATGGTGCTGAGCGGGTGTGCAGCCTGCGATGATGCCGTGTGCACTGGTATGATCCCTGCCATTGCGAAATCAAGACCCAGAATCACGTGTGTGACCTAGTGGCCCGCGGGGCTGCATGATGTGGAGGCTGCCAAGGTCGTGGACCCCGGGCTTGGAGATTGCACCGGTACGTGGTGGGCCCTCTTGGAGACACGCTGGTGGCGGAAGGTGAGCAGTGGGGCCTGGGTGCGCAGGGGCGAGCAAACACCGCTGGGAAGTGGGAGGGGCTGGGGTGCAGCAGCGTGTGTGCGCAGGGGCGGCCAAGCGATGATGGCGTGTGCCATGATTTGTACTCTGCCATTCATGCATCTGGACTCTGTTTCAGATAAGGGACCTGGTGGACTGCGGTGTATGCCGGCACGTGGTTGGAGACACACCGGTGGCTGCAGGTGAGCAGAAAGGCCATGGTCCGCAGTGTCGGCACTCTCTCTCCCTCTCCCTCTCTTCCTTTCACTGTCTCTCTCTCTTCCTCTGTTACTCTCTCTCTCCTTCTCCCTCTCTTCCTTTCACTGTCTCTCTCTCTTCCTCTGTTACTCTCTCTCTCCTTCTCCCTCTCACCCCCTTTCTCTCTCTCCCTCTCTTTCACTCTCTCTCTCTCTCCCTTTCTTTCTCTCTCTCTTTCTCTCTCTCTCACTGTCCTTTGATGAGCGCATGACACACCTTCTTATCTTGTATTTTGTCTTGCAGGCTGTGTCTTACAGATTGTCCAGCGGAGACCCACCTTGACTCTTCCGAATAGTTGTTTTGAGTTACATTTGAATAAAATAATTTGTTTGGGAATTCTATGATGAATGTATGATTCTCCTTTTTCTGGCAACACATGTATGTTGATTGTTGTACTTGTGCGACATCGGGCGAATTGTTTTGTTCATGATTTCGTTACGTTGATGTGTATTATCTTTGTCCGGGGTAGGGCCCGGGGGGGGTGGGGAGGGGCGGGGGTGGTCCGGGGGGGGGGGCGGTGGGTGTTGTGGCCCTCTTGGGTGTCCAGCTGCGTGATCAGTTGCTCCATGGCATCTGTTGTTCTTCTGGTGTGGCTGTGGGCTGGGCTCCCATTTCTGGTGCAGGTTATCGTCCAACTTAATACCAGAGCCGCAGGAGATTCAGTGGGGGCTGCCCAAGGACTACACTCCCCATCAGCCCAAGCGCCGGGAGGCGCTTCAAAAGACCGACGCCGGCCCGCGGCGCGGTGTGCCAGAGCCGCAGGAGATTCAGTGGGGGCTGCCCAAGGACTACACTCCCCATCAGCCCAAGCGCCGGGAGGCACTTTAAAAGACCGACGCCGGCCCGCGGCGTGGTGTGCCAGAGCCGCAGGAGATTCAGTGGGGGCTGCCCAAGCACTACACTCCCCATCAGCCCAAGCGCCGGGAGGCGCTTCAAAAGACCGACGCCGGCCCGCGGCGCGGGACGTGCGCAGGGGCGCCCGGGCCGTGCCCGGGCGAAGCCCGAGCCAAGGGCGGGCCCGTCCACGCCCGTCGGAGCCCGGAGGCGGCTGGGCTGGGCTATCCCTCCAACTCTGAGGTAAGAATATGGGGAAAAGAAAAACGCCTTTGCGTGACCAAGGAGGGGATGTCGTAAATACCTTGGATACTTTCCTCATGAAGGCAGCAGACGCCTTGTCAAAAGAAATTGAGAGAACAGAGGGGAGACTCACAGGAGCTGATATGGATTCCGTGTTAATAGCACCCCGCTACAATTTAGCTACAAATGACCAAGTGGGTGCAAATATAGTTTCTGTTATGCAATCGGAGCCCCCAGTACTGATTTTAGACTCTCAGCCAAATGGCACATTCAACTCAAACCCCACTGGCTCTCCGGTTGAACCCCCGGTGAAGAAAAAGAGAGGAGGTAAATTATCATGTCAGCAAAATTTAACTATGACCATAGGGGGGGGGGGTAAGGGCCCGCCCAAAAAGACTTTTTTTGGTCCTGGAAAGCCTGGTAAGCCCCTGCAAGATCTGGAAACTACTTTGACCCGCCTGCTGCAACCAGTCTTGAAGAGACTTGAATGTATTGAGGGACAGTTGGCAAAAATCATTGATAATGGGGATTTTGTTTGTACTAATGCTAGCACCACTGTACAGAGGGCGAATTCAATAGGTGTATGTGAATGTGGCAAACCTGTACTTGGTGAGATGCAGCCAGTAGTTACCACTGATTTTGACCGTAAACCAGTTACACTAATGTCCACTGCCCTAATTACTAAAAGTAGAACGGTAATGGACTGGAGGGGTCAACATACTGACAACATTTGTGATAGACGTGGGATGGGTGAACCTTGGGAAAAGAGAAATGCAAATATTTGTCGATCCAACACAAATGTGTTACCGCTGGATAACACCCTCTCGTATCCCTTTATCAATATGGCTAATACTGCTAACTCGGGTCATCCTGCAAACTATGGCAGCTCATCGCTCCAGAACCAACAAGGTATATACCCAGATAGGGCTTCAGATAGCAGAATCCTACCTCGGATTCAGACTCAGAGTTATACCACTCAAGGGGAACTTCAGGGGGAACAGGGGGGATACCAACCCCCCCATAAGTTTAATCTCCATCTCCCCCCAGCGGCATGTCCCTATGTAATGATTTTAGTAAATGTCCCCCCTTTGAAAACTAATCAAACGGAAACCACCCAACAACTAATTAATAAAGCCATGTATTGGTTATCTACATTTGCTATGAACTCAGAAGGTTTGAATATTGGCAATCAAATTAACATGGCTAGAAGAGTACCATGGGTGGGAAATACTCCAAAGTCAATTGGGGGAGACTGTGTAGTAATAAATTTTAAGAGACAGCACTATGTGAAATACCTCCTGGGCATGATTCCTAATTTTCCTGTGGCGTCTACACAAATCTTTGCTGTACCTTTGGGCTTTTTTTACAGACCTCTGGGGTCACAACAAATGACGAAGACTGGGCTGAACTATACTCCGGGACCTGCTGTTTCCCCTGTCCCTATTCATGCTGCAGTACCCCCCCCTGTTAGAGAAGCAAATGCCTTAGATATACCTCTGACAAATAGGTTTGTGTCTTTGGAGGATTTGGAGGCATGCGATTGACATAGGGCAAATGAGGAGTTTGTGTGCCCTACGACACATCCGGAGATAACCCGCACTAGAGTAGGTCACTCACAGGCTGAAGAAAGGGATAATATAAAAGCATTGGTTTGGAATATAGCGGGGCTCAGATCTAAGAAGGATAATGAAGATTGACTATCAATATTAAATGGATATGACTTAGTGTGCCTCCAGGAAACATGGGAGGTGGGTACTGTGTCTTATGATGGGTTCCGTACATTCCACACCCCCGCAATTCCATCCCAGTCCGGAAGAGCGAGAGGTGGTATAATAACGCTGATAAAGAACACTTTAGCTATAAAAATAATTGATTTAAATGTGCTGTCACCGTATTATCACTTATTAGTTTTTAGTGGGGATTGTCCAGCAGATGTTTTATTAGTACATTTTTATAATAATTTTTTGAGGGCAACATGGCAGATGTAATCTGTTCTCTTGAAAATTAAATAGAAAAAGCTATAGGCAGCCGCCGTAAACATTTGCACATACTATGGGTGGGTGACTTTAATTGCCACAGCTGCCCAAAAATACTAAGGCCAGTTTGTGGAATAGTTGGTGAGGACGGGGTTACACCATATAATTTTGTACATCACGAATATGGGGAGGAAATAAATAGGCTCATGGTTACTAGGAACCTGGAGATTTGTAACCCTGCAGAGGAAGAAACTGGTACTTTGGTAAAAACTTTCGGGGATCCTAGAAATGGATCAACGCTTGACTACCTTGTAGTGGAAACTGCTTTTAAGAAATTGTTATATCAGTTAGGAACCTTTGTTTCAAATTTTAGTGATCATGCCGCTCTGACTTTTACATTGGAATGGAAGGGCTGCTTCAGTAGCAATATTAAAAAAGTCGTGGCACCAAGTATAGCTAGGAAAAATGGTATGGTGCTTAAATGGGCAAAAATAAATAAAGCTACACTAATCCCTAAAGTAATTCGTCATACCCAAGAAGAAATTGATACATGCCTTGCTTTGCAGGGAGATCCACAAGGTATAGTGAAAGCTTTTGCTACTCTGTTGAATGTGGTGGAAGATAATTTAAAATCTAACTTCAAGGCAAGCGTAGGAAAAGCTCCACGCTGGTTTGATAGGACCTGCACAAAATCTTTGAGTAGACTCCTTAATGTATTAAAGGAAAAGCCAAGAAATAAAGTTTTGGTGAGCCTCTTACCAGGCGAATATAAAAAATGCAGACAGGTGAGATTAGCGGCTCTAAAAGAAGAGGCATGGGAAAAACTGTGGGCAGCTTCCTTCCTAAAAAATTCTAAAGAGTTTTGGGGGATAGTTAACTCCCCATTCTTGAGTGAAGACTCAGATCCCTCTATAAGTACGCACGTGGGAGAGGAAGCCTGGGTGGACCATTATACTGCAATATTTGATTCGGTATATCCGAATGATGAATACTCTTCTAGCTCTAAAACAGATACACCGATCATTTTTTCAATGATAGAGGTGGAAAAGGGATTAAAACAGTGTAGCAGTGCCAAGGCTCCAGGTCCCGATGGCGCTCCGATTGATTTTTTCTTTGAACCATTGGAACTCTGGATTCCATTTTTAACTAATGTTTTAAATGCTATTGCAAAAGGTCCAATACCGGCTTCGTGGAAAACGACGGTAATTGTACCAATTTTTAAAAAAGGAGATAAAGCATTGCCAAAGAATTATCGACCGATTTCACTTATAGACGGCACCTGCAAACTTATGGGCCGTCTTGTTTTAAACCGAATTGAGGAATGGGCAGCAGACAAAAATATCTTAATTTCTACTCAATATGGTTTTAAAAAAGGGATGGGGACACTAGATCAGTGTCTAAATCTAAACCTAATTGCGGCAAAATATACCAATGCAAAAGAGGGGAACATATTTATGGCGTTTATGGATCTCTCCGCCGCATTTGATTCAGTTTCACACGGGAAATTATGGTTTATTTTAAAAGAAATGGGCGTGGAGGAAAATATTATTTCCTTCATTAGACAGTTATACTCCCAGTCCACAGCTCGTGTAAGATATGGATCCCAGGGAGAATGTACAAGGGCCTTTCCAATTCATCGGGGGGTTAGGCAAGGCTGTGTCTTAGCCCCCCTTTTATTCTCTATGTATACAAATGGGGTAGAGTCAGCAGTAAATGTGGATGTTATCGATGTACCTAGAGTAAATAAAAAACAGCTACCCATACTACTTTACGCAGATGACGCCGTTCTGGTGGCAAGAACTGGCATAGCCTTACAAAAACTAATAAATAATTATGTATCTTATATGTCGGGTCTAGATTTACAAGTAAATTAAACTAAAACATTTGTTTTAGTAGTGGGGAAACAGCCAAGGAAACTACCAACTTTTTATATTGCCTCACGAAAAATTGAAATAACTAAAACTTTTTTATATCTGGGAGTACTTTTTAATAGTGAAGGGACCTGGAAGGACATGGTTGCGAATAGATGTAATGCCTTGGAAAAAAACGTTATGGCTATCCGTTCTTTTACAAGAAAACTGGGCACTAAGCCTGTAGAACCAATTAAAAAAATGTATGGCGCCAGAGCTGTTGCTTCTGCTACATATGGCACAGGCATTTGGGGTGTAGCTGATACTGATTCACTACAAAAAAAGGAAGATATGTTCTTTAAAAAGTTATTTGCTATCCCCAAAGGGTGCTCTAACTATATTGTGCACCAGGAATTACAAGTCCCTTTCATTTCTGATCTGACATTCTTAGCTCCAGTTCTACTTTGGCATTCGATTTGGAAGAGAGATACAGTGGGACTTACCCAAGGCATCATCCAAGATTGTATACAGCTTGATAAAGCAAATCGAGTCCCTTGGCTGTGTTATGTTAAAAATACATTGATGAAGTTGGGTTTAGAGACCCTGTACTTAGATCCATCTGCCTGTAGGGGTACACCAAAAAGCGTAATTAAAGCACGTGCTAAAGAACTTAGAGAAAAGGAAAGAGATAACCTAAATGGGGCCAAACCTACAGTAGCACTATATTTAACCCTACCGTGTATTATAGGAGAAATGAATTCATATTTGACATCTGTAACAAATCCCCGACTCTGGGGCCGATTCCGATCTCGGTCGGAGGCGCACCTAACACCATTCGGTCGGGAAAAAAGCCATGCGAATGCCTGTTTCCCGACCGATCCGCACATTATTCCGAACGAGCAAGTACGATGCGCACTACAGCATAGATTCCGACCCAGTCGTACTCAACCAATCCAGGACCTGTTCCCCGACCGAGCCGGATCCGGAATCGTAGAATCGAGCCGCACGGAAGCAAAAATGCAGCCCCGTCCGGCCGGCAAGTACGATGCGCATCCCGTTCGCGCCGAACCCGTCGCTACGCACGGCACGTCAAAGCATCCGGGCGAGGTGCACATAAGCTCCGATTCGCGCCACAACACGATCCACGGCTACGAGACGAACACGCCAGCGACGAGGACGAGGCGAAGCAAAGAGAAAGACGAACGAGACGAACCAACCATGAATCCCTTCGTACCGATCCTACCAATATTCTACCTCTATTACCGGAACAGGCACGGACGCGTACGGTGCAGAATGTAAGTCAGACACCAACAACAAAAACAAACTACACGTACCCGACACATCACACACAGAGGGATGCAGAAATACCTACACCAGCAACAGCAGCACCATAGGGGCGGGATGGCCCTCACCAATGCCACACATACACATAGGGGCCTGTATGCCTACCACTACTACCACCCTTACCCAGGGGGTGCCAGATGCCTACCACTACTACCACCTCTACCCATGGGGGGCTGGATGCCTGTCACTACTGCCACCCCTACCCATGGGGGGCTGGATGCCTACCACTACTACCACCCTTACCCAGGGGGTGCCAGATGCCTACCACTACTACCACCTCTACCCATGGGGGGCTGGATGCCTGTCACTACTACCACCTTTACCCAGGGGGTGCCAGATGCCTACCACTACTACCACCTCTACCCATGAGGTGCCAGATGCCTGTCACTACTACCACCCTTACCTAGGGGGTGCCAGATGCCTACCACTACTACCACCTCTACCCATGGGGTGCCAGATGCCTGTCACTACTACCACCTCTACCCATGGAGGGCTGGATGCCTACCACTACTACCACCTCTACCCATGGGGTGCCGGATGCCTGTCACTACTACCACCCTTACCCAGGGGGTGCCAGATGCCTACCACTACTACCACCTCTACCCATGGGAGGCTGGATGCCTACCACTACTACCACCTCTACCCATGGGAGGCTGGATGCCTACCACTACTACCACCCTTACCCAGGGGGTGCCAGATGCCTACCACTACTACCACCTCTACCCATGGGGGGCTGGATGCCTGTCACTACTGCCACCCCTACCCATGGGGGGCTGGATGCCTACCACTACTACCACCCTTACCCAAGGGGTGCCAGATGCCTACCACTACTACCACCTCTACCCATGGGGGGCTGGATGCCTGTCACTACTACCACCGTTACCCAGGGGTGCCAGATGCCTACCACTACTACCACCTCTACCCATGGGGTGCCAGATGCCTGTCACTACTACCACCTCTACCCATGGGGTGCCGGATGCCTGTCACTACTACCACCCTTACCCAGGGGGTGCCAGATGCCTACCACTACTACCACCTTCACCCATGGGGGGCTGGATGCCTGTCACTACTACCACCCTTACCCAGGGGGTGCCAGATGCCTACCACTACTACCACCTCTACCCATGGGGGGCTGGATGCCTGTCACTACTGCCACCCCTACCCATGGGGGGCTGGATGCCTACCACTCCTACCACCTCTACCCATGGGGGGCTGGATGCCTGTCACTACTACCACCCTTACCCAGGGGGTGCCAGATGCCTACCACTACTACCACCTCTACCCATGGGGGGCTGGATGCCTACCACCAACACCACCCCCACTCATAGGATGGACAATGCATGACACAACCAGCACACCACAACCTAGGGAAGGCAAGAAAAAGACATCCCCCCAACACCATGACAAGCGTGTGTAGACTGCGTCAAATGGCTACAACACTGAACATGACTTTGAACATACAATGTGACCCCCTATCACGTGTGCCACACATATATGTGTGTGGTCCCCACAATGCAAGCAGGCCATGACCATTGTGGCAATGGGGTCCAAAACCCCATCATCACAGTGACCAAAAGGTAAGTGTGGGGTCCATAGCTGAAGCACATCTTGAACATTGTGGCAATGGGGTCCAAACCCCCATCATCACAGTGACCAAAATGTAAGTGTGGGGGCCCATAGCTGAAGCACATTCAGAACATTGTGGCAATGGGGTCTAAACCCCCATCATCACAGTGACCAAAAGGTAAGTGTGGGGTCCATGGCTGAAGCACATCTTGAACATTGTGGCAATGGGGTCCAAACCCCCATCATCACAGTGACCAAAATGTAAGTGTGGGGGCCCATAGCTGAAGCACATTCAGAACATTGTGGCAATGGGGTCTAAACCCCCATCATCACAGTGACCAAAAGGTAAGTGTGGGGTCCATGGCTGAAGCACATCTTGAACATTGTGGCAATGGGGTCCAAACCCCCATCATCACAGTGACCAAAATGTAAGTGTGGGGGCCCATAGCTGAAGCACATTCAGAACTGTGGCAATGGGGTCTAAACCCCCATCATCACAGTGACCAAAAGGTAAGTGTGGGGTCCATGGCTGAAGCACATCTTGAACATTGTGGCAATGGGGTCCAAACCCCCATCATCACAGTGACCAAAATGTAAGTGTGGGGGCCCATAGCTGAAGCACATTCAGAACATTGTGGCAATGGGGTCTAAACCCCCATCATCACAGTGACCAAAAGGTAAGTGTGGGGTCCATGGCTGAAGCACATCTTGAACATTGTGGCAATGGGGTCCAAACCCCCATCATCACAGTGACCAAAATGTAAGTGTGGAGGCCCATAGCTGAAGCACATTCAGAACATTGTGGCAATGGGGTCTAAACCCCCATCATCACAGTGACCAAAAGGTAAGTGTGGGGTCCATGGCTGAAGCACATCTTGAACATTGTGGCAATGGGGTCCAAACCCCCATCATCACAGTGACCAAAATGTAAGTGTGGGGGCCCATAGCTGAAGCACATTCAGAACATTGTGGCAATGGGGTCTAAACCCCCATCATCACAGTGACCAAAAGGTAAGTGTGGGGTCCATGGCTGAAGCACATCTTGAACATTGTGGCAATGGGGTCCAAACCCCCATCATCACAGTGACCAAAATGTAAGTGTGGGGGCCCATAGCTGAAGCACATTCAGAACATTGTGGCAATGGGGTCTAAACCCCCATCATCACAGTGACCAAAAGGTAAGTGTGGGGTCCATGGCTGAAGCACATCTTGAACATTGTGGCAATGGGGTCCAAACCCCCATCATCACAGTGACCAAAATGTAAGTGTGGGGGCCCATAGCTGAAGCACATTCAGAACATTGTGGCAATGGGGTCTAAACCCCCATCATCACAGTGACCAAAAGGTAAGTGTGGGGTCCATAGCTGAAGCACATCTTGAACATTGTGGCAATGGGGTCCAAACCCCCATCATCACAGTGACCAAAATGTAAGTGTGGGGGCCCATAGCTGAAGCACATTCAGAACATTGTGGCAATGGGGTCTAAACCCCCATCATCACAGTGACCAAAATGCAAGTGTTGACAAAGAAAAAGCTGCAACTGCCAAACTGCATGGATGATTCCTGGTCACAGAACATAAAACACATCAGTGGCAAAGTAGTGCATGTGTCCCATTGCAACATAGATTGGGGGAGGCAAATACTGCAGTGCAAATAAGACATACCTTTGGCCATGTGCAGACAAACAACACCCATGGGGGCTGACACTGTCAACATTCATCAATGACACAATGACAGAAGTGACCATCAGAATGCAGACCCACATATTTGCACCAATGGGCACACAAATGCAGATATCCTGTGGAGACTGCAGATGTGAGGTGAACAGAAACCATACCATGGCCGCAATGGGACACACAAACCATGATCATTGTGCTGACCGATGACCTAGGAGTCCCAGGGACAGCAGGGGAAACCCACCAAACAACATACAGCCAATGGCACACCAAAGATATGCCAATGCAGTGGTGCAGATGCACAAACACAAACAGGCAGACCCACACTGCACATCAAACATAACAGGTGAGGGGGGGTGCCAGTGTCCCCAGGCAACCACACAACACATGAGGAGGCCTGAATACCAATTACACAGATGTGCATACAGTGCCACACAAAGGTAACTCATGGATCCAAATCCCCTATGTGGGCAATCAGGCATTGTCAGATGAGAGGGAGCACAAATCACACATGTCACACAAGCATGTAGGAACAGCAACTGACACAGCAAGACACAGACACACCACAGCACTACCCCCAGGGTCCCCACAATGTGGTGACCCTGGGCTGCATTACAATCCCACTGTGATGACAAAGCTAGATGTCGTTCACACTGTGAACCACAGTCATGTATCCCGAGCAACAAA